>JAOPUH010000065.1:9855930-9869760 GCA_027123175.1 Urophycis cirrata | reverse complement strand
TATGAAATGCACATGTATGTTTGGTTTGGACATCCTGCGGTGCCTGCATGTGCTTCACAGCATTTCAAGCCATGTTGTACAATGCTGTCACCATTCTGTGGCTGAACATTTGATGTTTAGGAAATGTCACTGATGTGAAGTGCTTCCTCAATAACCTGGGGCATTTTTTAAATAAGTCTCTTGGCAAGAAGGCCAGGCCTGAGGATAATATGCATTGTGGTTTGGTGAGAATATTCTAAATAGAAGCAGGCATTCATCTCTTTTTCCCAAGGGAGTCCACACTGTCTAAATGCTAATTCATTAATTCATTTTATAAATGTGTACATTTAACATATTGGTTCTAATAGATATTCTATAGCAATAAACCTAGTCCTTTGTTCAAATCTCCCATGTGGTTTTTCTATCCTCTTCTGGAATCAGAGTCCAGTTAGGGGAAGGGGTTCCTGCAGCCAGCCAGTTAAAATCATCCACTTGGGTCCAGTTGTTGCGGGCTCGGTCCAGTCCGGAGACCACAAAGTCATCGTCCAGGGTGGGATATGACCAGGTGAACGGGGCGAAGCTGACTCCGTGGCAGTCCTCTAGGATGGCCCGGCTGGTCACGTGCAGGTACACCTGCGTGGTGGTGGTGTTGTGTGTCCTGAGCTGCTGGCAGGGGAAGACCAGGGTGCTGTCGCTACAGTGGTCCACGAAAACAGAGCTAGACACTGGGCCGCACAGAATCTCACAGCCACTCACGTTCTTGATGTGCAGTGTGCTGGGGGAACCAAACAGACGAACCTTGCAGTTTGTTAGGTGGGACAACAAAACGTCATTTCTATTGATCTCCTCTGCCGTTTTGGTCAGAACCGCAGCATCCATGTTGGAGAAGCCACATTGCTTGGAGTAGACGGTCTCTTCCCCCTTGACACTGCCGGGTTCTGCGGGCGTGTGACCATCAACAGCAACAGTTTCCCCAGACTGTGTGTCCGGTACCGCCCCGGCCACGAGTTCTGCAGCCTTAGTCCGGGACCGGAAGGCGAACTTCTTCTTAGGCAGAGCCTCATCTCTCTTTTCGGCCAGAGATGACAGCAGCTTCTGCAAGGAATCCTGTGCCCGTCTCAGCTCGTACTGCGCCAGAAACATCATGCTGTCATTCAGAAACTTTTGTAACTGTTGGGTTTTGACCGTGGCCTCGTCTAATGTTTGGGTGGCCGATGCCCGGTCAGCACCAGAGCACTGTGACAGTAGCTCCTCGATGGCCGCTCGGTCTCTGTTGAAGGCTTTGGTGAAAAACTCACTGTTTTCATTGGCGACCAAGTGTCTTTCTTTAGCCTCCTTCCTCCGCTCGGCGTCCTCCAGCCTCGCCTGCTCCCGCTGTAACAGCCGCTCGGGAATCCTCACCCCGTCGTTGGCGCTGCCATCACCGTTTCCCTCACAAAAATCAACTTTTACTTCCATCTTGCACTGCCGGGCTGGGTTTGTTGCTAGTACACGGCTACTGCGGAAGTGATAGCACATCACAATAAGCAGCATCCTCATTGGACGGATGGTGGCCTGTGACGTGTATGCAAACCTGCTAGTGGTGGGATACGTTTTTTTTTCAAAGCCATCCCTTTCTGCTTCAAGGCGTATATGACATATTTATAACAGAGGGTCTCGTAGTTCTAGTACATTATCTCTCATCAAGATATTTAATGTATCATTTAAAAGAAGAAAAAAATACATTAACCCCCGCTGATTGAAAATGAGGGTCCAGTTCAAAATTGGACGCATGATTGCAATGCCTCAAAATAAAGTCCAATGCACGACACGAGTGTGGCCATGGTGTGGATAAATCCCTACACCTACATACAGGTAGGGCCACCTGCACAACGTCAAGGTGTGGCGCACAGACCCCAGGACCGCCCCCTGCTGTTACCACCGGGCACGTCTAATAACACTGACGTCATAGTTATCACAGTGAAGCAATATGTCTTAATGATGTCTCGTTCTGTAACACTGAGGCTATTAGTGTAACGCTCGTTTTGAAATGTGAGTGTTTTTGTGGGGGGGTCATGGTATTGAAGCTTCATGACTGTGGGATGCTGCAGGCTGCCTTGTGCATCCCCCCCCCCCCCCCACCCACCCCCCCACAACCCGTGCGCTGATGGCGAGGAAACCCCGTGGACGAGGCTCCGCTTTTTCATGACGGTGAGTTTCCCCCTTTGAGTGTATTATAATTTTGTGATAAAAATTTCAAGGGAAAAAACACACACACACAGCCTCCTTCCTCCCTTCCTTCGAGGGAGGGAAGAGGGTTTGAGCCGCGCGAGGAGAATCTATGCGAGACAGAACAAGGGACAGCGAGAGGGAGAGACAAATATATGAGTGGGAGAGAGGGAGAAGGAGAAGGAGAAGGAGGAGGAGGAGGAGGGAGCGAATTAAAAAGTTGGCCAAATGGAGATATTGGGTTTCAAGAGGAGTGAGACACACGGGTGCAAGGGTTCGCCTCTTTCCGTCGTCTTTATGTCATGCTCATCCAGATAAATATTGATGCACGGACAAGATTTAGTCCGGGGGCCGTCTGGTCTCCGCCGCCGAGCGGCCCGGCAGCCCATACGTACCGTCAGCCCGGATTGGGGCTGACGGTCCGGCGAACTGCCCGGCCCGCCCGGCGGCAGAGACGCTGCGGGCTCCAAACGGGATGAAGTGCCGTCCGCTCCACCAAACCGAGAGAAATGAGACGTTTTGCATGCTGGCAGATGAGCTTAAATGGAAGACAAACGAAAGGCTCCCCTGCAGCGCGTCAGCGGTTGCAGGACGGGCGGTGGTTCTGCTGCCGCTCGGCTCGACTCGGTTCTCTTGCTGTCGGTTCGCTCTATTTTGGGAAATAAAACTCGCAAGCTTCACGTTTTGCTGGCTTTTGTTGGAGGTTTTGGTTTTGGTATGGACACTGCGGGAGTGTTCTGGGTGGATCTGCCACTGGCTGGGCTCTCCGTGTAGCATGAGGCTAGGGCGTGTTTCTGGTGTTGTTGTTTAACCTTAGTTTCTAATAAAATGTTCCCCTTTCTCTAAGTTTCAAACCTTGATCACACACATCACAGCTGATGTGGTGGTGCGCAGACACACAGCCTGGGTTATACATGCATATTAATGTATGGTCGTCGATTAAATTATTCCTTTCAAAGTGGCTACTTGTGATTCAGTGGACATTTCGAAATTTAAATTTATATACACTCCGTCTCTTCCATTAACGTTATAACGTTATACATTATGGGGAGGTTTATATAGTTTTTCACGCCTTACCAGTTATTGCCCATGTAGCTGTTTTGTGAAATAAAGTGTATTGTTTCAATCGTTTGGCTTCATTTTTTTGTTAGCTGTAATATTGTAAAGGTTTATTTACTTCAGAAGTCTGCCCGTCTACGTTTATTACGATGTTTCTTTTTATAGAATAACATTATTATTTATTTATTTTTACTAATTCTATTCACACCAAATTGGACCAAAAAGCCTTTCTGTGCGCCGTGTGTTGTGTGCCATACTCCGTATTTACCGTACTCCGTATTTACCATACTCCGTGTAACCATACTCCGTATAGTAACCATACTCTGTAGTTTTCATATCTGCTACATGGCCGTCCTTTGTTCCTCACTAAAGATGGAGGTGCAGCCATTAAGGAAACCAGCACAGGCTAACCATTATGGAAGAGGCTAGCAGCCATTAAGGAAGAGGCTAGCAGCCATTATGGAAGAGGCTAGCAGCCATTTTGTAGCGATGGTGCTGTCAACGTTCACAGAACATAAGAGCAGCAAATCGTACTTTCTCGTATTAGAAAATACACAGAACTGTGTTGTTATGTCACTCAAATATAAGAATCTGAATATTTGTTCATATATGTTTTTCTTCTGAACTGCCCATTACATACAAACAGGCCCATATTTGTATGTGACTTGGCTGGTCTATTACAGACATTCCCCAACAGTTACTACATAGCTGAATTCCATAGCTGAATTGAATAAAAGCGGACAAACGTCCCTTTTTCAAATAAAAGAGCAACATAGGAATCAAGCACATAATAAATGGGCTAAAAGAATCGGGGTGGGTTTGATAAAGCTTGTATAACTCTATTCCATGGTGGTGTAGCTGACAGCAGAAATGACCAATCAGTGGGCGGAGGAGTATTAGGGGGCGGGAACATGTCTGTCAGTGCTTGGCTCTAGGTGAGGATTATAGACCATAGTGTTCTCGTATACCATGTTCCACTGTTCTCATCCTATCTCTCTCTCTCCCTCCCCACCTCATGTTGTCACTATTGTCCCACACCTCCCCAACCCCTCCCACCACTCCCCCACTCTACATGTCACTGCCTTTCCACCACATGTCCTACCCTGAACTACACTACAGGAAATAAAGGGTGTTAAATGACAGATTCCATGCTCCCTGCCAGAATACTGTGAGTGGATGCGTCACCAAACAGTCACAAACCACACCAAGTTTGGCATGCTGGTTTAAAGAAAAAGGCCTTGTCTAAACTCACAAGCACCCCACTAGCATAAACACTCCTATGGCTGCGATTGCACCGATGATAGCATTCAACCTTTTAACGTGTGACCTTGTTTAGCTAACTTCATTTACGCTAATCATGTATATGCAGCACTTTAGTTGTACATTCCACTTTAACCCCTTACCTGACCCCCCCATTTTGTGCATCTCGTACATCTCATCATGTAACTACTGCAGCCTTCCTTGTTGTGTGCTCCATGACAGCCCCTTGTTCGTCTCCTAGGTGTCATGGATGATGAGGACGACCGCCGGCTTCTGGATATTATAGGGTAAACAGCACGTTACAGCACTCCCCTGATTTGTTGCACGTGAGAGATATGAACCACCTTTTTGTTATCGGTCATTTGTTCCTCCTCTCGCCCTGAGATGGGAGCCTCCAATTCGATAAGATAAGATATGTTCATGATATTCTTACAATTACAATTACACAAATCATTTTTCCCCCCCTGTACTTTCATTCGCTACACTCTTTGTGAGTGCTTCATGTTGGCAAGAATGAATCCAGATGAGAAAATGGCCAAATACTATACATAATACAGGCATCATACAAACATAATTATTTCATTGTATTCATTAATGTAACCTATTACAAGTTATGTATTCTCCTGGGATTTTTTTGCATGCAATTGGTTTAGTTCACAGTTCACACAACGAATTAGAAAATGCCATCGCAATTGTGCAATTACTTGTTACACACTCTAAAACATGGTATCCTTCCTGTTTCACAATCTCAGAGATGTGGACGCACTGAATGACTACCTTCATGGCTGCAAGTCAGTAAGTACCCCGCTGTACACCTCAATTACAAAGCGTGCACCGCACTCTGCCGATTTATAAGCTCATTCAGCGTTCCAGACGCTGAGGCAGCTAATTGAATTCAGTTTGACCCCGTTCCGGTGTGTTGCAGCGTGATTAATGTGCTTTGAAGAACACCACACATAGCGTTGGCGTGGTGTTTACAGTGGAATCAGGTTGACCGCCTGTTTGTGTTCCCGCAGATCGAGGAGGATGACGTGACGAATGCAGCCTACGGATCGGATGGCTCCTTCTTCCCTGGCAACACTGTGGGTTTGCTCACCTTCGTTACCTCCCCCCCATTACCCCCATTACCCACCTCCCCCCATTACCCACCTCCCCCCGTTACCTGAGAGACTGTGGCCCGAGAAAGGGTGCAAGGCATGAATCGGCTGTGTGGCAACTCAAACCAAAACCAACCAACTTCAAACCAAAAACCCAGCAGAAACCCAAATCTTTTGTTATCCAAAATAGGTCACGTTCAGGATCAAATAGCCTAATGTTATATATTCCATAACATTCAACGTCACCGGATCTCTCGTTTGTTTGACGTTGGAATACTGGTGACTTAGATGTTTGTTCTTCACCCCCCAAAATTGCAGACCGGCCCGAACGCTGGCAGCAAAGATGACTCCTCCGCCATGGGCGAGTTTGGCCAGGACTCGGGCGAAGGCCTCCAGCTCTCCAGCAGCCTGTCGTTCATCGAGGAGGAGCTGGGCTCCGGCCGCTCCCCCGGGGCCGCGGACCTCGGCGGCGCCGACCAGCCCTTCGACATCCTCCAGAAGTCCCTCATGGAGGCGGACATCACGGAGCAGACGCTGGCCCAGGAGGCCCTGCTGGACTCCCAGCCGGCGCCGGCACCCCCGGTGGTCCAGGCGCCGGCGCCCGCGCCCTTCCCCACCCAGCTGGTCTCTGGGGGCTACGGGGGGGCGGTGGGCGTGGCCACCTCCGGCGCGGCCGTGTTTCCCGCCAACCACTTCCTTCAGGGGGTGTCCCAGTTGCCCAACGGCTCGGCCCAGCACATCCAGGTGCTGGGGTCGTTCAGCAGCGGCGGCGGCGTGATGACGCTGAGCAGTCTGGACCGAACGCCCCAGCTCGTGCTGAGGCAGGGGGCCCCCGTGGCCGCCGCGGGGACTGTGGCGGGGGGGCAGGTGTTTGCCCCCACGCAGGGGCAGGTCGGCTTGCCCTTCAAGAATATCCCGCTGCAAAACATTATCATCCAGAGAGGCCCGGCGGGGACCCAGACTATCGTCCGACCGATCCAGCCCAAGCCTCTCTCCGCCGGGGCCCAGACTGTGTACAGCCTGGGTCTCCAGACCACTCCCAGCACCATGGCCAGCATTGTGAACGCTAACGCCGCTGGGTCGGGGGCGCAGTACACGGCCAACGGCTCCATCGTGGTGCACTCTCCTCAGCAGCAAACACAGGGCCAGGCCAATGTCCCAAGCGGGCAGTTCTTGCTGCCTGGTTCTCTGTCACTGGCTCCTTCCAACTCCACCCTCAACGGGCCGGCCGACGGGAACGCACTCATATCCAATCAGAACACGGTGCAGATAGTCAGCGGGCAGAACTTTGCGGCCGGCCCCGGGGGCCATCTCATTGTGAATCAGGTCAGTGCTGGTCAGGTGGGGGGGGCGGTGACTCAGACGTGGACGGGTTTCTCTGACGTCAGCGCCGCGCAGACGGCGTCCACTCCGGCAAGGCTCACTCTGGTCGGCCCGGCGACGACGGAGGTCGGAGGTCAAGTGTCGGCCGGCTCCGTGCAGCGCCTGCTGGTGACCCAGACTCCCAGCGGCACTGCTCTGTCCCACTTGCCCGGTACTGATGGTACTATAGAGGACCAATTAGAATACAGACAGGTACCGTTGCTAATACTTTACCGCTCCATTCCTCTCTTCCTTGTCTAACATGGCTCTAATCGTACCGCCTGTTTTGCCAGGACTCCCAATCACCTGCCCTCAAACAGGATGGCCAACAGCCAAAGCTGCTCCATCTCCATGGTAAAGTCATTTCATACTCGGGTTCTTGATGTTGTATCAATGATGTGTTTGTGCCGGTCTTGACGGAGCTGATCCTTTTGTTTGTGACCGCAGCTGTGAAAACCATGACGACCAGCCAAGATTCAACGCTAAACCCACAGGTACTCAGCCGGCGTTTCGTCCCCCATGCTGTGCACCAATTCACAATCACACCCGCACAAGTAGGATTTACACGTATACGTTTCTTTGTTGAAGGTCAACGCACAGAAAAGGCCTGCCTTCCCGCCTCTTAGCAAAGGAGGAATGTGAGTCTATCAGCATTTCCTGATGCATTTCCTTTATTCGACTGTCTTTGTCCCTGATGACCTTTGGAGTTCACGACCCTCCTGTGCCCCCCCCCACCAGGGTGGTCCAGCACTTGAGGAACGACCACGCCGGTGTGGACTCCCCCGACCGACGCCGCTACGCCTCCCTGGACGACGCGTTGCACAGGCTCCTCCCCTACCACGTGTTCCAGGGCACTCCGCCCAGCATCCAGGAGTTTTCCCAGGGTACACCGCCGCGTGTTCCGCCGCAGCACGTCACACTAGCTGACAGTCGTTTTAGCGTATGACGGGTATCACTGCTCGACACGGAGGCCTTCAAGCCCTTCACACAGCCTGATGAAGAGAGGCCGTATGAAATGAATGATTAATGGGATGGGCTTTTCGGTTAATGTCAGCGTGTTTAAGCTCATGCTCTCAACCCACATCATGTTTCAAAGGGCCAGGCCTGAGTTCCTGGATTCCAAGGAGTTGTTTCATTCCAAAGGGACCCTTTGGCTGTTCAAAAGGGGTTTGCAGGGTTAGCTTTCGCTTTTCCATCCATCACTTTCTTCTCTCACGGTGCCTTTCACCACGCACACTGTTGTTCAGCTCGGTGATGAAATGATCATCATGCTGGGTCATCATGTCGGTCCCATGCCCTGGAGTACATGGCCTCGGTGGCTTGTCGTTTAACCGAGTGAATCCTTTCACACAGATAGGAAGGGTGCAGGCAGAACATGGCAGAGCATGACCCGTGTCAACGGGTTCAGCAGCACTGCTTCACCTCAAATGTAGACCTCAGTAACAGAGCCCTCAAGGTCTAGCATTACTATTGTTAAACCCGAAGGCTTCAATTATCTGTGACAACGATCTTCAACCTTTTGTCAATGCTGTTTTTCTTGCTTTGTTTCGTTTTTTTTTTCACAGTGGATGAGGAATTTGAGTCTGTGGCCACTCAGGTACTAAAGAGAACTCACGCCATGGTGAACAAATACAGAAGACTATTAATGGTGGAGGCAGAGGTGGGTGCAAACCACACAAGCATAAATACACACAGCTTCTTTTCCTCTTGTTTCTATCATGCATATGGACGGACGTAGCTGACCGTCTTGGTAAAGGTAAAGGGGGCATTTAGCAGACGCTTTTGTCCAGAGCGACTTACAATCAGTACATTTGTGGGGTTCGACATGTGGACAGTTGGAGGAGGAGGAGGGGATCAAGGGGATCCAACTGCCGACCCTACAGTTAGTGGACGACCCGCTCTGTCCCCCCGCTCTACCCACTGAGCTACTGCCGCCCCGTCTTGGGAGCGAATACACAGAGTCTGTGCATACGGCAGGTGTTGGGGGGGGGGGGGGTGGAGCCATTCAGGGCTTCCTGTTTTGTTGCGTGTACAATAGTGTGCGCCAGGAGAGGACCTCGTTCCAGTGTGACGACAAGGCGGTGACAGCTTGTTGTCACCGCCAGCAGGACACGTTGTTCAGGATGCCGGCGTCCTGGTGTCGGAGCTCATCCTCCCACCGGTCACAGGGAACGTTTCGATGGGGTGTGCGCTTCGCATGGCACAGATCAGCCGCAGCCGCCTTGCCATGACGGCGTTGTCCTGACGACGTTGCCATGACGGCGTTGCCATGACAGCGCTGTAGAATTGTCCTGTGCTCGAGGCAGCGCCCGGCCTCATGGCTGAAGCCGACGGGTCGCGGCGACGCTCCTGAACCGGGTCGTCCGGTCCATAGAACGGGAAACACGCGCACAAAAGTTCAGCTTGTCTGCCATCGCTTTACATGTTAGTTTGACAACTCAGGGTAAATGCAATGGCTCCTCCCCTTTCCCTGCAGCGTGCCTGTCCCTCGTCGGAAATGGTGATGATTGACAGGACCTTCAACCAAGAGGAGCGCACCTATCTGACGCAGGACAAACGCATGGTACTGGTGGACCCAGGTAAGGAAGGCCAAGTGTGGCTCGGCTGCTTTGGATCAGGTCCCCCCTCCCCATGTCATTTCACTTGGACCTCATTGTTCTTCTCCGGTTTGTCCAGACGGCTTCTTCGAGGACTTCTGCTGCTCCGGCGTGTCGGACCCTCATCCGCCCGGCGGCTGGAAGCGGCCGGGCCGGGACTCCACCGAGCCCCCGTACAGGACAGACCGCCAGCCGGGGTATGGAGACCCCGGCGGCGGGGGCGGTGGTGGTGGTGGCGGCGGCGGCGGCGGGGGTGTGGTGGGCGGGGCCCCTCCGGCGCCGCCGCTCCTGGAGAACCAGAGCGCGGCGGACATGAAACGGACCCAGCAGCAGCAGCAGCAGCACTACGGGGCCAGTCCCCCCAGCAACGACCGCCTCAACACCCACGCCCATTACTCCCCGGGTAAGGCCGCCGCCGTCGCCGCGGCAGGGGGCGGCACGCCCGACGCGCCCGCCCAGTATCAGTCCGCCCGGCCCACCAAGCCCACCCACTACCCCCACCAGCAGTCCCCCTCTCCCCCCGACACGGACTCTGTTCTGGAGGCGGCCGTCAACAGCATTCTGGAATGTTGAGGCCGGCGCGGCCCCCCCCTCCTGACTTCCACCTCCACAGGGTCAGCCGTGGTTTTCGTTTATACTTTTCTTTGTCACTTTATAGTCCCGAAACGTTTTTTTTTTTTGGCGGTAAAACCGGACACAAGACTGAGTGAGCGAAACGTGTGAACTTGCAATGAAAAAAAAAAAGCCCATCATCTAATGTAGCAGGTGTCTCTGTTGTTGGGTCGGTGAATGACAGGCTTTTGCGGAGGGTTTAGGAGGATGTGACTCCTACTTGTGCCAGAACCACTCAGATGCACTCTCACTTAGAATGAGGGGGACGGCTTTAAAAAGGGGGGACATAGAAACCAGGCATTTGTCGGGGGCAGCTGTGAAGAATCCAGACTCCTTGTCACCTTGAGTAGCCCTCCTCTTTCCCAGTCTTCACTTGTCTTGCCAGCGCCCTACTAGCTATGCTAAGAGAATACGAATGGATGGAATAATTACTTTGTGCCTAACAAGTTCTACGTCAATCTTTTACAAAATAACGTTTACATGAAGAAGCCTTGTTAAAAAAAAATAGGTCTTTTTTTCCCCACTCTTGCACTCTGCATTACAAAAGAGGAAAGCACTCACTCCACCCACAGACACCCAGTTGTCATGGCATTGTCTTTAAGGGTTACCCCCAAAATGGATCTGTAGTTCCAGCATTGAAATATGGATGTTTTGTCCTCTTAAGGCAAGCTCAGCCTCAGCCTCACATTCATCCAATGGGAAACCCTTTCCTTGGATGGTCTGATGAAGTGGTGAACGGCAGAAGCTGAACATGCGGCGTGTCCAACTGTGTTGGGTCAGAGCAGAACCCTGCCATCTGGAAATCCAATGCTCCTCACGCCCACAGCTCACCAGCATACCGGGCCCTTGTGACGCAAACCCTGTTCTGAACCACACAAGGAGCCCCCCAGTCCAAAATGACACTCACCCATTTGCTTCTTACGCCTCTCGACTCCACTTGTCCTGTCGAATTTCCATTTATTTGGCATTTTTTCCTTTAGTACCTTACGAAGGTATGCGCTTCCCTGCGTGGACACGCGCGGCCGGCCCCAATCGGACCCGCGTCCGAGTGTGCGTCAGGGGTTCTCCATCCTCGGCTTGAGGAACACGTTCCGCGGGAACGCCGTTCCGCTTCCTTCCACTTAATGAGTTCCACTGAGACTTCCCACGGTGTGAGAGTGGCTGCTTCCCGACACGCGCGGGGGGGCAGCAGTGTGTAGAGACGCCCACGCCCGTTTGCTCAGTTGATCCATGAAGGTTCATCGATTGATTGTATGTGCATTTGATTTGCCTTCTTCCGGTTGCTATGTATTGATCTTCTATATATACACACACACACACACACACACACACACCCACACACACACACACACACACACATACATACAGACACACACAGGTGTGTTGCTCTTGTCGTATGTGATTGTCCATCTGCATACACACAGCCTGGCTCATCTTCTTGTTTTTGCACACTTCTGTTGTAGTCACCATGGAGGATCCACGTCCACAGCCTCGTGTCTCTGTCTGCCTCTCTCTCTCTGTCTCTCACTCTCTCTCTCTGCCTCTCTCTCTCTGTCTCTCTCTCTCTCTCTGCCTCTCTCTCTCTGTCTCGCGCGCAGCTCAACCAAAACTAATGGGAGGCAGGTAGGCCTTGTTTGAGGGATTATTTTCATCCTGTACTGGTGCCTGTGAGACATCAGTCTGACAAGGGGAGGCCGTGCAACCGCCAACATTCCCAAGAAGCTGTGTTTTCTTTTCCAGAAGAACGTTGGTTGTCGCCCAGAGTGTGAACAAACACTTGTTTTGGGCCAAAGAGTTTTAGGCGTAGGTTTTATTGTACAAAGTTAACCTTATTTGGATCGAGTCTTGAAGATGTCCTATTTTTCAGTCCTATTTATGTATGCAGTTTGATAGGGAACGTGGATCAGAGACAAGACTTGAACGCGTTGAACAAGGAGTACCGGTTCTTTTCCAGGGGACCACAGTGCAGATCAGAACCATTTAATAAACACTCCTTTGGACTCCTGCTTAGTACAGCTCTTCGTCCACCGACGTGTGTGTGTGTGTGAGAGAGTGTGTGAGAGAGAAACATGCTCCTGTGTGGTCAATGGAGCAGACTGAAAGGCCTTCTGATGAGTGTTGAGTGCCAACAGCCATTGGAGCCCACCGAGACCATGACCCCAGAGACAGATGACCAATCACTTGGTGAACCTGGATTGTTCACCCTTTAGACGCATTTTTTTTATTTTTTTTTACCCACAATTCATTAGCTGCAGTGCGATTTTCCCCTAAAATGGTTACCAAACGAAATAGCGTGTCTATGATGAAAAGGAAGAGGTCTCCTCTCATGGTGACATGTGAGAGGTTGGTAGAACCGGTACCCTGAGAGTCTGGGCCCGGGTTCTCTCCTGGGCTTCACAAAAAGGTTATTTTGCTTCTTTTAAAATCCAGTCCCTATAGTCACTGCTGGGTTGTTTTTGTATGTCTCACTTGATTTGTACATTTGTTTTGTATAAAAAGGAAAAGTGAAACAAAATATTTATAATTTTTGTAAGGAGAAAAGAAATGTCAAAAAGAGAAAATTGAAGTTATTTTTTATTAAGTTGCCTAAGAAGTTGTGTCAGGAAATCATTTAAAAATACTGTCTGTTCATTTGTAGCTAATATGTGTTCACTACAACAACAAAGAAAGTCAATAATAAATTGATTTTGAATACAATCACAAATTGTTCCGTGCAGCAAAAAAAAAACACACTCATTTTCAAGTCTTTCTTTTCAAGCAATTGAAACCAACTTCATTCATCGACATGTTATTTTCATTGTAGTAATAGCACAAAATAAATAGATTTCATAATGCCAGTTTCAACTTGGGGCAGTTACATTTTGCATATTCATAAAGACATGGAGGTACCGTGCTTCCGCTAACGCTTTGGTTTTGGTAAAACAAAACCAACAGTGACACCTAGTGGACCTTTTGAAGAGCAACGTTGCGCGCCACAAAGAGTTAACAAGTGCCTAACGACAAAAATGCAGAGCTTCTTCACAAGTCCTTCACACTGACGAAAATCCTGCACACGTTTGGAATATTTCACCGAGTGCTGTGCACATCAACAGTAACTAGCTTCACTTCCCTTCCGTCGCACAACTTCTTCAAACACTTGGCCCAGATTAATGGTACTTCCTCCATCGGTCGCACTCTGCAAGAGAACCAACCCACAGTGTTATTTCTACACGGTGAGTCAGCTCAAATCCTACACTGGAGCAGTGTCCTCCACCCTCATTATCAATGATGCTCCCATGCGGCCACCTCCATTAGCTCTTGCTCACCGCTTAAAGAATGACTGGTTCTAGTCACAAGATGAAAAGAAAAGATGTACACCATGCAAACACTCACTCAGGCGGGGGTAACTCCACACGTAGCCCAGGATACAGTAGCCGGCCAGCAGCATGCTGACTCCTCCCACACCGCCGCGCCTCACGTCCACGTACCTCCGGTAGAACCGCAGCCACCCTGCCAGAGGAATCAGGACGTTAGGGGACCGGAGACAGACCGGGACCTTAGGGGACCCGGATGCTGGGGGACCAGGATGTTGGGGGACCAGAGAAGGACATTAGGGGACCAGGATGTTAGGGGGCTGGAGAAGGACCAGGACATTAGGGGACAAGGATGTTAGGGAA
>JAOPUH010000065.1:9653256-9665568 GCA_027123175.1 Urophycis cirrata | reverse complement strand
TATATATAAGAAAGAATAATTGTACAAAATATAAACAAGGCGACACAAATATAAAATACCCATTGTTATCTTACTATGTCATGTGTGAATAAATATTTTAAAGGTAGACTATGTAATTGCCATGAGGGAACTCTCAGTCCAGACATTTTCAAAAGACATAGTTTGTAACTTTGTGAAGTATGTCTCCACAGACATGGTTGTCATAAAGTCGATCTGACACGGCTCAGGGAGAAATTTTCATAGACAAGTTGATTTCTTCAAGCTTTTGTCACGTTACCTTTATTCGCGTTTCAATGTGTAACCACAAATTTTACGTAAGCTAACTTTCTAGCTTATCATTAGGTGAGTTGACTACCCATTTGGGATATTGTAAGGACACAACTCAACAAAATATATAACATAAGTCTCCTAGTTGTAGATATCTTACATATTATATCTATATTGTGCGCTTCCCATGGGGCAAAACAATGTATTATGTATCTAAGCATCTGTGAAACAAATCTGTAAACTTTAATGTTATGTTGCTTTTCTTAAATTATAACTGGGGGACGTTTTTTTTGTACAGATGAAGGTTCTGGCGCTGCCTGACTGACCACCCATCAGGAGACACCTGCCTGAACCGGGGACAGCTGTATTCACAGCAGGTGTTTTACTTTGGGACTCTTAACACCTACAGTCCATTCCTGGGAGTCCTCCCGGGGATTGTGGACTCCTGCAGCAAGATGGATGAACCACCAGTCCTGCCCGGAATCAGCCCCTGGGTAAAGGCCGACGTTTTTTTTTTGGGGGGGGGGCTTTATTTTTCTTGTTCATGGACTATTTCTTTTCTACCGTCCGGCGTAATAGGAGTGGCTTACTGAGGCGAGGTCCCATGCCTCCCAGGCAAATGCAGCCAGCCCCCCCATGCTACACACCACCCCATCCGACCCCCCCCCCCCCTGTCCTCATACCACCACCACCATCACCCCCGTCCGCATGCCGCCATCACCCCAATCTTACAGGGCAGGAACGGAGCTCAGATTCATGAGTCGGCCCCGGCTGCGGCGCGAGGTGATGAAAATACCCTTGATAATCCCTGGGAGAGCCGTGGTGCCGCTAATGATGGGTTGTTGTAATTCTGTTCGTCTGACCTCCCGAGCCAGGTGGATGGCACCGCCAGCAGGTGGAGGATTGTGGCGGCTTCGCTTGTTTTTTCGAGAAGGAAAGCGCAAAGAAACAACAGCAACCACTTTCTTCCTCGGAGGGGAAGGATGTTTTCCGGGGCTGTCCGCAACAACGAAGAGCACATAATAACTGTTTCTTCGTTTGTTATCGTGCACACAGACCTCCCCCGAAAAATAGAGGTCTTTATAGCTTTTGCCTTTTGATGTATCTCTTCCACCCCCTCCTGTTATTATATTCTCCAGTGCGGCTGCTATCTATACAACTGACATCTGAGATTATATGTTTCATTTGGATGCGCCAAATTCAGCGCAACCACTTTCTGGAAGTTTCAAGTGTTCAACGGTAGATTGTGAAGACAAAACCAAATCAAGCTGTTTGGTCCTTCCACGGGCGTCTGCCTGTGTGTCCCTGGCTCAGTCACGTTCTAACGAGACACGGTGTCTTCCTCAAGGTGCTTCCATGGGGATGATTGACAAACGTCATACAAACAGCGCTGGGGCCGCCGGTGACACAAATCCTCCTCAGTTATCTCTGTCTCACTGTTCTCCCCCTCCCTCTCTCTCTCTCTCTCTCTCTCTCTCTCTCTCTCTCTCTTATGTTTTGTGATTTTATGTGGAATACATAAGGATACATCATGTGATGGAATAAAGGCATTTCAAGCTTAGAGCGAGTGTATGGCGTTAAGCATAACAATTAAGTGAGGAGTCTAGGAGCTATTCTGTCATCGCAGTTGGGGGTTTAACCTCCAGCATGCCACACTGGGTGAGCTTGATTATGTGGGCTGGGGGTCTTATGTAACCAAACAGACCTCCACATGGACTTGTAGGCCGGGGGGGGGGGTCTCTCTCCTAGGGCTACGCTAGAATGATTTGTTTGGTACCCGTTGTTACAATTGGGTTTTAATTTAACTAGCCTTTGTGTCACAAGAGGGAGACCGGCATGAGAGGAAGGGAGAGAGAGAGGGAGGGAGGGAGGGAGGGAGGGAGGCAGGGAGAGATATTGACGCTACAGGCCAGATTCAAGGCCATTCGCATCATCAACTTGGCGAAATGCCCTTTGATTTATTATGATGTGAGACCATACAGGGGGTCTGAGAGGGCCAGTCCCAGCCTGGGGCTACGGTGGGCCGTGAATCCTGGCATCCCAACCCTTTGTAACACACCACGCATTGCCTTGATAAGTCAATCACCCTGTCACTGGGTGCTCACACCGGGGAGCAAAAACACCAGAAGCATTTGGGTCTCCTTGAGGTACTTTTCTTTTTATCTCAAGTCGAAGCGCCAGGCGGCAGACGGCTCACGGTGGACCTGAACCAGGGCTGCGTGGATTCCCACTCGCTTGTTCCGGTCCGATCGGAAGAGACCACAACACACGGATGCACTGTGTGTGCTGAACACTCCTCCGGCCGTTTCAAAGCTCACTGAGGCACGACTTCAGGAAGCTGGATTAACAGGATTAACAGGATTAACAGGATAGGCTGAGTCGAAATTCAGGGGGAGGCCAGAATCTTTGGTTTCAGATACCAAGATGAGACTCAGAGTTCAGTCACAATAGCAACCCATGCTGTGATGTAACCTGGAGAAAACCTGTTTCTTAGCTGGTTACCCCTGAGAGAACTCGAGGCGGCGATAATGGCCACAAACAACTTTCTGTGGTTACATCCCAAACGGTTGCATTTCAAGCGTAACTTAGGCACTTAGACACTTTATGTGTTTCGAGTGAAGATTTCTACATACACACCTAATAAACCTTTGGTAAGTTTATGCATACAGTAGGTCTTTCAAGCAGGGACAGTTCTGAGTGATACCATCATGGCTCGTCTCTTCGCTGGCAGTCGGCGGAGCGGGTCGCTCCGTACACTGCTCACGAGCCCCCCCAGGCTGAGCTGCCCGCGGTCCAACGCTTGGCTGGACAGAACAAATACATGGGAGCAGCTGAACACTCGCTTGGAATCGAATGGAAGGCGAGCGCTCGCCAACAGCCCAATTTGGGAACATGAGATCACTAGGAGAGGAGTTGAGCTGAACAGAAATCCTGGCTGATTTACATCTGGACATAGTCAAGGTTAACAACCAACCTACGCTCTTAGAAGAGCAGCCAACACCTTTAAGCTGAGCATGTCCTAACCTGCTTTTTGCAGCAGGCATGTGAGTGAACGAGGGACTGAGAAACACAGAGAGGGTGGGCTTTAGGGGGTGGAGAGTGTGTTGTCACTCATGTACAAACAGATACAGCTTAAAACGCCAGCCTGACCTTAGGGTGGGCTTATTCAGAAAGCCCCTAGCAGGGGATCTGAGTTCTTCTCTGTGTAACCATGTATCTTCAAAACAGAGACAGCCCAATTGCTACCTGTTGACTTAATGAACACATCCACCCTGTTCTAACGCCGTTACCCTTCCCCTCGCTCCAGCCCGTGAAGCCCTGCATCAGTAACCATCTTCTGCCAATTGGACATTGGTATTCAGCGAGCCCGTGCTGGCACATTGATTTTCCAATGAACCCGCGCCATATGGCTGCGCGTGTACCGTTCCAACTTGTCAGCCCGAAAAAAAGAGCAGGATCTCGAGGAAGGAGCGAAGAAACTGGAACGGAAGTTTCCCCCCGCCATTCCGTTCACAAACTCCTCGTTTTCCGGCGTGCTCGCCAGTGCTCGTGGGCAGCATAATCCCACTCCACACGAACGTCGTTCACCGAGAGGGCCACGAGAAGGTGGTGAAGTGTCGAGAGTGTGTTATTTCCTGCACGTCCGCGCAAAAATCAAATCCGCGCCGTCCTGGTGTCCACAGAAGCCCCCCCCTCTGGGCCCTCGAGGGGGCTTCTCTCTCTCGAATCTGCGGTCGGTGGGATGTAGGGGTACTTAGCTCTCAGGAGAATCCAGGTGTCGCTCACTGCCAGCTGTACGGCACACAATATCCACGTGGGTCTTTACACCAGGACACTGCACACTAACACCTCCACCACCACCACCACCACACACTCACACCTCCCTCCAATTCAGCTCTTGCCAGGCCCCGCTCCACCATATTGGCATTTCTGAGGCGATGCGCCGGTAATTGTCAGTCGCACTGTGGTCCCTCATTTGTTTCCCTGACATTTGCCTTTGGTTGATTGTGTATTTAACGGGAGAAAGAAAGCTAAATTAATTGGAGAGGGGCCTAATCTGTCTGCTTGAAATGTCAGCCCCGCGACGCCATGCCAGCCACGCGTTGTCGCCGACCGAAAAAAAGCCACCAAAAAAAAAAAGGCCACAGAAGAGAACGAGGGAAGGAGAGAGAGTGTGGCGCCGAGTGAGAGAATCAATAAAAGAAAGCTTGAGGAGGAAAGAATATATTTATAGAGTAAATTATGACAACAAAGAAAGGGGTCTGTTGAAAGCAGTCCGGAGTGCAGTTGTCCATCGCTCGGTTTACGCGGCTGCTTACGGCGTCATTTCTTGATAGTTTCCGGGAATTGGAAGTGTTGGTAATCCAAACCAACTGACCGAGGCTTCTTTAGTGAGTCGGATACAATGCCTACTCCCCAAATCCATTCTTCCCTTGAACCCATGAGGGGACCTAGATTCTGATGCTAGACGCTGATAGCGGCAGGCTGTACAGCAGGCTTGTCAAATTAGAACAACAACACTTGTTTGTAGAGGAACTACAGAAACGCCCGCACGCCGCCCCAATCGTGTGCACGAGTGGCCAATTTGAGCGTCTCCCATTAGCCCAGGCAGCCTGTCGTCGGTGTTGGGAGGAGATCTGAGGACCTAAAGGAGTCCCACAGCAGCCAGAGAGAAGATGTAAACATCAGGCCAGATGGAGAGAGGCTCTCACGAGAGCAGAGTCAAAGTTTACGATTCACGTCACGATCTGCTTATCTGTGGCTAATGAACTCATTTAATTATCTGTAGCTAAATATTAAGAATAAAGTGCCTTCCCTCAGCCAATGGTGGAGGAGCACAGAGTGAGTTCCAGCAGAGGGCCCTGACAGTGGGCCTGTGGACCGAACAACAAGCTGACAGATGTTTGCGGCACAAAAACATTTCTGTAACGATCATGTGAGCCATTTCTTCTCGATTCTTTTAACCTATTTTCATTTCCCTCTCTCTCCCCCTCCCCCCCCACAAACACACAGACACACACACACACACACACACACACCCACACACACACACACACACACACACACCCACACACACACACACACACACACTCAACTTGACAGGTGAGAAAAGATCTGGTTTAACAGTGCTTACTTTCATACTGACTTCGAGTTGAGGTGGAATTCTAAGCCAAGCCGAAGCAAAAGTTCTGAGACCTGATGAAATGTCGATCTCGATTGGCTCACTGCATGCTCCACAGCAGACCTCTGGATCCGGGAAACACGTCAAATGTCTCAAAGTAAAATGATAAAAATGCAACGCAAAATGTCATCGGAGGGACTGTTGAAAAAATAATAGTAATAATAAAAAGTACTTATCATGTGCTTCACTCAAGTTTTATTGAACAGTTCATTGGTTCTTTTAACATACAACACACATATATATACACACATATATATAAATCTTAATTATTCCAGGGAGGAGTTTCATCTACTCTGGTAAATCCAACAGAGAAAAACATTCGACTCTTCCTCTTCAAAATGTCTGCACCAGCGCATCCACGAGCAGACTCTGAAAGAAGCAAAACAACAACGATGAAGAAAAATGGAGGACACGGTGTCAGAAATGAGTTAAAACGAAGCAGCGATTCAGAAGGTCGTCCGGCGTCTTGAAATGGAACGCAAGGCCATTTTGGGAGCCATCAAGCAACGCCATACCAAATAAAACTGACTTCAAACGTGTTGCATACATGAAATAGCACTAAGGCAAGGTTGAATATTTGTAGCGGCACAAAGGATTCGACTGGAACATGTTGGCATGGCAGAGAGTCCTCCGAGGGTTAAGGTGGAGGATGTGACGCCGGGAGGGGGGGTCTACTCACATATAAAAATCCTGAGGCACATCCCGCACATGGCCACCACTTGGGAGATCTGCAGGCAACGCCCGCACTCGCCACTCATCAGGCAGTTGCGCGTTTTCAGGCAACACGTGGGACAGCTGCTGCCCTTGGGCTCCGACCGGGTCTCCTTCCTGGTCTCCGCCCGGACGTCGTCCTTCATCGTGTCCGCATAGCTGGGCGGCTGGGTTTGCCGCACGTCCGGGTATTTGCTGTCCCAGTCGTCGCTGTCACCCATTTCCACTGTTTCGGAGGCGTTAGCTTGAAGTTCACTAGCTTGAAGAGGCTAGCTTTGGGCCGGCGGGTTCTCTGGTGTCTGGGTTGTTTCATCACGAAGGGAAAAAGGCAGACGGACAAGGGTTGTGAAGGGGCGAGATTAGTTTGAAGTCATGAATCAACGTAAATACATTATAAACTAGGCTAATTAAAACATTGTTTAGCCGCGTCTCCCCCCATGAGCAAGGCTGTGGCAGTTTCAAACACAGCAATGTGTCCCCGTGAGGACTAATCATTTCACGATGAATTACTGGGCAACCATCAAAGAAACATTAGCACCAACATAGCTAAAATTCCAATGCTGCTATCCTCCCAAACTGGAGGTGTCAGTGCCAGTGACATCACATAATACAAAGAACAAAGCACAAGCCCTTTAGTAATAGCCCGATATACCAGTATATCCCCTCACTGTGCCCCCCCACGGCCCGAAGCTGTGTGGGAGGAAATGGGAAAAATGGTGTCTCGTGTCACGCTGGCAGAGGCCTGTCTGTCTTTATTAGGTTTATTGTGAAGGCTTGCGATGCTAATCATTGAAAGTGTAATCAAACCGGCGGCGTCTTGCTGTGCCTTGCTACTGAGTTCCTGGTCCAACGTAGCTGGCGCTAAATTCGCTAACCAATGCTGGAGTTGTTGTTGTTGTTGTTGTTGTTATTGTTGGGAGTGCAAGAGGCTGTCAGGGTCTGTGCTGCGGCTTAACACGCAAACAGGGGCGTTTACACTTCAACTTGGGTTCCACCTTCCAACTGACGTGATCGCAAGACATTCAGGGCCCAGACATTCAGTCCGTTTAGCCTCATACATTTGGCCTGCATTAGTCATTGAGAGATATTTACAATTCAGATGTAGAATCCGAAAACACAATCCGATCTGATCACTTCCTCTATCGTTCACAGAATTTGTCGAGTCTCATTTGTTTAGCAGACGAACAAAAACTCACTGTGACAAATTAATGTTGTTTTCCTTCCCCTGCTTTGGATCCCTGCTCAAGCTGTCGGATAGGATTGTTTCCCATGGATATTTATCACACATAAAATCATATTACTGGTGGCTAAATAACGACTTATCTTTGTCACACACACACACACACACACACACACACACACACACACACACATACGCACACACACACACACACACGCACACACACACACAGGCCTTCATTAGCAATGACAGCCAGTGAGACGCTTGCCATATGGTGTCAAGGTTGGCATTTCAAGCTCACTTTTCTCTTGCAAAATCCACCAAGAGAAACCCAGTGATAGGGAAAACAAATAAGCCACAAATTATAACAACAGAAGAAATGATAATCATTGTAATAAGTGGGTCTTTTAAAAGCCTTACCACGGCTGTTGTTATTCCTTATCCCTGCGGTCTTCTTCAAGAGTTAAAGGAGGACACGGAGCAAAAAAAACAGCATAAACACTGAAGGAATGAAGCGCACTGAGGCTAGTGTGGTCAGGTTACATGCGCAGCGAGAGTCACAGGGCTGTGAAACAGGTAGAACCACTCTGGGCCACGCTGTCGACTGCCTCACAGGCCGTGCACTCGGAGGCAGTGCTGTTTCATCATTGTTTCTGAGGTCGCAAGGCGTGACACCTCGACAAGCTCCTAGCTTATCATTTTTGTGGGCGTGTCCGTGGTCCATGCTGAGCCACAATGATTTCAATAGTGTTACCCCCTAAAATGACACCCTGTTGCTGATATATTGTACCGAGTAGAAAACGCTGGCCAGCCAGTGCCTCTCTCTTTTGTTTGCGATAATCTTACAATATCAGGGCACACAGCCGGTCAGAGGGGTCAGAACACTGGAGTCTTGATGCCGAGAATTCCCCGCCTACTGGCTGGCAGGGGCTCAATCCTACACACCGAGGCTTCAACTGATGTGGTTGGTGTTGATGGTTTGACGCTGAAAACACACATAAGTATAATTGGACGGTGCGAGTGTGCAAGCTGTTAGACTAACGAGAGTTCAGCACGAGTCGTTTGTTAATCAAAAGACGTCCTTTGGACCTTTTTAAAGGAGGTGTTTCCTTGAGTGGTCCCGGTAAATTCATCTCCCAGCGCGAACAAGCGTACTGTTGGGTAATAGCTAATCATCACAGATTTGTTTCTCATTTGTTGCTTGGCAAAGTAGGTTGTATTAGTGGCGCTGATGGCAGAACACAAGGAAACTGTCGCAGAACATGAGGTTCTGTTCCATCGGGACACACACTGGAGTGGATATTTTGGAGACGCCACTGTACAATGAACGGGGTATGAAATGTAATGAGCGAATTATTGAAGTGAATAAAACGTGACGTGGTTAAAGTCTTCCGTTGTCAGACACCAATCCATCGATACCTGAAATATGTCTAAATCAAAGAACACTTTGTGGATTACTTTCTAATAGTTTTCGAAACGTTCAATCAGTGATTAATAGGCATCTACACCATTGTTTTCTGTCTCCTTGTTTTCAATTACACCCTCAAAGAAAATATTGTATTGGCTATGTAACGGCCGTCTCTCCTGTGGAGAATGGAGAAAGTTCAAACAAACAAATGTCTGGAATGCCTTCTGACTGCCTCACCGATCTGTTCTGCTGTCAACCGGCAAGGTTGATTGCTTATTGGTTTCTGTACAAAAAAAAAACGCTTTTAATGCCAACAGAATGCTGGAAATTCAGCTATACGTTTCACTGCACATTTTTGTTTGTTCCAATGTTGTCTAAAAAGTTACAAAATGTCTTGCATAAAAAAAACAATCCCTCCACAAGGCCTGGATCCCAGTCCTGGGTCAAGCTCTGATACCGCTTGGTGTGCGCTGACCAGTGATGCCACTAACGCGGTATTTAGCAGCACGTTAATCTAATCTGACTACTTTTTTTCAGTAACGAGTAGTCTAATGCGTTACTATGCATTACTATTTTTGTCATTTTCCTTCGTAAAAATACATATTTGCTTTCTTCTTGCGTCTCGGGGTGACGTACACGACAAATCACGTGAGGGAGGAGAGAGATACGCGTTTTCCAGCTGGAAATACAGGCACTATTTTGAGTTTGTGTCCACTAAAGATGGTAAAGATGGCTAAATATTAAGGTTAGTTGTACACTCTGTGTTGGCGACAAAGTGCTATCTACCTTTAGAAACACAACGTCAAATTTGAAGAAACATTTGGACCCGCAGCATAGCACAGTCAAACTTGTAGAGCGAGTTCCACCCGGTGCGAAGCAGAGAGCTCAGGTCGTCCCCCATCACCCGAACAACGAAAGCTTCGGTTCAAAACCAATAAGTGGGGGGGAGTTGAATAAGTTGGTCGGGCAGTATGTTGTAGAGGAAAATGCTCCCCTTAAACACGGTTGACTCCCCCTCCTTTCGTGCCGTTATAAACAAGATCCCTACTATCAATGCTGCCGCTATTTAAAATGCACTTCCATAAAGTGAGTATTGGCAATACCGGTTGTCATTTTTATGTTGCGGCAGCAGAAGCGGGGTTGTCGGCAGCTGCTGAATGTAACTAATAAAGTAACTTGTAATCTAACTCAGTTACGTTTAAAACCAAGTAATCAGTAAAGTAACTAAGTTAGTTTTTAAAGGATTAGTCAGTAATCAGTAATCAGATTACTTTTTCAAGGTAATTGTGGCAACACTGGCGCTGACAGTCGGAGGGGAAAAGTAGGAGGAATCTGGAACACCGATGTGGGTTTTTGTCCGATACAGTGAGCCGTGTGCAAAAAAAATCATTAAAAAACCCCTGGCTGCTGTCGGTATCGTCAAGGAAGAACAAAATTACATGAACCTATTCATTTGACTTTCTCAAGGATCTCCTGCCCACCTGTCTCCACCACCCACCCACCCACGCCCGCAGATCCTCCATGCACCTGTGAGGCCAGTCTATTCAGAGGGTTCCATTCAGCGGTCGGCTCTTAGAGGTCGTTTCAGCCCACCTCGCCATGGCGATGGTAACGAAGGAGTACACAGAAACAATCAGTCGGTTGGTGCGTGAGAGAGGGAACCCATTATTCAGGCTAAAATACAAGCTAATGTAATAACGGGGAAATAAAGGCTTGACATTTCCATCAGCCGCTGAGTGGCTGTTCTGCTGTTGGTCATGTACGGGCGGTCTCAGCGTAAACATGATGGAGGATGTGGCGCGGCTGTGTTATTGGAGTCAAATCATTAAGTGAACATTCATTCAGTCAATACTCTGGAACCCCCAGGAGAGGAAATTGTGTGATTTCAAACATTGCCCCCAAAACATGTGTGAGATGTGCTGGTGAGGCTCATTACTTTACCCGGCTCCCTTGCCGCCTGCATGCCAACTTTGAATGGAAGTGGTTATTTCATTCGTTTTTTTATTTATTATTTTATTTTTTTATTCGTGTGGACTGCAAATGTAATAAGAAACACTTTTTTTCCCAGCTAAGCTATAAACAAATAAACACTCACAAAGTATTTGGGTTGGTTTATTTGGTTATAAGCTCAAATGTTTTGAAGCTGGTAATAGTTCAGAATCAGCAGCTGTAGGCACACAATTTATTCCAGTCAGATATAAAAAATGAGATTTGTTGCCTTCGTCTTTACCCTGCCCCCCATTCACTCTTTGTTTTGTGAGATTACTGTCAGCTGTTTGTATTACTGATGTGTTGTTCACGTGTCATGAAACAGCACAGAGAGGTGATTAGTAATCGACACCTACCACTGACACACCTACCACTGACTCACCTTCTGATTGGTTGCTGAGAGCCACGCCCCTCCCCTTCTCTCCTGTTCCTCCAAACAAAAATAAACTTGTCGGACTGGTTTCAATGGAGCTGCTGGGAGTACACCTAGTGTGTCATACACCTGGTATCTTGGTTCAAGGTCCCATCTACACGTATACAACATATAATACATACAATATATATTTTTGTATATATTGAATTTTCTCCCTCCCCTCTTCAAAAATAAAAAGGGCCCTTGTGTGTGATTGGTCAACAGCAGCCTTTTCCAAATCTGAATCTCCCCCTAGTGATGTCACTAGGGGGAGATTCAGATTAATCCTGGATGATTGATTGACAGATAGGCCTACCAGTTGGTAGACTCCACTACACATGTATGGCTAGGCCGTTAGACTGAGCCACGCAGCACACATCTGGGCGGACAGCCACACTTGTGATGTCCCCGTCGTTTTAAAAGGGCTGGTAATGACTAATCACGCCTGGTGGCAAAATAGAGGCCCCTTTAAAAAAGCAGCTGTTGTTGTGTCGTTGTTTTATGTTTGTGAACGCATGCCCTTCTGTGGCGGTCGACGCATTCACAGAACACATTATGCTCCCGAATGGCCGACCATGGCAATTTGAGCATTGGACGTGCGAACGCTAGCTAGCGCTAGCTATTCTGAGGAGGATGAGACGCACACACAGACGTCGGTCGACAGAGCTTTGTCGTTGTTTTCTTGTGAGTTTTTTACCCGTGCGAGTTCACCGAGTGTGAACGTCTCGCCGCGTCGCTTGCTACTCGACTCGTGAACCGTGACGTCGCGGACCCATGTGTGTGTAGAGCCCAGAGCGCTGTGATACCTCGGCCCTGTGTGACAGACGCGGGACAGCTGGACATGATGCGGCGTCCGTCGTCCTGAGTCGCCTCCCCCGGCACCCTTTTCTTCAAACATTTTCATGCGCCTCCGTCCAGATATTTTATTCAGCATCCCGGAATTTCACTTCCTCTCTCGCTCCCTCTGGTAAGAACATGACAACCTGTCCATCTCGTGAATACTCACTGCTAGGTGGCTCCAATCTGTCTGTCACAATGCACGTGCATATGCATGGACACGCACACACACACACACACACACACACACACACACACACACACACACACACACACACACACACCCACCCACACCAACACCCACACGCTCACACAGACACAAACAA
>JAOPUH010000065.1:9377614-9393449 GCA_027123175.1 Urophycis cirrata | reverse complement strand
ACACACACACACACACACACACACACACACACACACACACACACACACACACACACACACACACACACACTTTAACAAAGTTTGTGGGCTTGTCTTAGAACCACTTTGATCACGACGTGCTACACAGGTTGCCTCTTGATGTACAACACAGCCATTTCAACATGATTTGTGTAGTAAACACTTATTAATCAACACCCGGCTGCCATTACAGAGCTTGAAATGGGAGCCGGGCACACTGCATGGCATGTGATTCAGGGGGTAGGAAGGTTCTGGTGAAATGTCCACTCGAGTGACGGTCAGAAAAGGTTCAGGGTTCAATCCCCCAATGTTCACAGTCTAACATGAGGGCATCCTTGATTGAGCGAGAGGCCTCCCTATGTCTTAATGACCTGTATTTGAAGTCCCTGTAAGTCCGGATAAAAGTGTCTCTTCTCTGACTACATAGTGAAACTAGTATACAGTAAATGATACATACATAACCCGGAGCAAATGACATAATGATAATCCCACTACAGTGCTGCACACTTTGTGCCTTCAGGGCTGAAGAGACGGGTGCCATCGGTGACTCATAGTTACAGTGAGCGCATCGTATTGTTGATTTTCAGTGGAAGGCGCGGAGAGATGCCAGGTATTGTTGTAACAGAGACTCAGCAGACCTGACCTGACCTGTTCTGCATACTTGTGGTCGTGGATCTACTAGGTTTTCATGTTGGGCTTCAAAACAACACCGATTGCTAAACAATCGCAATTTCATTCCAAATAGAACTGATACCGCTGTTTCTTTTTTACATTTATTTTTTTTACACACCCTCTCATTTTGTCAGGGTTATTGTATTATTTTATATTCTTATATTTATGTGTTGGCTAAACCAAATGAAACTTGGCTGTTTATTTCTCACTCACTCACCTTTCCTCCTATAAACTTGTCCTGGCCTGGTCCTTAGCTGGGTGCTAACCACAAAGGTAGTCATTATGGATGATCAGGGCTTCGCCGCTTACATAAAACATCCATTCCAAATAGTTGCACCAAAACAGGTTGAAAGATTAGCGACTATTTAGGCTAACTGGAAAACGTTCAGCAACATCCTCCATTAAACATTCACAAAACGTTTGTCATCAATAGTAATTTCATCAAAACAACGCGACGCACAGCTGACAAAACAACGTGATGAGCTAACTCAGAACACAGGCTCTGTGCATTAAACCAAACAAAACCATAAACTGCAGTGAAATCTGCTTGTGAAATAGTTAGATGTTCCTATAGCAGTCTACTCACCGATGATCAGAAGGGCTAAGAAATAGCCTGGCATGTAGACATTGGTCACAAGTCCGCATACATTCTCTGCTCTCGGTGATCTTCCTTCAGTGTGTCACAACCACTTCCTGCGTATTTGGGTCGGGCTCAGTCTGAACGCTGCACTCTGCACTCACTACACATCAGCAGAATGCGTGGCTGAATAAACAAACTCACGACTTCACGAATAGATGATAAATGGATGAATTTATGAATGCATGGATTTATTAAACAATGTTTGACTGGATGAATTGATTGACAGATAAGTAATGAATAAACCCACAAACTGTATAATTAGTTATTATCTCCATCTCCATTATTATTATTATTATTATTATTATGTTATTATGATGGTTGTTGACATGTAAAGTCCCCCAGACTGCTGTTGTCTGGTTCTAACACAGTTCCCAGCACTGGTAGGCTTTTAGTTACCTTCAGATTCAATTTCATTGCTTTTTGTCCTGTTAATCAGATGAAATGTCAATATTCTTGCTGGGTGCTTTAACCTTGTTGTTTCTGCTGTGTTGAAGAAAATCTGGTCAATAGCTGTATGTGAGCTGTATTTGACAGTGAAAAGGTAGCGCTGTCCCATTATTGGAATGTTATTGACCAATCAGTATCAAGTATTTAACAATGTTGTGGCATTTCAAATGCTCAGCTAGCATCATATGATGCACTGAAAGCCAAACTGTTGATAGCCAGCAGCCTGTTGCTGATGTGGTAATGGCTGATATGAAGGCACAGTGGTTTGAAATAGGACAACGTGTTATGTTGTGTGTGCAAGCACAGTCCAATATGATTTTAGTTAATTCGACAAATATGTTGTTTCAGTCGGACACACGTCTATCAATTCAACACATAGTCGCGGTACCGTTAGCACGCACGACATTGAACAACACAACACACACTGAATTCAAAGCCTTGAGTCAAACCTGTCAACTCTTCATGCATACGTGCTGGTCTGCCTCACTGACAACCTGTCAACATCCAGTGTCACCCTCACATCATATCCTCAGCTACAGTATCGCTCACATTACAGGGCTGAACAGAACCCCTGTCGTTGATCCGGACACCCATAGAAGGAACAGACGACTGGAATGTTGAAGCCTTTGCTCCAGTCAAATCCACGTTGTTAGCATGTCAAAATGAAGCCTCCCTCGTGGTTGACACTTGACAAATAGCCTTTGTAAACGGAGGTGAACCTCATGGGGTTCAGTGTGTCAGGCACAGTAAAGCCTTCCCTGAGCTTAGACGGCTACCAGCAACAACAACAACAACGCATTCATCTTTTTAAACATTAAACGTCAAATGTCCAATTTGATCCATTGAGCATATTTTATGAGCTAAGGAAGGTGGGTAAGTAGCACGGGCTTGGTTAAAACGATGAGCAACACAATGACAAATGTGATGGCTTTCAAAAAAAACAAGGAGATATGACTTAACACACCATCTGCTCGCTAGCCAGCTAGCAAGGTAGCCAGTGAAAATGAACAACCCTATAGCTGTGTGTGGTTGTCAATCAAAATGTCCACAAACAAAGGCTGATCCCTGGCCACTAACATTCCTGGATTACAGCTTTCACAGCTCTGTGGCCCTGTGGATTAACACCATGTCAGGGGGCCTGTGTGTGTGTGTGTGTGTGTGTGTGTGTGTGTGTGTGTGTGTGTGCAGGGTCTGGTCCTGGTGGCTGAGAGTCTTCCTCCCGGTCCTGGTACCTCCCATACACTCTGAATGGACTTGCTCACAGAGGCAGGCCACTCATCAAACAAAGACCATTAGGCTTACTCCTGTTCTGCCTGAAGCAGAAGCCTTCACCCAAAGTGACCGTGTAAAGGTACAAATGACACTATCCTGCGATCCACTATCCACATGTCTGCTTTTTGTATTGGGGGGTAGTTGAATGGCTTGTGGACAATTGTTACAGAAATGGATGGGGTTAGCCGAGTACATTCAAGGTTGGCAGTTGTGCACCCAATGAGAAAAACACATGTTCTTTTATATTCAAGGACCCCGCAAGGTATTGGAAGTCTTAAAAAGTATTGAATTCACCGATAAATAAGGCCTGAAACGGTCGTAAGATCTTACATTTTATTTGCATAGGTTATTAGTAATAACCCTTTATTAATAACCTATGCAAAGGTTATCTTATTTTGTGTGGGGCTGTATGGACATTAAACATACACAATTTGCCATGTGTTTTGTGTGTAACATGACATCATGTTTTTATGGTGCTTGTATGTTGTGGTGGCCTTGTAGGGAGCAGCCTCTCTGACCACCAGTGTCAAACACTCCTGGTCAGCAGGCACATTCTGGTCACAAATAGGCAGACCTATGGTGGGGTTGATTATGTGAACATTGGTGTTAAATTGCATTGTAACAGGTATTAATAAGCTCCTAAAGTCTCAAATTGAACTTGTTTAGACTTGCAGGTGCCATGCTTAAACGCTCTTCTGTGATACCCACATCTAGAACTACTTTCACTGGTTTCGGAATGGCTGAGGGTTCAACCTCTGACATCAAACTCCTCTCTGTTCCTCTGACTCACAACAGTGAAATAAAAAAAGAAGCAAGCCAAAATGGCCTCTTCCATATCCAACTGAAACAACAGCTGGTTCTTTTAGCAGCCGTCTCTGGGTGACAGGAAGCTTTGGAGAGCACAGGACCATCATGTAAACAAAGACTGAACCGGGGGCTGTGGAAATTTAATTTTCTCCCACACAAATGCATTAGGCTCAATGATGTCTTAATTGCCTTGAAGCCTGTTTCCTCTAGCCCAAGCCCATCTCTCTCCACTAATAGTTGTGGTCACATGAGGGTTGAGCTTTGTTTGTGTCTTTTTGTGCTAATCCCAGGGGTTTTCTGCTTTTTCTTCATTCGTGTTTCATGAGAAGTAAAGAAAATGCCCATTTCAGTTCCTTAACCCGAAGGTTTGTGTGATCACCTCCAACATGTCGGCCCTCCCTCCCTGAGGAACCTCAAACAACACGACCCAGACCCCGACAGCCTTTGTCATGGTTCAAAAAGAAAAGGTGCTTGACCCAATCCACCGGCTGTCCCACGTGGTCCTCTCCAAGCCAATACACCCTGGACACCAAAATAGCCAATGACAGTGTCCATTTCATCCTCCTCACTTTTTTGCCTTGCCGCCTCCCAACTGCCACACGACACCCACCGCGGGCTCCAATGTGGGCACGCTAGCTAGCTCCGGAGTTCCTACTCAAGTTAGGCCACACGGGCGGGTGTGTCTATTTCAGTATCTCCGTCTGACAGTGAGGCTGGTGCCTGCAGGGCTTTTCACCATGGAGCTGAGGGCTTCAGTCAGCTAGGTGAGTTTTCTTTGCGTTTGTTTCTTTGTCGGTTGGTTTCTTTTGTTTGGAAGTTCAGAGCTAGGAAATGAATGTGAATAAGGTGGTTGCTGTTTTTTTTCCCCGAAGCGTGAATTATTAATTGTCGTTTTTGCCAACAGGTTGTTTGGATTGATATTTCCCACTAAGGACTTTCACTTGTTGCCCGTTGTATTCTCTCGACCTCCGCATGGAAGACGCATTTGGAAGGTGAGATAACGCAAGATAGCCTACGTGCTAACGGGCGCTACAATGGGTTAGCTGTCCAACTATGGACAACATTAAGAAAACGTGTACAGCGTGATTAGCATGTGCGCTTATGATATAATAATAATAATAATAATAATAATAATATTAATAATAATAATAATAATAATAATAATAATAATAATAATAATAATAATAACCATAATGCAGTTTTTATTACATGTAATAAAATTACATTTTATTACATTGCTTTATTACATTGCTTCTTCTTTTATTATTATTATTATTATTATTATTAAGAGAAGAACCAAACTATTATTTTCCACTTAAAAAAAAAAAAGTGTATAAAAGTAAAAGTTCACAAAAGGAGTCATGGTACTAATTATTGTTAATGTGTCAGACGGTAACAGATATATCTGTGATTACATATAATACAGCACTGTAACCACTGGGTGGGTGCAGGGCCAGGTCTCTGGGTATAAATACACCAGCAGAGGCTGGTGGGAAAGCACCTTGGTGCCGAACTGGTATCAGGTTCAGAGAACTGGAAAATAACTCAATGAAGCCAAAGCCATACTGGAAAGCGTTATGTTCCTCGGGGTCAATACAGTAATGTCACTGATATTGACCAAGCAACAGGTAGCTGGTTACCGTAAAAGCACCCGAATATGTTGAAAATGTACAGGCAATGTGTTTGATTTAAAGTACATGTATATTGTATATTGACAAAATGTAGCGGTGTGTTTTTTAAAGGGCCAAGTCATTTCATTGTTATACATCAGCCAAGGTGTGATAAATCCTAATGTTTCACAAAGTTATGTTTTTCACATATGAACATCCTGTTAACCAGTTAACGTTTCTTCTAAAAACTAAGTGTTGGCAACTTTGAGTGTTTGCGTTCATCTTTGTTCCAATTGGCTACAAATCTACTTTTAAGGAGTGTACTGGATGCGTGGGAATAGCTAAAGAGTTGACTGCCAATGTAGGCTCCCGGGTCAGGATATATAAATGGGTTAATGTGCTATTCCAGGCCCTCACCCAGATAGCTAAAGTAAGCCAGGGCAGCAGCTGTTAAGGCGCACTTTAAATGATGTGATGATTTACTCACATTTCCAGGGCTCTGTGTTTGACTCTAATGAGCACAAATGATTGTCAACAGACTGGGTTTGCTTTTGCGATTTGCCTGTGATGACTCCAACGATTATTATAATGACATACGCACAAGGATTGTGCATTGATGTGTGTCGCATTTGGACTGTCATCCCAGTTCAATAGAAAAAAAGAAAAACTTTAAAATATGGATTCATAGCCGCATTATCATGCTAGTCACCCGTCTCTCGCCTAGCTTTAAGCACCTTACTCGGCTAAAAATAGCCCTGGCACTATGGAGTGTTTGTCTACCATGCACATAGCGACCGCAACTTCTGCACATGCTTTGTACACAAAGGTCAACTGCACTTCCCCAAGTTTAAACCATTTATAGTGTATGCAGACACTTAGACGTAGACACGCACACACACGTATATAATGCAATAAATCCATTTTAGCATATAGTGCTATATGTGACTAGATATGAAGTCCATGCTTTGTCTAATACTGGATTCTATTTTTAGGGAGCAGTGATATCCAACCTTCTCCTCATGGGGACCTGAATGGACAGTCAGCTGATGGTTGGTTGGACTACAGGCAGCAGTCAGCTCAAAGGGGAGACGGAGACACACAGGGGAAACTCAGGCCGTCGGACGGACGGACGACCACGGGCACCATGACCCGCGTGGAGAAGCGCCACCTGGGCCAGCGCATGGGGAGCATGCTCCACCACCGCTTCCCCAACGGCTTCACCGAGCTCCTCATGGACGAGACGGACCGCGAGGTCGGCACGCTGACCGACCGGGCCTTCCGGAGTCTGTGCGTGGGGGACGACGCGGTTTACAATGACGAGTTCTCGTACGGGTTTTCACCGTTCAACTGCCACAAGCCCTTGGTGGGGGAGCCTCGCAGAAAGACAAAGGAATCTAAAAACCCGCCGGCACATCAAGGTGACAACGGAGGCAAAGACACGGCGCCGTGGAAGCGGCAGCAGCAGAGTATGACCCAGGTGTCGTCTTTCCTCAAGGCCTTGAGCGCCACGGAGAAAAGCCGTGAAGGAATATTTAACAACAACAATGGCGGCGAAAAGGACTCCAATGGGGAATCGTGGGACAAGTCGGCGCTCCGCAGCATCCAGAAGGAACTCTCTGAGTTTTCTGCGGATTATCACAACACTCTGGTGGGTGGACATCCTGGGCGGAGTGGCCGACATCCCTCCGGCGAGGGTTCGGGGAAAAAGGGTGGAAAGGATGCCGCAAAAGTAAAGAACGGGAAATCCACCATCAAACTGAGGAAACTGAACATTAAGAACTTTTTCCTCCACAGTGAATTCAGCCCTTTTCAGATGTGGAGGGACGTCAACCAGTTCCCATTCGGGCGGGAGGAGATGGTCACTTCTATCCCTTCCGACAAGACCCCCAAATGGTATGATTCGCAGCTCTACAGGGAGCTGGCCGAGGCCCACCGAATAGATATCTTCAACGCAGAGGATTCCCAACCATGTCTGAAAGGCACGGCCAAAGAACCCCCTGTGTCTGCAGAGTGGGCCGAACCCCCTCCACCCCCTGCTTCAAAACCACACCCTCCGCCTCCTCCACCCAAGGTCCCGCCAAAGCCCGCGGTTACTTTAGCTGAAAGGCGATGCTCATCCGACGGAAGCGAGGGAAACGTTGCCCCCTGGAGGCAAAAGAAATCTTGGTCGAGAAACGCGCTTCCTGTGAATCCGCAAACTGTGATCTCCCCTCCTCAGGGTCGCAGCTCCAGAACAATGGGGGAGAGTGTTCTGCAGGTGAAACAGGAAGCAAGGTGGGTTGACGTCAAAGCTATCGAGGAGGTCAGCTCCACAGCCTCAACTCCGTTTAGCATCTGTCAGCTGATGACTCCACTTATTCCATCAAGACAGCCGACGGAAACATCGGAGATTCTCCAATTGTGCCTCGACCTGCCGCTCAGACCGGACTCTGAGGCCAAGTTGACCCCTGAAGTGCCTGTCAAGCGAGAGAGTTACAAATCCTTAGCCTCAAGCATCCTCTTTAACCTCAAAGACAACAGGAAAAGAGTCAAAAGTCGATACAGCCCACCTAAATTCAGAACCTCAGAACTGCCTGATGGTGGCACCCAGTCACCGCGACTGGACAGCGGCGGCCATACCATCGTGGGGTCTGATGGATCTGCCTCAGGGTTCACCACACCGGCCATGTGTCAACAAGGGTGGCCATGTAGCAGTCCAGTTTCAAAACAAGCCAATACCCCGTCCGTTGTCCCTGGGAAAGACGCTGTCTGTTCACCCTTGTCTGATGATTATTTAATAACAAATTTATTGCAGACAAAAAGTGAAGCCTCTGTCATGCATATGAAAAACAACAGGAGCCCAACAGCAATCAAGCAAAACTACCCATCCCTGAATATGTACAAGAAAGCCGTCTCTGCTGGTAATAGCACTGGTCAGCCGCAAGCCCCTCTGAGTGTCCAAAGTGTCTCTCCCGATAACAGACGCCAAATACAGGAACCCTTGCTGGATGCAACCGACAAACAAACTTTACCAAAGGGGGAAACTGTCAATGTGCCGCTTTCAACAAATATTACTCAGAGACTGTCACCCAAAATAGCTGCAGGCGTTAAAGTACCATCTCCCCATATACAGGAGAAAGAGGGCTTAGCTTGTAAACCAAACCTACCCGAAGACATCAATAAATCTGAAACACAATCGAAAGACTTTGCACAGTTCATAGCTGTTAATGATAAAGATACCAATTCACTGCCTATGAGTACCATGGATGTCATCAAAGCAGCCAGAGATGCAATAAATGCAGAGAAATATAAGGCTCAGTCGGGCCACATCAAGAACTTAGTTTCAGAGCCTCAAAATCACCTGAGCAAGAGAAACACAGAGAATTCAAAAGAAGTTCTAACTGAAGATAGGTCCGATCAAAGTCATCTCTGCCATCAAAATAAATCTGACGGGTCAGATGACACAGTTTATGAAAACGTTAACGTCAAAAGAGATCCCCCGCCAGTTCCCAAGCGAAATTTCACTAAATCAGATATCATACCAACTCTTGAAAAACTATCGAGTTTACCAAGCCCACCCAATGAACTCCTGATGGAGAGAGAGTGGCGAACTGCAAAGAGAGATGATCTGACAACCAATGGAAGGGAATCTGCTAGGAAGGATGGCAGATTAAAACACATCTTTTCTGCGAGGCAGAACAGTTATATCAAAGGTCAAAGATATGCAGAGATGGAGAGAGAGCAGGAAGACGTGAATAATGAAGGTGAAACAAAAGTGAGTGTAGGTTTGGGAAAGAAGGACGAAATGATGAAAGACAGTGTGCACATCATTCATGATTTGAATGCTTTAAAGGAGCTGGAAAGGGCGAGGCGAAGTGATGTTCTGGATAAAGCAAAGGACAAACTGGGGGCTGTTAACATAGATGAAGAGGCAAAAGCAAAGAACGATCTGATCTCCAGGGAGCTGAGAAATATCAAAAAGGGAATGTTATCGATGAGAGGTAACACACAAGCTAAAAGGGACATGTTTACAAAGAAAGAACAGGAGCGGAACAAGCAGGAAAGCTTCACAAAGATAGATAATGTTATTGTCAACAAAGCACTTAGAAATGACAATTATGACAGAGCAAAAATGGCACTTGAGGAAGTCATATCAGAAAGACAAAAGTCTAAATTGACAAAGGAAAAGGAGTCAGACCCGTTACTAGCAGAAAAATCTGATACTGAGTGTTGTTTCACACAAAGACAAGGGCAACACGAGATGGTTTTGCTAAATTCCACTGCGGACGTGAAGGAAAATCAAAATGACCGCATGCTTGCACTGAGAGATATGGAGCTAAGGGAGCGGTTAGGGGATCTGAGGGATCATAATCACATCAAACATCTTCTCTCACAGACCGAACCGAGGCTCAGTGAGAGTCAACAGTTAGGTGCAAAGAGCCCAGCCACCGGGGACAAACAGCTAGTGAACAACTCTAAAGATGGAAACACAAATGGAATAGACAGGCAGATCCCCGATGTAGAGCTGAAAAACAAGATGGGAAGAAACAAAATGTGCGAGGAAAACGGGAAGCGTTTGTTGAAAGAGAACAAGGAAAATCTGAAAAAAGATATTCCGCCTGTACCACCTCGGAGTAGAAAAGGAGTTATCAGGAAAGATGAGATGAATATAAAAGAGTGTGACAGTGCTGTAGATCGAACTGAGGATCAATTCTCACTTAAAAACAGTCCCAGAGATATGATACCCTCTATTGTGGAAGTAAATACGGATTCAGGAAGGGAAGGAAATAATGGTGACATTCTCACAAATAAGACAAATCAAATCTTTGAGGGGGATCCAATGCCACCTGAATGCATTACGTCTTCTGAAGGGCAGACCAAACATAGTTGTGTCTCACCAAGAGAGGAAAGAAGAAAAGAAATAAAAAGCAAGGAGAGTCCTTGCAGTCTTGGCTCACCGCGGAAGGTTAAGCGTAAGGCCCCTTTGAGGCCAGATGATGTGAACACAGCGGAGCACTTAAACCAAGACAGTATTTTTGTGACAGAAAACCCAGTAACTGCAAATCTGATAGCAGCCGAGGCTGCACAAGCAACCAAAGCTGAAATTGTGCTAGATCAGGAGGCTGCCATTGACGTACCTACAAACATTGTGTCTCCCCTATTGTTAGTAAATGGCCATAGTGTTAACCAAAGCCCACCCGATCAAGCTAGTCTCTCATCAAAGTCGTCCTATTTCTCTGTGGAGAGTGCACTACACCGAAACACTGAAGTGTATCACTCTTTGGATAACTTGACTGCAGAGTTGGAGGAAAATGACAAGGACCCTCTGAATGTTTTTGGAAACCTAAATACTGATTCAGCAACTCGAGGAACAGTATGGGATCAGGAGACAGATGTTTGCAAGCCATCATTAAAATCTCCTCATGCAGAGAATGAGGAGCCAGACAGGGAGGTTAGCAGACATGCAGGTGGAGATGGAGGAGTTGACAGTCTCATGAGCCAACAAAAAAAGGCAACGATGGTCAATTCAACACCTATGTCTCCTGCAAGCACTCTCTCTTCACCAACTTCGGAGATCCCTGCCTTATTTATCGTCAAAGATAACACATTCTTTAACAAACCAGTAAAGCCAGTACATCTCTGGTTACCAAAAGAACATCTACACAGCTCGGAATCAGGTGCATTAAGTCATGTGAAAAATAATGTTCCTTTGAGGAGTAACAGTGCCATCACCAGTAACAACTGTTCTCAAAATATTCTCACAAGCTTCAGCCCTCAGGAAGTGTCATCGCAAAGCTCCCCACTTGATAGCTTGTCTCCTTCAAGTGTTTCAAATGATAATACCAATCTCAGGACAAGCCGATTCGGGCCAACTCTAACAGTTCCACAAGAAGAGGACATAAGCTCAGGGGTGAGTCCGTTGTCCGACGGGGCCGAGAGCTTGCCAACCAGCACAGCAGACACCGGGGATGAGCTTGTCTCCGGCACGGCGGTGACTGAAGGCGGGGGCAAAGTGTCCAAGATACCCAGTGAGAGGTCAGGCTCTCCATCCAGTGCCAGTGGCAGCCAATCAGGGCCTTCCAAACCACCACCGGTTTTACCAAAATCTGAGAAGGCTCTTCTAAAAGCCATGAAATTGACAACCAGAAGGATTAAGAAAGAAGAGGGCCAGAAGAAGCCGTCTCCCAAGTCATCCAGCAGCAGAAAGCCCCGGGCTGTTAAACACAGCACTGATAACCCAGAACCCATTCAGACGGAGGACAAACCCTCCGGCAACTCTACAAGACGTTCTGAAAAGCTGAGCCAAAGCGTCAACAAGGAGCACAGGCAAAACAGCGAAGAACGACACCATCATAACAAGAGCAGTCGTAACCACACCGAGAAAAAGACTGAGGAAGCACAGCATCCACAGAGAGACCAAATAAGTGATCGGTTGGAGCGCAGCCACGTAGAGCGATCTGGCTACCAGACAGGAAGGCGGGACAGGACTGAGAGCAGTGACCTCAGTGCTGAAGGACCTCCAGAGGTGGTCCTATCAGAACGGGAAGGCCGCAGCAGTGACGGCCATCGTCGTCCTCGCAACAAAGTAGAGCACAGGAATTACAGCGGAGACAGAGTGATCAGTAATGTCCCCATATACAAAGCCCATGTCGACGAGAGGCCAGCGGCGGAAAGGCAGTCCAAACGGTCCCAGAGCGTGGACAGGCATGTGGGGAACCACGCCGAGCTCCGGGCCAGTGCCAACATCTCAGCCAACATGTCTGAACAGACCGACTCACGGAACCAGCGTATCGAGAGATCCATCATGGACGAGCTGCAGCAGAGGGGCCGCGCCAAGGATAGGGCTGGCCGAGGAGGAGACGCCACGGTGAAGAGAAGCCACAGCATCGACACGTACGCCAGCGAGACGTCCCACCCGTCCACCCTCTCCCGCCAGTCCAGCTACAATGGCCAGCAACTGTCGCGTCAGTCCAGCGTGGAGCACACCATCGTGACCCAGTCCATCCCCATGACCCAGCGCAAACTCCTCCAGGACCCTGACTCGGGGCAGTACTTTTTCGTGGACATGCCCGTCCAGGTCCAGACCAAAACCTTCTACGACCCGGAGACGGGGAACTACGTGCAGTTGCCCGTCCAGCCGCCGGAGGGCGCCATACCGCAGGCGTCCACCGTGGAGGTGTTGAACACACCGATGGTGCTGTACCACGGATTTGTCCCTGTGCCAATGACACCCATAACCCGTAAATCTGTCACGCAGGCCTCTCGAAGGGAGCAGGACGAGTTTGAGAGGAGACAGAAGGAGAGGTCGCGACAGGTGTACGCCAACGAAGGCCGTCCTTATTTAGAACCAGTTTATGGTCAACACGACCACATGCTGGGCGAGCTCCTGGGTGTCGAGGAGCTGGACTGCGCAAGCTGATTGTGGAGTAAGGGCTTTAAAATACACTGTGGTGTTTTCAGGTTTTATTTTGTGTTTTCCTTTGAGGTTTTTTTTCTATGCTTTGAAATGATTGGTCACTTTGTTCACTGACAAATGTGTTCTTAAAAAAAACCCACCATTATTTTTTTGTAAGGAAACGGCATTTTGAGATGGCATTTTGAGCTGGAATGAAGACAAGAGGGTGAATTTATTGTGAAGAGTAGATGGGGTCTGTTGTGTGTGTGACTGTTGTGTGAGGAACTTCTCTTGTGTTACAATGTGCAATTTCAGATCGTTTTTTATTGTGTGTTAAATGTATATATGTATATTGTTCTTAGTGTGTTATGAGAAGGAAGCAGCACCGATGTAAATCTTGAAATGTAATATAATCGTTTAAGTTTTTGATGTATTTTTTGCTTAAGCATCGTCTGAAATGATTGTGCTCAGTTTCATATTTTTTCCACATGAGTTTGCAGTCACAAAGAGCACTATCAAAGATCCTTGAATATGTGTACACGTACGTACAAACCACTGAAAACATGACCTGAGCTAAAAATGAACTTTTGGTATTTGTCGACTTCATCCTGGTTAATACCTGTGTATGACGGGACGAGAAAGGCTGTTTATGCATGCACACAAGTTTAAAAACCTTTCAGTTAATAGCATAATAAACACTATTGCAATCATTTGCAATACATTGTAACATACCATTTGCCATTTGCCAAAAATCGTTCATACTGAGGACTTTGAAGGGTACTTTGTTTTGCCTTGGTGTTTCATTCTGCATTTCATCAATAGACTACTGGTCATGTGATCCATTCCAATAAAAACAGTTATCACTGACAGTAATCTTTGTTGGTTGTATTGATTTCATTGCCATTTTCAATATCGCTCCCAAATATTTAGTGGAGATCAAATTATTCATGTCTTTTCTCAAACAATGGTTATGGATGATATTGACACAAACGATTGCTTTGTGTTAATCTTATCTTGTCTTGTAAGATTGATTCTCTTTTTAAGTTGGTTATTTATGTTTAACGTAAGTTGTATTCGTTAGCCACTGCAACATGACGACTGGGGCTTGGACTGCGGTTTTCTCTGTTTTATTTCTAAAAATAATACAATATTACAAGACACGTTTTCACGAAAATACATTGCTTTCTTTTTTTTCTTTTTTTTTTTAAAGATTAATTTAGCTTAAAGTTATGAATCCCCCACTCCAACCAACCACCAATACAGTCCACAAAGAGAAGTTCAGTGACACCCGCAGCTCACCGCCACCATGTCATCGTACTGTTTCAAAACTACATTCTCCTCGTCGTCGAAATACAGCAGACTGATGGACTGCAACTTGTCCGGCACGCAGCAGGGGGAGCCCACGTCTTCGGACAGCTTGAGTGCGTGCATGATGGACTGCACCGTGGCGTGGTTGGTGGCGCGGAGGCTCTCCCCCAGGGGGAAGGGACAGGAGCCCCTGCAGTGGTTGGCGTTATATCCTCTTGGGGATATGATCCAGCCCGCCCAGCCGATTTCCTCGAAATCCACAAAGAGGGGAACCTTCTGGCAGGGCTGCGGGCGCCCGCGGAGGAAAGCGGGAATCGCTCTGCGTCTCCTGTCGTGGTGGTCGTTGGTCGGATAGGCTTCTCCGTTTTCTATTAATACATAATTGTAATAGCGTGTGAGACAAGTCCTATAACATTTTAGAATATTGATTCGGGATCAAGTTGTCCCACAACTTAGTGTACACCATGTAAGGCCGAGCCTACCGTTACGCATGGACTCGTTGGTTATCTCTGCTCTCGCGTCGTCGGAGAACACGACCAGGTAGGCGCTCCGCTCCGCCTGTTGGCGTTCGGGCGCGGGGTCCAGCCAGATGCCGGAGGGAAGGGTGGTCACCACCAGAAGCCCGTTGTTCTCTTGGCCGTCGCCGATCCACTTTGACACCTGCGAGAACGCATTCGATCCTTGTATTGATCCATACAACTGATTCATCGACTCAAGCCACACACACACACACACTGGCGCACTCACACTCACGCGGGCGCATGCACTGACAAACACGCACGGACAAGCGGGCACGCGTGCAAACACACACGCACGCGCACGCGCGCGCGCGCACACACACACACACACACACACACACACACACACACACACACACACACAGGGCCGGGGTGGGACCTATTTTTAGCCCGGGGGTTTTGGGCCCAGACCGGCCCACCTTTTTCAGTGGTGGAAGAATTTGAATAAATGAACAGCGCAAAACTCTTGCTATCGCTTTTTTATTGGATATCAATATATGGCGGTTGCCAAATGTAAAATCCAGGGGGGAAAAATGTCACTTGAACCATGTCTTACTGCTTCGGCTAACTTGCATGTCATGCTGGAGTTTACATGTCGATTTTTACAAATTATATTTGTGATTTGTTATGGCTTAACAAAATAAGCTAGGCTGATGATGAATTGATTTAAGCTTTTAAATGCTCCTGTTGGCATTGCAAACGTAGCAAATAGCTAAAATATTTTTTTGCAAGTTGCAAATTAATCATTAGATCCACATCTGTCTTTACCGGCTGCAACTTGTGCCTGTCCTCTGAACAGGTCAGTAATTGTGGCACATTTGGCAGCATCTTCTTCCAGCGCCCATCTTTTTTAAACCTGGCCTTTTCGGCTCCTCCTGGCCTTTTTCTGCTCTCCATAATCAACGACACTGGTCACGCTTCTGTCCTCTCATCTGTTACCGGTACCACTAAATAAAAGAGGAACCATGGACCCAACCAACACGATATTAGGGAGGGGAGAAGTACCCGAGATTGTATAATCCATATGACATATACTGCGATGCTGGGGCTGAAATGTCAGACGAATGAAGAACGTCTAATTTGAGATGATGAATTAATGGTCAAAGTTATTTTTCCCCACTCAAGCGGCCCAAAAGACATTTGAAAATGGACCGGCCCACCGGGAAAC
>JAOPUH010000065.1:9187257-9202374 GCA_027123175.1 Urophycis cirrata | reverse complement strand
CCCCCCAAAAAAAGAAGCCTCTTAGAACCTCAACCTTATGATTCTCAGAACTTCAGCAACAGCTCTATATCATCTGTAGGCCTGCAGTTCACAATCCATTTGATGTGAATCCAGCGAGGGGCAGGGAGGACAGATGACCAAAGAAACAGAAGTACACTGGGGCAGCTTAAAAAACCTGCCTGTGAACAGGGAAGCCAAAAACCAAGATGGCAGCTGCTAAAAAAAAAAAAAAAGACTTCACAAAAGGTTTTTGACTTTATTGGTTGGTTTGCCTTTTGTAGAAGCTCACACTGAGACGTGTGCCTGTCAGGAAGTGTAGGTTTTTGTTTTGACTCAAACTGAGGCCTCTATGTTTGTCACATTCTGTCCCCACAGTGAATCATACCCAAATAAATCCCATCTACTCATTAAAATGATGTATTCCATCGTTTTGCGCCATGACAAATTGCTGTTTTTATATTAAAAGGCGGCAAAGTACAACGTGATCCGACTGAAAGCAACACGTATATCACGTCGTATGTGTTGTTTTGGAATGGCATATATTTGGCCGTGTTCCAACAAGAACGGAGCGGACGAGGAAGTGAATAGATAGATAGATAGATTTCAGCAGCGCCATCATCCCCCACCCCAGTACCCAGCCTCGCCCTGCCCAGGAGCACCCCTACCACCGCAGACCCCCCCACCCCCCCACACACACACACCCATCTGCCCACCACCCTCCCCCACCCACCAGGCGTGGCATACAGGCAATTGTGGAGTCGGGCAAAACCTGCAAACAGTCATTTGGTACAAAGGGGCCCAGCCTAGCTTCTAGGGAATCACTTTGTCCTTGAATGACACACTCAAAATGCAGATGTGTGTGTGTTGTGTGTGTGACTGGTCCAAATGTTCTTTTGTTGCAAATACAGTGCTTGGTTCTTCTTGACACGTGACTCATGGGAGTTGTTCAGTGGATAGAATATGGGTGTACATGCACCAGACATTCAACACCAAATCAACAGCACGACACATCATATGGGCAAATGAGCCCTTTCACAGAATGGTGGTGGACTACGTTTCTCGCCTGGGTGGGCACTGGGTGGGCACTGGGCGCAGGACACACTGTGGCCAGAGAGGGTTCACCCACAAATGACAACCTTTGGGGGGAATAAGACCGATATAGAGAAGGGAATTGAATGTATGAGGTGAGGGCTTGCCGTTGCGTTTGTCTTTGTTGACAATATTGTACCATCCCACCATAAGGAATTTGCTATTCTAATTTGCGTGACCCAATACGGTCTGAGTAATGCATCCTAGTGGAGTCTGTCAGTATCATGACAATTCATTAGAACAGCTTTGTGTGTGGTTTAAGACACATCGCAATAGTCATGATAATTCATGTGCTTACATTCTGTGCACTTCGGCTTTTTTTTTTCTTTTACCTTTCGTTTCCTGGTTTCGGCTGATCCGCTCCACACAAACCCCTGATAGATGACCCTCAGGTTCTGCTTCCAGTGGTCCACCTTGTAGCTGTTCACATGGGGGCACCCCGTGGGCCCCATGGTGCTGCAGACCCCGTGCTGTCAGCTCTGCTACGAGACCCCCAACGCCCGGTCCAGACGGCTCGGCTGCTGGGTATCCAGGTTCGATTCTACAACCCCTGGTCCAGACGGCTCGGCTCGGCTGCTGGGTGTCCAGGTTCTGTTCTACAACCTCCGGTCCAGACGGTTCGGTTACTGGGTGTCCAGGTTCCGTTCTACAGCTCCCGATCCAGACAGATTGTCTGCCGTGTATCCAGGTTCCGTTCTACAACCCCCGGTCCAGGCGGCTCGGCTGCGGGGATTCCAGGTTCCGTTCTACAACCCCCGGTCCAGGCGGCTCGGCTGCGGGGATTCCAGGTTCCGTTCTCCAACCCCCGCCCGGTCCAGAAGGCTCGGCTGCTGGGTGTCCAGGTTCCGGTTCCGTTCTCCGGTGAGGTCCGATGTGTTACCTCGACATGTTCTGTTTACAGGCTCGGAACCGCGGAGCCCGGTAGAGCGACATCGATGCAGTTCCTGAAATGTTAGGGTTAGGTGAGGTTAGGGTTAGATTAGGTTAGGGTTAACGTATATCAACGTTTTAGTGCGACTCGCCCGAGCTCGATTCAGCTACGCAGTTTGGTTTCGCTCTTCGTTATGTTAGAGGTTAGCAAAACAGGCTAAATGTTTAGCGTTGGAATTTCAAGACTACATTTTGGAAATGAGGACCCGCCTCGCTCACACCTTGAGCCAATCGGGGGACGTTGTGGAACGTGATTGACGTATCATGTGTGCCAATGGGGGTTGAAGACCCGGCCGTTGTTCTCGGAAGCAGCGTAGGGATTGGCTGATTTCCTCTGCAAGCAACATCCGCTTGCCGGAGAACGCTCATAGGCTGGAGGATAATTAGGATTGCAGTGAATACCAACGTAAGATGAGCATCAACTTTCGTCATATACGCGTCGATAGGAGTTTTACAAAAGGATACAATGCAGAGGCAATTAGTTAAACAATTTATTATAACAGATCCACAATCGCAAAGCTCAAGCGCTCAAATAACATGACAGTTGGGTATTTTCATAAACTGTACAGTGCGCTGGCGACCTCTAGTGGAAACCACCTGGAACATGCCTACTGGTGCGGCCCAAAGGCTCGCTGAACTGGTCAGGTCCACGCCTGTGTGTGCGCCGATATCACACATATCTCAAATCTGACCACGACGAGGGGAAACGTGAGGGAAGTCACATCATTCGGATAGAGCAGAATTTATCCGGGTAAGCCATGGAGGTATCGGCAAACTAATGTAACGCCCTCTCGTTTAACGGCCCTCATGCAGAAAAAAATCCCCAGTGATTACTCACACATTATACTTTTTGAACAAATAAGTCCAGTTTTTTATTGTTTGTGGTATCTGTTAATGCAGCAGTGGCCTGAAACATTGATAAATAAAAACACTGACAAAAAAAAATCTTTTTTTTTTCTTCCTGTGTGAGGACCTCTTATTATCCTCAATACATTTTGAAGAAATAAACAAATCACCATCATCATCATCATCATTCCACACATTTAGATTTTCCTCGACCAATGTCCATACGCAACAGAATGTTTGTTATCCTTTTTTTTAAAAAGCCGACTCATCCGGGGGGAGGAGTGGTTTCACGTGGGCAAGCGTGGGTCTCAAACCCGCGGCCCCTCAGGAGTAACTAGACGTTTTGCTTCCCACGTCATCCTCCTGCGACCCCATGCTCTGGAAAAAGGAACGCGGAGCAGAGGTTAGGGTTCAGGTGTGTGGGCCGTCCTGTCACTCACATTTCAACAGTAGACGGTCGGACAGGCGAAATGCGGTGGTGGGAGTCGGGACCGAGCGCTAGGTAATCCTACGCTGTTGGAATGCGTGTAGAATGTGTTTGTTCCCCCCTAGTTACCAAACAGCGGCCATTTACCTGTGAGCTGGTTTATGCGTGATATCTAATATTCAGGCGCTTCAGGAAAAAAAACGTATCTTTATGATGTTCTGACTCCACCGGAGGCATTATCAGTTCCCCTTAGTTTCCCACCTCTGTCTGTCCGTATTGTTAGGATTTGCCGCTGTCGTTATAGAATGCATTCCCTAACAAGCCCATGATGCTGAACTCAACAACAACCATAACAACAATAACCATGCAGTTGACAAACGTTTTCCCCACCTTTTGGACAAATTGTGGATTTACTGTGATTTCTTGATCCATCGACTTTAGCTTCTCGTCCAGCTCTATACACTTCAGCATCTGAGGGGGGGGGGGGTACAGACAGCTATCATGTCTCGTTCCCCGCTGTGAGGTCATTTGCAGTGCAGTGCTTTGATTTTAAATGCTAATACGATAATACGTGTATTTTGAACTCAAGTCTTTACCTCTTGGTCAATTTTGTGAAGCATCGCGGGGTTGTTGTATTTCTCGGGGTTGTCGTGGAAACAGACCATGCCATCCTTCTGGTTAATGCTGGCATAGATCTCACCATCTTCAATCTTCATGCAAGGGCAACCAAGGAAGAAACATCAATTAGAAAACACCAAAGTGCAGCTCTCCTCGGTCCCGACAAACACAATAATTATCAACAGGCAGGGGATAATGGGATATTCTCTCTTGTGTAGGAAGATCAATGTTAATCAATTCAAGAGAATTGTTAAGTGAACCATCAATCAATTGTATTGTCAATTAAACAATGTAAAATAATTACTACATCTGTGCCCTGATGTGCCCAACTCACCATGTGCAAGACGTATTTCTCTGCCTCCTGGGGACCTGACAGCTGCACTCGACTCGCCATGTCTTGCAAGGACAGTGTCAGGAAGGTCTGCGGATGCCAGACAAAAGACGGAGGATGAGAACGAGAGACGAGATGCTCATTTTTGGATTCAAATTCCCGTGGACGTTAAGAAGTATGCGGCCCACCCTGATCCCAGATCAGCCTGGACCTCAACCCGTCCCCATCGGTTTCAGTGGGTGGGAGTACTTGTCTTGAGTGGGACAAACCCCTTCAGCCTATCAGTGTAGCAAGTACATCACGCCGACTTCACGGTGTGACGTGTGAAGCTGCTTGAGCTGCCTGCGAAAACACCAGGCGCCATATTTGCGCCAGGGGTCTTGTTCTCGTTCAACATGGGAGTCCGTTTCTGCAAAACCTGCACTTATGGCTGTGTTACCTCTACCAACACTAACGTTACCGCCGTACCCAAGTTCTGGAGATGGACGTGGACGGCTAGAGGTCCAGGTGATCTGTGTAGTGAGTTCACGTGATCGGGACGGTTTCCGGGCTAGGAACCGCCCCGGGTGCTCAAAACCATTCACGCACCTTCGTTAGCCTCTGGATGTTCTTCTTGTAGAGGGAGGAGAGGCACTGTTTCACCAGGCCCGTGTTGTTGTCCCTGGTGAAGGTCTCGCCGTGTTTGCTGGCCAGGTTACGCAGCTCTGCGGGGTTGTTGGTGGCATACACCTGGGCCAGCTCGTGGTACGCGTTGCTCAGAGGCTAGGGACACAGGGAGGGCATTTGGTTATATGCCTATAACCTTAATATGTTAGTAAGAGTTAGTTAATTGATATAGAAAAAGGTTATACATCTAAATCATGCAATCATCACCTATTCATCCATCCATCCACTATTCCTTCAGTCATACCTTGATGAACCTGCCAACGATCTGAGAGGTGTATTTGGGGAGCTGCTGTACTTTTCCGTGCAGGATGAGGGAGACGAGGATGTACTTCTTGTAAGCCTCCAGCATGATATGGCTGACCGCCATGGCGGGAGTGGTGATGGCCTGGAGGTGAGGGGGGTGAGAGAGGGAGAATGGGGGAGACAATGAAACCACATGAGGACAGGGTGTGTTCAAAACCATAACCAGGGGTAAGCGGGGGTGTAACATAACAAAAAGCATTGTGGTGGCTGGCCAGTAGAACGATGGACATAATAACATGCCATCATTTTACATGACTTGCGTTTAAGAGTTGCTTAAGATGTCGCTAGTGGACCTGTGCTTTTTGTTCATCTTCTTCCTCCAGTCTCGAGGAACAAACCTTTTGGCTAAACGGTCACGGTGGTACAGTGTATCATGCGAGTGTCCCCGAGGGAGGTGGGTACCTGTTCGTAAAAATACAGCGCTCTTTCAAAGTTCTTCAGCCCTGTGTAGATCATGCCGCCGTAGTAGTAATAACATAGAAAGTGCTTTGCGTCATAGGCCCCGTTCTCCTTGCAGATGTCCATCATGTCTAGCTCCAGGAAGGGGAGAACGGGCTTGAAACACTTTGCCAACAAGCACAGCTTCAGAGAGACAGACAAAGAGACGTGTCAGCATTTTACCATCACATCACATTCATATCTGAAGTCTGGTGGCCAACAAGGTCAGATGTGGGTGTGAACACGGACTGAAACCCCATACCCAACACAAACACACGCACGCATTTTTTTGCCGTTTATAGTTTGTGTAAAATGAACTACCTTAGGCAATTAAAAACAATGTGAGTCACGCCTTGAGTCAACCATTGAGTGGAACGTGTTAACATAAGAGAACAATACAACCATGACCATCTTACCTGACACAGGTCTGCGTGGACGGAGGTAAGCTGGTTTGTGTTCATCTGCATCTTGTCTATCGCCTGCTTGAGGACGACCACACCCCTCAGAGGCTGTGAAGAACAGGAGGACACAACTGGTTGTCAGGAAGGCTTCAAGAGTGTGTTGTTGATGATGATGATGATGATGATGATGACTTTGAACATGCCAGAGTCCTCACAGGGCTGGGCTGTGGTCCACATGGAATTGCACTACAATATTTAGAGTGTGGGCATGAGACTGGCCTGGCTGAAATGACCCTCCTAGAGTATAGAGGATTTTAAAACTAAACAATTAACATAAAAATAAATCAAGTGATGATTCTCCAACTAACAACAACCATGTAGTTTATGTTGCATGATGTATACATCAACAAATACAACAGATGGGGAAAGTATGGAAGAGTTGGTTCATTCTTAAAATTGCTTGATAAGCTGCACATTACATGAAGACGAATGGGTTTTGTATTCACACGTTCTCTGCATTAGGGCTGGAATTGACTTGCTGCAGACAACGCATACGTGTACGGATCATGGCTGTCATGCGTATTCTGTGACCGTTTGGTGCATTGGTCGCGCACGTCGTCGCAAGTGAACACGTCACGCCCGCAAGATGCAATGCTGACAAGAAATTTGCGGACGGTCGTGCGGAAAAAAAACAGCGACAGCAAGATGCAATATTGACAAACAGGGCGATCGTGTGGCGCTTTCTTTTCTGCCGCCGTCTTAACAGTAGTAAGACGATCAGTTCTTCCTCTACCAGTAGTCTCCGTGTTGTTTACTCACATGAGCACGCAATACACATGCTTTTGTACAATTTCTGGATCTGATATATATAACTGTGGTCGGCCCCAAGTGGAGACCTCCACTATCATGCGTTTTGGCTGCGTAGTGATGCAGCAAGTCTGCACACAGGACACAGCAGGTCGCATACGCTTACGCTTGGTCTAAGAGCAAGTCTAATCCAGCCCTTAGTCTACACAGGCTCACCTGTTTCCGTTCTACGAGGGCGTTTGTTAACTGGTGGCAAAGACCAGCAACTGGAAGAGAAGAATCAAACGGAAGATTAATCCATGCAATTCAGCTGAATGATTAGCAGGTTTCATAATCATCAATAACTTCCCAGGAAGTGTTCTACTTTATAATCAGAATAACCATAGCAATAAGGGTAACAACACAATGGCAATACCAGCACAATTTCAGAGGGATTATTAGACCATGGAAACCTGGAGGTCAGGTCGTGTCAGTCCCAACAGAGTGGCCTTACTCGTTACATCTGACATTTCAATGAATAGCAGGTATTATTCAGCGTTAATTACAGTGGATACACCTTGGATACACGTTAACGCGATTATGTTCATGAACCAATCGTTACAGTTCTGCTTCACCAAAACATATAGAGTTTATTTCACTGAAGAAACATTCAACTCAGGGGGGGGGGGGTGTGTTGTGGCATGGTGCTCGACTCCCAGCCAAGAGTACAAGGTAAAGGGGCATTTAGCAGACGCTTTTGGCCAAAGCGACTTACAATCAGTACATTTGTGGGGTTCGACATGTGGACAGTTGGAGGAGGAGGAGGGGGATCAAGGGGATCGAACCGCCGACCCTACGGTTAGTAGACGACCCGCTCTGTCCACACCTGCTCTACCCACTGAGCTACTGCCACCCCACCGGGTTTGATCCCATTATGTCCCCAGTCCACAGGTAGGTATCCCTGAGCAAGAGGAACCTAATTTAGATATAGTAATAAAGAGCCAGATACTGTATAGTGAGCCTTTTGAACAGGAAAATGTAGGAGAGAGAGAGAGGGGGGGGGGAGACATGCAGCAAACGACCACAGGCCGAAAGAACCTGGGTCGCCGTCATAAGGACTGACCCTTTAAAAGGTCCCTGACAGGATGTACTTTCTACTAGTCTTAATTGACAGAAAAGACTTACAAGTGTCTGTTGCGTATCTGACGTGCTCGCCGTTGCAGGTGCTGATGAAGAGCTGAACTTGGGAGAAGAGCGTCTCAAAGTCAGGGATGTTTGGCATGGAGAACTTCACAAACCTACAGGAGCAGGTCAGGGAACACACACATGGATGAGATGTCACTGTCAGCATCCAAAATGAAGACGGGACTAAGGAATACGGGTGTGTGGATATGGTAAGTTTTTTCATTATTTTAATGGGAGCCATGTTGAAGGTGATTCTTATTCTTTTAATTTACACTTTTGAAAGACAAGGATTTCCAAAACCAACACCTATGTGTCCAATACATCAAAAATGTCCCATTTAAATGCAGTGCAAGTAACATGACTGAATGGTAAAAGAGTTAGCAACTATTAACAAATAACACTTGACTAATAGGGCTGAACTCACAGCACAGCCAGCACTCCCAGGGAGTGTTCCTGGATATCCAAGGCTCCCAGTACCGTGTCCAGGTGGGACAAGTTCTTGGCCAGTAGCTCCCCGCTCTTGTTGATCAACTCACATAGTTGAGTCATCTGGCCTAGAGTGTAAAATGGGAAAAGACCATTTAGAACTTAAAAAAAAAAGTCCTTGTCGAAGGACTTGACTAAATATGCTTCACTAGTACGATGACATTCGTAGAATCCCAATAACAGAAATGGCATTGTAGCACATTCGAGCCCTTTGCATTTGGGCCACTAGGACTTTTTTTAGAGGATGGTATTTTTTGATTCATAAAAATGTATGAAACTTATGCAATGAGTAAATCATGAATCCATAAGTGTGTTGCCCTGCCGTGCACCGGACCACTGTACTGTACTGGGGAGGCCTTGCACACATTAGCACAGGGAGACCACACCGATTGACGAAAAAGACTTCAGGCCAATGATATCGCTTGATTTGTCCTTTCAGCCAATCAGGTTTGACCAGGGCGGGACTACCGGTAGAGAGTCTCCCAATAAATATTTCTTACATCACAACCAAAAAGTGCGATTTTAGGCTATTATCAACCAGGCTATGGGATTGTACGATACCTGGGGCGCTCAGGTATAATAACGTATACACTAGAGATACTTTGGAGAAGTCTTGTGGTATGGAAAGGTAATTTAAGATATGTGTTTACATGATAAAGCAAAAAGAAGGATCTGTTGGTTAGCATCTGCGCGCTAGCTAGCTGATAACAGTTAGTTCAGTTAGCTCAGTTTAGTTCACTGTACCTTGAGCAGACAGCTGCCGCACATTATTCACAAACTGCTCCAAGGCTGACGCCATTATTTCATCGGTCCAAAATGGAGGTAATACGCACTGCTTTTCATTCAAACGTCAGAAATAACTCCGTCCGGACTGAGGCAGGGGGGGCACACAGCCGCCACTGATGAACGAGATATCGCGATATCGTCGAAACAGAACAAGACACAACGAGAGTTCCAGTCGACAGTTCGCTTCTTAAAGGGATAGTTGTTATTTTGTGTTGTACTCTACATTGAAATAATCAATCTAAATACTATTCTAAAATACTTTGTTAAGTATACATATTCTATGTGTGGCAAACTTTTCCAACCACATCCAATGCGGTTATTTTCCTAGACTTCAACACAAAGTGTTTGTCTCTTTAAAAAACACACCGGAAGCAGTAGTGAAACAGTAACTGGGATGTGATCTAAAGATCCTGTAAAATCCTATGGTAAAATCCAAGATGTTCAGCTTGCCACGGATGTACTTCCAGAACCTAGATTACACTTTTTTCTATACTGTACTTTTCGAAGCGACGTAAACAAGTCGATGGCCCATGTTATTGGTGAACACTGGCCTTCTTGACCTGCCGCTCAATACCGGCTCACTGTTACACTGTTATACGGTTATACTGTTGTACTGTTATACTGGTACACTGTGAAGTGTGGATCTAAGTAATAGACTGTGGAATGCCACCACAAGTAATAACGAACTGTGTTCAATTAAATCCAAAAATGTGGGCTCATCTTGCACCACGATTCGAAAGCTGCGGTGCGTCCCAGTCAAAGTGAATGGTTCGGTTCATTGCTGGCAACGGATCGAGCGAACCACCCGGACCACCATGTCTACACTGCCAGCCCTTTCCACTGTCAAACGGATGCTGTTGCTGGGCAGGCTGTCCCTCCTGAGCAATAATCCGTTCAAGTGGATTTCCGCAAACATGTCGTCGACCTCACACGGTGATCGCGATGAGAGACTCCGCGTCCTGGTGGACATGGACGGGGTGCTGGCGGACTTCGAGGGGGGCTTCCTGAAGAAGTACCGCGCCAGGTACCCCGACGAGCCCTACATCACGCTGGAGGACCGCCGGGGTTTCTGGGTGTCGTCGCAATACGGACAACTGAGGAGCGACCTGTGTGTAAGTCACCGGCACATTAACAGTTATCCCTCAATGCCACTGGAGCTATCGTAAGATGTCTTGTGGAAAGCTGTTCCAATGTCAATTAGTATCGGCTGAAGTGTCCCATCCTTGCGATCAGATGCGTTATTCATAGGCCTAATTGACCATATTCATACATTTTATTGAGCACATCGAGCTAGTTAGTTCCCTTGAGAGTCCAAGGTACACTCGTGCTTGATAAGGTGTGTGTGTGTGTGTGTGTGTGTGTGTCTGTGTCTGTGTCTGTGTCTGTGTCTGTGTCTGTGTGTGTGTGTGTGTTATAGGCGAAGGCAATTAGCATCTGGGAGTCCAAGAACTTCTTCATAGAGCTGGAGCCGCTGCCGGGTGGACTGGAGGCTGTGAAGGAGATGGCCAACATGGAGAAGTAGGTCACATGCAGCTATCCATGTACACCATTATAATAATCTCACTTAAGCAGACACTTGTATCCAAGGTGGGCTTCTTGCCTAATTGTTGTTAATACAGCTGAATAGACTGCAGACAGTGGGGTTCGAACCCTGAGCTTTTCTCCTTTTGATTGAAGTAAACATGACCCATATAATGTGTGTGTGTGTATGTGTGTGTGTGTGTGTGTGTGTGTGTGTGTGTGTGTTTGTAGCAGTTAATGGGATAGCTTTAGTTTCTGAGCAGGCTGATATCGGGGCAGGCCTAGGCCATAGTCATTCTTAAGTGCTGGACATGGGGAAACAGGCCCATGGTAGGGCAGGACCTCTGGTGTCCCATGTGACTGTGTGGACTGTATACATTCCATATGTGACCCTCCTATACAGTCTGTGAACCCTCCCTGCAGACACAACGCTCTATGGACCCTGTGACGTTTTGCTCGTTTAAACACTGGCTTCCATTTATTTTCCATTTGTAGATGTAAAAGTAGTTCATTCTTGGAGCACTTTTCCATGTCAGGTTTGGGTCACCATGATGACCTCTCTCAGGAGTTATAATAGCCTACTATAAATATTGTCTTTTTATATAAAAAAAAATAAATAATAATAATAATAATTATATATATATCCTAATCCTATCAATAATGGCATACCCCATATACATGTTTTTTAGTCCAAATTCCAGTAGATTGTAATTGATCGTCTCTGTATGAAAGCATTGCTAATGACAGCGCTAATGATATTAATTCTAATAATATATGTAAGCGTCGGTATTGGATCTTGTTTGCTCTCATTGTTCTCCACAGCACAGATGTTTTCCTCTGCACCAGTCCCATTAAGCATTACCATCACTGCCCATACGAGAAGGTAAACGCTAATAACAATGTCAGTAACGTTTCCCTACCGACAACCCCTAAAATATGTATACATTATAGGTTGCCGAGAAACAAAATGCATGTGAAAGTAAAATAGGAAGTATGTGGTTATAAATATGATCTAGAAAGAGAAAACAAATCGCAATCAACGATAAAGCAATAAATAAAGTGTGCATGTGTGTTTTTCCCATCCAGTACGCTTGGGTGAAGGAGCATTTAGGCCCTGAGTATCTGGAGCGCGTCATCCTTACCTCAGACAAAACCGTCGTGTCCGGTGACCTGCTTATCGACGACAAGCCAGACATCCAGGGTGAGTGTGCTTGATGTGCACTGTCAATAACTAGAGCAGGTTTCGCTTAGCGCACATATTTAAAATCGACACCCCTTTCACTGGACAAACGCTGCGTCAGCACAGTAACAACACTCCTCCTGCTCTAGTCGCCTATGGTTGCGGCCTAGCGTGACATTTGTCAGTCAGTGAGGACGTGTGCATGGGTTCTCTTCCCTCCAAACAGGTGTGGAGGCCCGGCCTGTGTGGGAACACATCCTGTTCACCGCCTGCCACAACAAGCACCTGGCCCTGGACCCCAGCCGGCGCCGGCTCCTCTCCTGGGCTGACGACTGGAGAGCTATCCTGGACAGCAAGAGGCAGTGAGGGGGGGGGGGGAGCCGGGCGCTAGCACCGGCTAGTCCCCAGGTGCACCCGTGACCTCACTTCCTGTTTACCGTCGTTCCATGTTAACCGATCGCAATGGAAAGGATTAGCCGGGTTAGCGACAACATGGGAACGGCATGGGAGTTTGGTTATTGTGCTCCACCACCACCACCACCACCACCACCTGTCAGTCAGGACGGATTGAGGCCACGGCAATACTTAAACACATCTGCATCGGAACGTGTGGGATGTCGAAAAGATGATAGTTGCAATGAATTTTAATTATATTTGAATGCGTCCGTTGAGTGAGTGCACCGTCTGCCAAGCTAAAGCCATTTAAGTTCATCGCCCGTGTAGTTCCAAAATGTGGCTCATATACAAATACCAAATGAATACTCCACTGCACTCCATAGCTACCCCACACATGGTCCCTCCGGTAAACACAGTGTGGACGTGCAGTGCATACACAATTGAAAATAACGAAATGAGATTATGTATACATCCCATTTTAATATGGTTATCCTACGTACCTCTTGGCAGTATCTGTACTGTAACCCTATCTGTTTGTGGTTGAGGTTATGAACTCAAATGAGTTTAAACGGTTTACTCTGAGTGTACATTCAACTTAGTTTGTTTTTTTTTATGGGGTTTGCTTTGAAATATGAATCTTACCCCAATGGACCTGTAGTTCCTATTCAACACTCAATATGCATGTGAGCACATTGCCATCGTTTAGAATTTTAAACTGAAGTGAAACAGTGGAGGTTTCCTCAGGCAGATGTTGCGTCAGGTTGCCATTATCAATAGAAGACGGCTATATGAGTGGAGTATTTCACCTGTTTGACGAAAGTTTATGAGATATGCTGTAGGGTGGCAGTTCAGTGGGTAGAGCGGGTGAACAGAGCGGGTCGTCCACTCACCGTAGGGTCGGCGGTTCGATCCCCTTGTTCCCCCTCCTCCAACTGTCCACAAGTCGAACCCCACAAATGTACTGATTATAAGTCGCTTTGGACTAAAGTGTCTGCTAAATGCCCCTTTACCCTTATATGCTATCTATTTTATTGGTTTTAACATAAATCTCGCAAAATACTTATATTTTATAAACCTGGCTTTTCCAGGGGCATATTTCCAGGGAAAATTCCTGTCCCAAAAAGAACACACATTTGTTCAGCTTCTGAACCGATTGCATGTGCCGTACATGTATTTCTTGCGTTTCACGTTATTCTGTACTCCTTGTTGCAACTCACAAACCTCTCCTGATTACGAGTACCTAAGCCTAACCCTGACCCTAACCCGCTCACGCACATCAAAGCAGCCATCGTTCGGATGTTTGACCTCTTTAGTGGCCAGCAGCGACTGCTGTAGGGTTAGGGTTACTCGGCCGTACTCTTTAACAAATGGACATCTGTATGTGTACCCGTACCTGTGTGATCAGGCTCCCTGAAAGGGTCCCATGGAACCCATCAGTCATCGGGGTCGGTCAAACCCATCCAAGGCCCGCTTGTGTTAAGGCAATGCGTTTTCATTATCTTTATTCTTTTGTTACTACAATGAATGTCTCCTGTTTTTTGGTGCTAAGAACGACCATACGCGCAATATCCTCACCTGTCACACAGTAGTGAACGGTTCAATAAAGTGTTCTTCACTCACTTCAGCTCTGTAGTTTTTTGTGCTTCAAGTCCTTGACAGTGGTTACTCATGGAAATACCTGTAGGGGCCGCTGTTGCTTTGTTTATAAAGGTGTGTTAAAACTCTTCCATTAATAAAAGATAAGAGTTTACCTTGGAAGCAACATGCATGCCGGATGCCGGACATACGGACACCACACAGGAACGAGTCAAAAAGGCAAACACGTCTGAACAAACACGTCCAGGGGCAGAAACCAAATACGGAAATGAACAGACTTGTCATGGTGCACAGTCATCAACGCAATTTTCTTTAAAAATGTGATAACTGGTATACTGTATCCCAACAATATGTCTGATAAAGGTCTTTCCTCACTGAGTAACCCTACATACAAACATGCACACATACTCTACTGTCTATATAGGCCGACCCGGTAGCCTGGGAATCCGATGAATCAGCAGCGCGTGTTTGGTGTGCCTCCGGCTCGTTTAGCCTGACGATGACCCTGAACTTGTGTTGCCTTGCCAACCACGCTCGTTAGGCTCAGCCAATCAGAGACCGAGTAGGGTCCGATTAGCTGCCATTTTTTAGATTATTTTTATTATCGAGCTGTATTACTTGACAGTTGGGATATAAATAATTGATTGGAGTGTTGGTTTACTCCTGGATTGTTGAAGTTGAATTTGTCTGTCAAATGTTCACGGCCCTTGGGAGATTGTTTATTGTAGTTCATCTTTATTATTTTAAATTATGGATAACAAACGTCAAACATTTATCTGTCGTGTTGAAATTACTATTGAGTGAATCGGGAAAATCACAGGTGTTCACTTCCTGATCTGTCCAGCAGAGGGTGGAAAAGCCATGTATGGAGCCACATAGTACATCCAGCTGTGCTGCTAAGGAACCAACCTTTCTTGAAATTGTCACCACATACCTGAAAGATTATGGGTTTTGCTGTTTCCAAATCACACATGGAAGAATTACATATCACATATTAAAATTTAACCGGAAAAAATACAACGCATCTCTGTTATCCTACACATCCAAAGGTCGTTGTTTTTGCAATGTTGCTTTGCTATTTGTTATTTCTATTTTTAATTGCAGGTTAGATGAGAAGTAGGATCATTATAAT
>JAOPUH010000065.1:9122776-9135672 GCA_027123175.1 Urophycis cirrata | reverse complement strand
AGCCCGGCTCCCAGGGGCCAGGCTCCCAGGGGCCAGGCATCCCCAGGAGCCAGGCTCCCCTAGGGGCCAAGCTCCCCAGGAGCCCGGCTCCCAGGGGCCAGGCTCCCAGGGGCCAGGCATCCCCAGGAGCCAGGCTCCCCTAGGGGCCAAGCTCCCCTAGGGGCCAGGCCTCCCCAGGGGCCAGGCTCCCAGGGGCCCGGCTCCCAGAAGCCAGCCTCCCCAGGGGCCCGGCTCCCAGGGGCCCGGCTCCCAGGGGCCCGGCTCCCCCAGGGCCCAGGCCTCCCCAGGAGCCAGCCTCCCCAGGGAGCCGGATCCTGAGCGGCTTGTGAATCGTGGTGTGAGGTGGTGACCACAGGCCAGCGTAAAGACGTCAGCGCAGCCTCTGGTGGTCACGGGGCCGCTCTGGTTCCTAGATTTCACCTCGGTTTGTGTAGGATTGCGTCGCGCTGTAATGGAAACGTGACACATTGAGGGCGTCCTCATCGAATGGCCGCCTCGCGGTAGGCTATGGCAGAAACATTATTCCAAAAGTCTGTAATATTCTACCCCTAAGTAACTTTTAGATATATTAGTACTGTCAAACGGGACCTGGCATAATATCATATGAAATAATATCATGAACTCACCACTGAGATTGTAACCAAAAAAGATATAAGATTTTCTTTATTGTACTTCAATGAAATCACATTTCTCCTGCTGACATGTGGTGACTGGTGGCGTGTCTCTCTGCATCCAACCACCGCTTGCCGTACAGGCCCAGAGAGGAACCATGCATAAGGCTGGCTTATGCTTCATTTATGCTTCCGCGTTGACGCAACGCTGGGGGCTTACGGACCCTCCTTGCGTCCAACGCAAGGGCCTGACGTGCACCTCCCAAAAATCCTGGACGCACGTCGAGGCGACGCAACACCAACGCAGCAGCTTTGGCTGTGATTGGTCCGCGAACTACATTCGCTGGAGATTGCTTTTCCGGTTTCCACTCGTAAACACTGCTACGGTGGGATAAATGCTTCGACTGATTGGCGACAACATATAACTTTTGCCTTCATTTCTGTGAACTTTTTTTTTTACTCGTTAGTAATCCGTATGTAATGACCAGAATGGTCATTCTGGTCGCCCTCTACCGGTGTGGCATTGAATTGCATTTGGACACTTAAACCCCACGCAGAAACATCATGGGCTCATGACTGCGTCCGAGCAACTGCGTGGCCATTGCGTGATCACTACGTAATCCCTATGCGGAAGCATAACTCAGCCTTTAGTCCCCTCCAACCCCCACGATACCAACCCCCAAACCTGCGGGTTAACGGATCTCAAAACATTGAACAGCTTTGGGTGAAAGACGAAGCATGACCAGGCAGGAAGCAGCCAGCCACAATCTGACCCCCTCCCGCTTTCAGAGCACTCATCTCCTTTATGGTCCGATTCTTCAGAAGACATCTCAGTTGGCGAGACGGAACCGGCCTCTAAGAACATTCTTGGAATTCTATTTTTGCAATCAACTTCCCCTCAGGGATTGCCCCAGAGAGCCATTGACTACTACAGCGATTGCTACATTACTTTTGGTCGGCCTCCAACTACCAATTTCCAGCGGACTCGTTCACCCCCCCTGGTGTGTGCCGATGTTATCCACTCAAGACGGGTAGCGTTTCATGTTCTGAACAATGAGTGTGATTAAGATCATCTGTCAGGCCTTTCATGAACGGCCTGGTCGGTGTCCAGGCTGTTTCCAGGCTAATGAGGGCCATCTTGTGGTTCTTCTCCAGCGCGCTACTGTCCCGCTCCCTCACCGTGCGGTGTCCACACTCTTCCTCGGGCGTGAGGAAGAGCGTGGACACCGTGGACATTACCTTCTGCGCTGTTCTGCGCGTGTGCTCTGGCGAGGTTCTGACGCTCTCGCCTCTGTCCTCCAGGGTGGTGATCATGAGCTCCATCCTGGAGCACATGTGCGCTGACGTCTTCCAGCAGACTGGCCTGCTGCTGCGCTCGCCCCTGGAGGGCCAGGAGCCCATCCCCTACCGCAACCTGCTGCCCGCCAAGGAGCCCATCCACGACGCGCTGCGCCGCCAGTTCCAGGCGGTGCTGCGCAAGGGCTGGGTGGACAGCCAGGCGCTGCACCTCTTCGAGAGTCTCCTGCACATCGGAGGCGTGTTCTGGTTCACCAACAACCTGGTCAAGGTGGGTCCGCCCCCCCCCCCCCCCCAAGTTACAAAGAGCGATTAAAGTGCCAAGACGTACAACAAATAAGAGCATGAGGGTAGGCTTTTTTTTTCTAAAAGAGGATGGATGTTATGCAGGGTTCAGGTGAACTCTGAACAAGTGGGTCTTGAGTCTCCTCCGGAAGACGGGGAGCGACTCTGCAGTCCTGACGTTGGCAGGGAGCTCGTTCCACCACTGCGGTGCCAAAACGGAGAAGAGTTGTGATTTCGCCATTCGCCATTTCGCCTTTCGACCTTTTACTCCTTTTTAGTGATTATGGGTACCAGTCAACCAGCTGTGGTAACAGCTCAGCTCTGCTTGTCACGCTGTGTCGTAAGAGCATGAATGGACTCCATAAATACAATCCTGCAGATCAGGCGTTGTTGACCTTGTTCTCCAGAATGAGGAACAAGGTGTGATCACCCGGTGACTGCAAGTGGAATGTATGAGCTAACGGGCGTGACCGGCTCTCCCCACCTCCAGGAGCTGCTGAAGGAGACGAGGAAGGAGTGGGCCAACCGGGTGGTGGAGCTGCTCTACAGCATCTTCTGCCTGGACACCCAGCAGATCACCCTCACACTGCTGGGCACCATCCTGCCCAACCTGCTGACAGACCCGGCCCACTGGCACAGCCTGGCCGACCCGCCCGGCCAGGCCCTGGCCAAGTAAGGCCCGCCCCCCACACACACACCACTGTCTGCTCTGTCCAGATGTTCACCGCTAGTGGAAGGGGGGCTGTGTGTTCAGGAATGGGGAACAGTTGTTTGAGGCCTTCAACAGGCTGGATGGACGGTATAAAGCAGAACTGTGTAGACTTTATATCTTATAATGACCCGCTACTTGAGATTTGGTGATGACCCTGGTGGGAGGAGGCTGTCCCCTCACCCGGGTGAGTTCTGACGGTGTTCTGACGGTGTTGTTGTGCCCAGGTTGTCCGTGTGGTGCGCTCTCAGCTCCTTCTCCACCCACCACAAGGGCCAGGCCTCCGCCCGCCAGCGCAAGAGGCAGCGGGAGGACATCGAGGTGAGCCAGGGGCCTCCATGTCGTCATGTTGGTTAGAACGCTCCCCTGGCGCCCACCTCCTGGAGGCCCAGGCACACCTCCTGGAGGTCCAGGCACACCTCCTGGAGGTCCAGGCACACCTCCTGGAGGCCCAGGCACACCTCCTGGAGGCCCAAGCACACCTCCTGGAGGTCCAGGCACACCTCCTGGAGGTCCAGCTGGACCTTCCGGAGGTCCATCCCACTTCCTGAAGGCCCAGCCGGACCTTCTGGGGGTCCAGCCCACCTCCTGGAGGTCCATTGCACAGCCCCTGGAGGCCCAGGCGGTGTGGGGCGTACAGTCGTGAAGGAGAACACACTAGACATGAGAGAGGGGGATACTGTGTGTTTATGGAGTTATAATTGCAGCTCATATTTAAGACATGACGATCATTCTGAAGGGCTGACCCCTCTCTGTTAGAGGGCAGCACTTTCTGGAAAAAAAGATTAGGCTCCTCTAGAGTTGGCATTCGTAATACTAATGTCCCACTGTGCCTCAGACAATGTTGCCATGACAATGTGTGCCAAAGGGGAACCTTTTGTGTAATGCTGAGTTCAGGCTATTGCTGAAATGAACTAATTTCTAAAAAAAAGGTTAAAATGGGAATATGATAGTTCACATTTTAGTTTCTATATTATTATTATATGGCAATGGAAAATACTACATACAAAAGTATATATGTCGTACAAATGAACCGAAAGGAAGGAAAAACATGATTAAATGCAATGTTATTTCCCAGTGTAGTGGATGTAGGAACAGGGACAGGAAGTATTTGTGGGCCAAAAATATACAGACTATTAAGTTTTATTTGGTCATCGCTATGTCTTGACCACATCCAGTGAGACGTGTGTGTGTGTGTGTGTGTGCGTGTGTGTGTGTGTGCGTGTGTGTGCGCGTGTGTGTGTGTGTGTGTGTGTGTGTGTGTGTGTGTGTGTGTGTGTGGACCTCCAGGACTACAGCAGTCTGTTCCCTCTGGATGACACCCAGCCCTCCAAGCTCATGCGTCTGCTCAGCTCCAACGAGGACGAGCCCGTGGTTCTGTCCAGCCCAGGTGGGTTCCCCTCCAGCCTGACGGGCTCCACCAGGTGGAGGTGGAGGCAGTCGACACCAAACGGCCCCCTTCGACTTGGGGGGGGGGGGGGGGTTCGGAGCCTGAGCCTCGTTTATTTTTGCGCCTGCATTTCTGCTCCTCTTATTGGATGATGTCTTATCACGTGGTATAGTTATAGTATCTTTCTCATTATTTCTATCTCTATTTAAATGTTATCACTGTCTGTGCTTTCTGTGAAAACCCCAAACTTCATGGAGAACTTAATGGAGAACATCTTATCTACCTTGGGCTGGGAGGTTTTGTAAATTGTAACAGCGTTATCGTCATGACTCTGACATTTGTGATTCATGACTGTACGATTTGCTTCACGGGGCCCGACTTTGCCTCCCAGTAGAGGCAGAGTTCTGAAATGTCACCCCAGCTAAGAGAGCCCACCTCTGTCAGCCCCGAAGCTTTGACCAAGCTGCTTCCAGCTTTGGTCTCGGTCATCCGCAGAGCTCGGAAGTTCTTCCAGCAGAGTCTTGTTCTGCAGCATGTCGTACCACGGGTCACGTTCTGCGTGTGGCGATAACGCTCAGAGATGCCCAGATGCCGGGATGTGAGCCCTCTGTCTCCAGAGGACACTGCTGGCATTTCAGCATTGCGTTACTTTGGAAATTCTGCCTTTAGTCTGAGTTGAGTTTCAGTAAACGGGAAATCTTCATTCCACTTAAAGTGAGGTGAACGGTTTGTTCTTCAGGGAAATGGCTCATTCAGAAACCAGCACAGCAAGAAGTTAGTCTCCGCCGGAATTGCTTTCACTTTAATGTACTCAACGGTAATGCACTCAATGTTGCATTAATGCAAACAAACAATCTAGAAGAGATATCGATTGAGATGAATGAAACAAACCCGGTGGTCCCTCACTGCGTAGAACATCAGCGCAGCAGAACCCGCTGCCTGCTGGTGGACGTTGTCCCATGTGCTTCCTGTTGCTAAGCTGTGGTCTGGGTTCCGCTCCCCCTCTCCTTCCTGTGTGCAGGGGACCGGTCCATGAGCAGCTCTCTCTCAGCCTCCCAGCTGCATACCGTCAACATGAGGGACCCTCTGAACCGCGTCCTGGGTAAGACCCCTCCCCGCCGATACGGGACCCCTTCGCTGTCACCACGACAGCACTCCATGTGTTTCGTGCTCCAGAGGAGACCGTCTCGTTTGATCCTCGCCACCGCCCTGGTGCCGTGTGGACTTTCCCCCCCACAAATATCAAATATTCCCACACAGAGTTTTTTTTTTTTTTTAAACACGTCATGCAGTTATTGCACCATTTTGGGGCTCGACCGCTGTCCCGGTATTGCCGAACCAAAGCGTGGAGAACATCAGCCTTTCATCAGGTGGATGAGGCCCGCTCTGACGGCATGATGAAAGAATGAAGGGACTGGAGGCTTACGCAACACCTGCTGCTTCATGGCTGCCTATAGGAAGAACACAACCGTTCCTCCTCGGCCTGTCGATGCACTTCCATCTACAGATGATGTGTTGGTGTGATCATCCCTTACACCTTTTCTTACTAAATGAAATATGATATCGTATTGGGTTTCTGTCTCTAAAGTTTACAATGGAATCTGTGGCAATCTTTGCGAAGGATTACTTCACTAATACTGGTCTATGTTTACACAATCCCCCCCCCCTCCCCCTCTCCCTCCCTGCACCCCAGCTAACCTCTTCCTGTTAGTCTCGTCTATACTGGGCTCCAAGATGGCCGGCCCCCACACTCAGTTTGTACACAGCTTCATGGAGGAGTGTGTGGAATGCCTGGAGCAAGGCCACCGCGGCAGCATCCTGCAGTTCCTGCCCTTCAGCATGGTGAGTGACATGGCGACAATCGCCGCGGCTCAGTCCTTCAGAGTGCAGCTCGCTGGAGCCACTTTTCTTTATTGGGTGGAATCGTTGTGAAAGCAGAAGTGGCAAAGCTTCGGTTCTACCGGCGACCTCTGACCTCTGACGGCCCCCGTGGGCCCTGCTCTCCGCCCCCCTCCCTCCCCCCACCAGGTGTCTGAGCTGGTGAAGCTGCCTGCCATGGCCAAGCCCAAGGTGGTGCTGGCCATCACAGACCTCACCCTGCCCCTCGGGAGGAGAGTGGCGGCCAAAGCCATATCAGCCTTGTAGCGGGTCGGCCGCTCGGACCCCCCGGGCCGGCGCCGGGGACGGTGGGGTTCGACGCCGGGCGCTGTCGGGTGAAACGAGGACTCTTTTAATGAGAGTATATTTTTTGCTTTGTTTGTTATACCTCTTATAACCTTTCTTATAATCTTTTAGGTTGATTTGTGTGCTTGTGTTGTCTGACTGGTGTCCACACTGACCGGTCTCTCTGTGAGACGTTTACAAACCAGCAAGTCAAATGAAATGACAAAAATGTGTCAAATAAAATCTCTTTAATACAAAAATACTTTCGGTCTTCAAACGGTCTCATAACATGCAGCTGAACAAAAGGCAACATTGGGAATGTTTATGATGATGATGATGATATTTACATTGTCACATGGAGCAAGTATTCCTCTTCACCACAAATAGTCATTATCTGGGCCGCGTAACACATGACTTGACCGCATGGAAGGAGCTGACCAATAATTTCACCTTGACGTCGTCAGTGAAGTCACATGCGGAGGATGTCGTAACATGACCTCAGATCACAGCGTGACAAGCCCGGCTGCCTTGTCATGGCACTGAACCCAGCGTGTGCTGCGCTCCGCTTCCTCTCAGAGACGTCTCTGGGCAAAAGGCCGCTTCGTATCCCAATAGAACAGAATGACATTTTTTCACTTCTGTATTACAAAAGAGCCTTGGGCAGAATTTGAAGGAAATTGCAGCAAATGAACTCTGAGGCTAAATTCTTTGCTGATTCTGTCAGTCCCTGGTGTGCAAGCTCCTTCTGACAAAGAACGGATGAATCACTTGGCACCGCCCTTGAAGGAAATTGAAAATCATTCACAAATGTGCCGAGTAATTCAAACATCTCAATATTATTCTCTGCTAAAGGCCACAGTTCAGTCAGTCATACCACTGGTACCTCAGCTAAAACTCTAGTTCATTCATACTCTGTTCATTCATCAAAAGGCATCTTGGGAATAAAAATGCAATCAGTGTCCAATATCAAAAGTACGTTTCCAAAAATAAATACATAGGAATAGATAAATAAATAACTTATTAGATATATAATATATAGATAAATAAGATCCAGTCATTAATAAATTAAGTGATGAATCCAGAAGGTCCAGCCAGCTCTGGGTCCCTCTCTTCTCAGTTGGACTAGTGTGGTCTCCTGGTGTTCAGCCAGGTTCTGGTGTCACCCCACCAGTCACCCCCCCGTCCAGTTGAAATCCTTCACGCTGCCTTCTGGGTAGTTATTGGGTCACGTCCTCGTTGGCTTGGGCAGCCTGCCTCAGGATCCTCTCCATGTCCTGTCCAAAGTCCTGCAGCTGCTGCAGAGTGACGTGGGTGGCCACCTGAACATCAAACTCCCCGGGCAGACTTAGGTCCAGTTCTGGGGCCGAGGGCACTTCGGCTGAGTCCCCCTTGATGGTCTTCAACAGCTGCAGGGAGGGATGGGAACAAGGCAGTGTGATGAGGGAAACCATTCATGTGAGGCATGGCTCAAAAATCAACCTTTTGGGCTCAGAGCAAATCTCAGAGATCCTTCTCCAAATGTCTTCAGTATCAGGGACAGAATGGCAGACACATAGAAGAATAAAGACGCAACATTTTCAAAATCATAATTCATTACGGTGCTCAATAACGATGCAGAGTGAGTGAAGTTTGCACAGCATGCGATACATTGATAGAAAACAGTTCCAGGTCACTAGTGTCACTGTGTTTGTGTCTTCCTCACGGCGTGAGGACGGCCACTTTCAAGTCGGTTCGGGGTTCCTGCCACCCATGGGTCGCGACCCACCGACTGAAACCCTGACTGAAAGGTGTTGTGTGGTCCTGTGTGGTGGTTACCTGGCCGATGTGGAGCAGCAGGTCTCTGGTGTCACCCAGCAGCTCATCCACGGTGCCTTGGGGTCCCAGCCGAGGGGAGACACTGCTGAGCAGAGTCCGATGAAGCAGAAGGCCCCTCATCATCTGGACCAAAGTGGTCTCCTCGAGTGACTGGAAATGGTTCACAAGAATGTCAATGACGACATCAAGATCTCATCAAGGTATTCTTATCTTCAGCATCAGAAGTTAAGGTTAATAGTTGGGTTTGTTCTGGTTGTGCTGCTGATTCTTACCAAAGAGGAGTTTTCTGAAGACACCTTTAGGGTGGGGGTGGTAGGAATCCCGATGTTTTCGGCCATAATGGCAAACTTTCCTTTGTCTTGGTCTAGAACCATCGCCTGTTCCAACAGAACACGCCGACATCAGTATGTGTTACAGACAGTACTACAGTAGTACTCAGGCTTCAGGAGCACAGCATGCCTCAGTTGTGCTGAGGCGACCCTGCGTTGTAGGACAACACCTGAACTGAACCCTTTCCTCTGACCTCAGGTCTGTTTGTGAGGACCAGGTGTTGCTCTTTAAACTCAACCTGAGCTAACGATCACATTCCATCTGTCTTAACAACCAGTAGGAAGATAGGAAGATAGTACTAAGATTACTGGCTGTACTTGAGTATAAAGGGACACTGTTTGTCTCCAGGGCAGAGTGTACAGATAAACCTGTCAGCATCGATCTTCACACAGCCTTTAAAACCTGCAGCCTTTGAGCGGCTGTTGGTGCGACGCGCGGTCAAAGGGTTTGACTACAAGCGGTTATTCTAGCAGAAAACCTCAATGTATCAAACAAATTGATCTACCGTCGTTAAAATATGATCCTGCCCGTTCACGGTCGATTTATAAGTTCAAAGCAAGCTCATCTGGGTTCATATGCCCGCAGGGGTTAAAGCCGTTTCGTGCGCAATAGGAAAAGGAACATTACTACAAAACGAGACCTTACCTTTGCGGTGATGCAGGCTTTGTGCGCCTCGGGAATGCTGAGGACGATTTTCCTTGTAATACTCAGGCTATGGTCGACATTGTCGTAAAAATCACTAGCAACAAGTGAACTGAAATCCTCCCCAGACTGTTGTGGAAGAGGTGCGCTCCGGGCGAAGGCGGCCATGTAGCACGGTAGGACGAAGGCTGTTGGGTGGAGGGGAATAAAAGAAAAACACGGATAAACACTCAACTCAGCTCGGGATCCCTACTGCGGCATACAGAGAGCTGAATCCACCAGGAGAGCAGAGTGAACCACAGAGCTCATCCACCAGCGGAGTGAGCCGAGAAACCGCAGAGCGCAGCGCTACGTCCGGAACACGACGCGCTGCTGAGCGCAGCGGGCGGTCTTAACCTCGGTGGAGCGAAATGAGACGTGAAACGTAATCGGCCTATTTATAAATCACATAACTATAATACACATATTTATAAATCACATAACTATAATACACTTTAGATTAGATAAATCGATTAGAAGATTGTTTTAAAGCCTTAATGTTTTACCCTTAAACGGCACACTATTTATAATGTGTCTTTGTTAATTTATCTACTTATTAATTATCACATGAAGTGTGATAACTAAATCAAACGATGTAACTTATTTAAATTAAAAGAAAATAAACCGGTAATGTAGGTCCGAGCAGGCTATGGGGTCGCACTAGACCCGCTAGTGTTCTCCGAGTTTCCTCGGTGAGCGGCGATGCAGAAGGAGAGCAGTGATTGGCTCATTACTTACCAATTAGAATGTCCATTTGGAGCTCCTCCGTGGTACCCAAGTAGCTCGCTAATAGAAGGTGTCCATGATGTGTAAGTTTATATACACACATACACAGTGTGATATTTTGGGAATCCCCTCAAGTATGTGTTTCTACAGAACTTTCACTGCGAGAGACAATGTGTCAATGTACCTCATATAATCACGAACATTGTAGCTGTGATTGTTACCTAACTATTGTAAAATGAAACAAATATGAATTGTTTTTTAAGAATATATTGAATTCATATTCACTGTATTATTATTATTATTATTATTATTATTATTATTATTATTATTATTATTATTATTATTATCATCATTATTAGTTTTACTCAATACCAACTGAACATTTCATGTTGACTAGTGTCTAAAAATGCCAGGGTCACACATTCACAATTTCATTTTGACATTAAACACAATTTTGTGCTTGTTGTAATTTACATGATTACATTATATGTTATTTGTAATCCGATCCAGCCAGTCATTATTGCATAGTCATTATGGAAATGTTTTTATGCTGCCTAGGTAGAGCCCACACTGCTTAAGTGCCATTGACACGAGGATGCTCTGAGGGTTGAACCCACAACCTTTTTATCCATCTAATAGGCCTACTCCTCTCTTGTTTAAAAGGAGCCCCAGAGTTCTACCAATCCATGTGAGGTACTTTGAGGAACTGAATCTTCCTCACATGTGTTTCCAGGCTGTGGCACAGAATCCAGCACAGAGTATTCTAGTTGTTCTATGAAACTATGAACATCTTCAATTTCTCTTCAACAAGTTCTATTGAGCGATGATAAAGAGAAGATAAATTTACTTTCCTTAAATATTGCAAAACAAGGCGTGCTATAATGTGACCCGATCAATGCTGTGGTAACATTGAGAAATGTGGTTGATATGAAATAGGGAAGACAGATTGCAAAGGGTGACTTCATCAAACTATCCTCACGCCCAAATATGTGCCCAAAAAAATGGCCTATGACCTGTCAAATGATGCATTTTCTTAAAAGGAGTCTCCATCATTCTCACTATGGTGTGGTCAGTTCCTGCCCTACCAGAGCAGCACGTGACATGTTCCTGTCTATTGCCTTCTTGTGATGTGTTCCAGTGTATATGTGACACGTTTCAGTGTCTATGTGACGTGTTTCACTGTCTATGTGACGTGCTCCAGTGATGTATTTTTCCAGTGTATGTGACGTGTTATTACGACACAGCGCCTCTCCACCGCGCCATCTGCTGGTCGAGTAGTAGGCCTAACGCAATGAAAACCGACACGATTTTGGGGTTGTTTTTTGTAGCAATAACTTCGTCTTTCAAATGATGTTCAGTAATAATAAATTCCGTATATTCCAACCACGAGGTTATTCAGAAGGTGGAGATAAGGCCTATGTCTTACCATGGCTCTCAACAGTCCAAATGGATGGAGTTGTTATTTTATGTTCTTTATCTAATAATGAGTATAAATCTAATTAATAATAACTTAACTCGTAGGTCTATGGCAGCTCTCTGTCATATTGATGAGGCACTACCCTCATTGTTTTAGTTTTCATTATTACAAAGTAAAGTAAAGCTTGAGTCAACATCTGACCTCAATTTCAGCATTTAACTAGAAATCCAGAGGTGACTCCCGTGCTCTTAATTTCACGGAATGAGTGATTAATATACTGGACCCGCATTGTAGTCCTGTCCAGTTCTGCAGAATCCTCAATAGCCGGAAGTATCCCGGGCGGGTTGTTCTCCAGAACTCTCTGGACTGGAGGTCCTGCTGGGAAGGCCCCGCAACAATGACTGGTTCCGCTGCGCAGCGCGGCCGGGAAGGCGGTTAGTAATAACGCGCAGAGGAGGCGTTACAGCCAAGAAATGATAGATATATGCGCCTCCTGTCCTCTCACCATCCATGTCGTTTATCAGATTAAACAGATAGCATACCCTTTCCCTCACACTTTGATTTTGTTTTCATTTAAAGCGGCAATTACGATATTCAATATAGCGCTGTAGACGCTGTAAGTGGTAAGTAAGTGGTTTTGGATGGTGTAGATTCTACACCACCAGCAGAGATACACATGTCATTCATCTTCTACACTGTAGAAGATGAATGACATATGTATCTCTGCGGCCCCTCGGCCTGGACCTGCTCTAAGGTGGGCTTGTTGTCTTCTCACCATCATGATGGTGCCAACGTGGTGGGGTCCACAGCCTCCTGGCCAACGACTCTATGTTCTCAGCTGACTAGCCGCAGAGACTGGCGAGGTTCCGCTTGGTGAACAATATGGGTTCATAAGCCCTGTGGTGGTTCGACACCATATGTGTCCCCACTCGGCACGGCTCGTACCCCTCCCTCTAAAATGCATGGCAGCAATATCACGTTAACACATTGTTTAGTAACATCATATATGTCGCGATAAGCCAGCTGTACAGTGGCGAGCAAGGCTCTGGGTTTGATCCTCAATGAGGCATCCTTGATGTATACGATGCATTTATCATTCAATTTGATGGCAATGGTTAAATATTAGCGTTTCATCAAAGCAAGATATACATACATGCATACAATACACACCTGCATGTGTCGACAGACAGAGGGCACTGTGGCCTTCATAAACCACCGCGGTGTGTTCTCACGTCGACAAACGGCTGTTCTCTTCACGTGTTCCGCTTCTGGCACCCGTGAAGGAGCCGTCCTGAGCCTCATCACCTGTACAGCCTAAACCTTCACCTGTCCCCCATCTCGTTATTTAACCCCCCCACCGCCGTCCCTGAAGAGCCTGAATGTAAACCCATCACTCTGAGAGAGAGAGAGAGAGAGAGAGAGTGAGAGAGAGAGAGAGAGAGAGAGAGAGAGAGAGAGAGAGAGAGAGAGAGA
>JAOPUH010000065.1:9081425-9092355 GCA_027123175.1 Urophycis cirrata | reverse complement strand
AAAGAGCTCAACCAGGGATTTGAAGACATGTCTCCAGAACTCTACACAGGCAGCGCTATCCACTGCACTGTTTTCTATAACATGTTCAGAGGTTATACTAGACTGAGTTGTCAGACTGTTGATGACATGGCAACATAGGCAGTTCATCAGCACCAACCTCGACAGGACTCGAACCTGTGTCTCCAGAACTACACAAGCAGCTCTATGCCTGCTTACATCATGTACACACTGAGCCGGCTGAACAGGCTCCAGCTGTGTTGGCTCCTACCTGTGGTACACCTCTGGTACAGGCCTGGTCGTCTGGTGTTAATGCTGTAGTGGAATGTTCATTGACCATGTTCTGGATGGAGAGACAATACAAGCTTTGATGTTTGTTTGTTTAGTTTATTTATAAGGTGAGTGATATACTCTCCACGACATGTAAAGTAAAGTTGTAACTAAATAGAATATAGACTCTAAATTAGATTAGATTCAACTTTATTGTCATTGTGCAGAGTACAAGTACAGGGACAACGAAAAGTAGTTGGCGTTCTAACCAGAAATGCAAATGAGCGATTAAAGTGCAGATTGAAATGCAGATTGAAATGCAAATTTCAAATTTCCCTCACAGGATCAAATTAGTCATTCTTAATGCAGATTAAGGTGCATTGTTGCCATTGTTTTCAGACTTATTCATGTCCATTTATGCCTCCAAATACATCAAACAGCAAAAGTTGGCTTATCCTGAGTTGAACCAATTTGACAATTTGCTCTTTGTCCTGCTGGCTGTAAGGTGGCCTCAATGTAATCCATTCCCCATTGACACTGATGTGTTTCTTTCACCAATATAAACCAAAACCAAAGATGTACGCCTGGGCCTACAGAGAACGACACTAAAATGTAGGACCTATTGGAAGTAATTCATAACATTTCATATGGCCAAGTGGATTGTGATTTAATCTATGTCTGCCCACCATTATCACCAGCCAAGACATATAAGTTCCTATGAGGTCTCTGTAGAAGGCCGTAGAAGGCCAATAGGTGTACAGTGACGGTGTACAACCAACTGAATCCCTCCGATCAGGGGCGTAGCACCAAATTCTGGGCCCTCCATACAAGAAGTCCTGATGCCCCCCCCCCCCAATGTAATACTATAAGGCATAAAACAAAGCTTAAAAAGCCATATTACTTACTACTCCACATTGCCAAAAAAATACATCCATAAAAGGTAATCAAACAAAACATGACTCAATAGTCATTGTCCCGTAAAGATAAAATAGGCAAAAAGAAAAAGATTTGCACAAATATTCCAAAAACAAAAATACTACAATTCTATCCATAATTTACATTCCAGTTTGAACATAATACATAAGAGATGAAGAGGGGTGGAGGAGACCGTTCTGGGTGAATTCAAAGGCCAGACGTAGTTATATTTATTGACTCAGGCCTGATACCCAAGCCCACTACAACTTTGTAAGACCCCTCTTTATTACTGAGTATCAGCAACAAACAAACCCTGACGGGGTCCGTATCAGGAAGAGGGACGATAACATGGACGATAAGGAACACCGAGGTGAAGATGTCCGATGTCGCCCCCCCCCCCCCAGGGATACAGGGCCGAAACATGTGGTTCGGGGTTTTCAGGAATGGAAGCCCATCCACCCTCACTGGTCCGCACATCCAGCTCCACACCCTCCCGACGCGATGGTGCACCACAGGTCTGATGTACCGCGTCTGAGGCCTGATGGAGAGGTCTGGTGGAGAGCTCCATTACAGAGGGAGTGAGATATGGAGGCGCAGCAGCTGCAGTAAACGTACAAACTGAGCCTCGGGGAAGTCAACAGTGGATGGTGGAATCCTGCGTTGATTTATAAACCCTTTTTGAGTATGTTTTGGCTGTAGAACATTTTTAAAGGACGAATCCTATTCAGAGCTGCTCCATTTTGCATGGGGATTTTTCACATTGATTTCACATTGTTTTAATGTGTTTATCGCCGGAATATTCTTTGGGTACTTGTTGCAGTAGGCCTACATGTAATGTACAGTGCATGGCATTACGTGCAGTGCACCACTTATGTATATGGTCTACATTGTGGTGCTCACTAGCCTGATCAATGCTGAGGAAACACTGGCTTATGAAAGCTATCAATACATCAATAATGAAATTTGCTTCTAATGAAGCAATGACCAGCAGAGCCCACGTCTCGTGCAGCCAGACGTTCAGCCTGTGAATGCTCTGTCAATTTAGCGGCGTGGCTCAATCCAAAATGGCACACCCCGACACCATCTTTGGAATTAGACTTCAATCATTTCAACGGTCCATCATTCGTCCTCCCTTTCTCCATTCGTCTGTTTCAAGAAATGCTGTTTGGTTTATAATGTAAAGCTTATGGTGGAGCTTTAGCGCAGGCCTGACCATGTTGTGTTGGCCTTCACTGTACATTATTAAAGTAGTTGTGTAGAAAATTCCCTTCACAGTGCATTATAACGTTGGTTGTATAAGACACGCATCAAGCTCTATGGACGTGTTTGACGCTAAATGGCCTGAATACATGAGGTGCCGCGTAGCAGCACTGTACTGACTACTGTGCACTGGTTAGCTGCTGTCAGGCTTTATGGTCAGGTTCTGCTTGGTAGAACGTGTCCAGAGCCCAGACGCTGCGTATTATCTATTATTAGTTTGGTATTGGTCTCCAAGGGGCTGGAAGGCCTGCAGCCTGCAGCTTCCCCTGAAGAGGCATGTCCACACACACACAGTGGGGCTCTGAAATAGCAGCCGGCTCAAGTGTGTGGACATGTGTGTTTGCTCTTTGTAAGTCGTTTGATTTGGATAAAAGAGTCTGCTAAATGCCCTAAATGTAAATGTGTTTCCTTCTCTCCTGCTCTACCGCAGGATGAAGAACCACGACGAAAGCTCCACAACGTCCGGACAGTTCCGACCCAACGCTGGCTGACGTGCAGATTTGAGGAGGCAGGGTGGTTCTTCTCCAGCCCTCTGTGTGATTTGAAGTGTGCGGATCACCGTAGGAACTGGACTACACCACGATGAGTGAGCCCACTTGTTGTCACCATGCCTTGATCTCTCCCTGTGTTACTGCCTGGAGGAGGTCCCTGCCCCACCGTCTGGGTACTGGTTTGTTTCCCTCTATTGATACCAGCCCCTTACAGCTACTGTTATAAGTGCATTGTATGCAATACATTTTACAACGCATTATTTATGCTATCAATCGTCCAAATATGTCACAACACTGCCATCTATTGGCAAAATATTATTTTGACTGTTTTTGCTGTGCTACGACAAAAGACACAAGACACACAGGTCTCTTTAAGACCTTTTCTGCATTCTATATCTTGAATACATTTCTATTTCAACTTCCTATATGACTTCTCTTCTCCCCTTTCTGCCCAGCATCCCTCCAGGAAGAGGAAGATGGTGCATTGGGAGGAGTGGATCACCAACCCAATGACGAAGAACTCATCTCTGGAGACGTTTCGCACAAACACGTTTCTACAAAGACAATGCAAACAACGAACACTCACAACAGCCACAAAAGCAGAATAACTACAAAGAATTGCTGCTTGTGCGAGTTTCCAAACACAACTTGGACGTTGAGCCAAGTTGTCAAGGAATCAGAGAGGTGAGTCAATTTATGTTCTGTGTGTGTTTCAGGTGTCTTGGGTCAGGACCAGAGGTGGTTCTGTGTGTGTTTCAGGTGTCTTGGGTCAGGACCAGAGGTGGTTCTGTGTGTGTTTCAGGCGTCTTGGGTCAGGACCAGCGGTGGTGCTGTGTGTTTCAGGTGTCTTCGGTCATCCCCAGCAGTGGTTCTGTGTGTTTCAGGTGTCTTGGGTCAGGACCAGTGGTGGTGCTGTGCGATCAGGACCAACGTCCGGCTGGTTCAGAACTTTGTAGGAAGAAGTACCACCATGAAAGCCCTGCACCCCCGGGACAGGTCAGCAGCTGCCACACTGAGCGGCTGCTCTCTATCGCTCAGTGCAGAAGCTGTGATCGATAATTATACTGCACTGCCACCAGAGGGCATCCCTGCTTTGTTAGAGAAATACAAGTGTGTGGATTACGGTAATATGATGATCACTCAACACAATAGTTTACGTGCATTTCTGGAAAGTAAAACAAAAAAATGGGAATGAAATGTTATGACATTAAAAACATTTCATTGGATGTGTTTGTAAAATGTTGTCTTGGTCTGTTATGTTGCTCCAGGCCACAGACCTGCCCCTAAGGCTGCCTGCTGCCAGAGAACGATAAAGGGAAAGGTGAATTCATCGTATGCTATAGTTAAAGACAGGTAAGCAGCTTTTTGTGAGTTTTGACACCAACAGAAGAAGCAACTCAACTGCGTGCTGATGGGCTGTTGAGTCAAGCAGCTTACCTGAGCTGGCTGCAGCTCCATGGGACTCAAGATGGAGGAAGAAGAAGAAGAAGAAGAAGAATTACTGATTTGATCCCGTGAGGGAAATTTGATCTTCTGCATTTAACCCAATCGTGAATTAGTGGAACACTCAGAACACAGTGACGGTGAAGCACACACTTAAACCCGATGCAGTGAGCTGCCTGCAACAGCGGCGCTCGGGGAGCAGTGAGGGGTTAGGTGCCTTGCTCAAGGCCACGGCTGCCCCAATCTGAAGATCTGAAGGAGTCACCCTCTGGTTTGCATTCAAAACCCAGTGAGAGTATCTCCTCTTGTTGGTGCCGGTCCGAGAGGGTTCTCCCGGAGGAGTGGGGGCAAACTGTTGTGGTTCATCTCCCATGAGAAGGGAAGTAATCACAGCAGGCACACGATGGGACAAACCTAAACACTTGAGTCAGTCTCGTTTCCTGAGAACAGCCCTTTCAATCCTGGGTGTGTTTTCCTCTGACCTCGTGCCGGGCTTGGAGTGTAGAAACACTTTGTAGAGTTGGGTTGGGTCAGCCGGTTCAGGAACCCCCCCCCCCCGTATATTGTGCCTGAACGCCAGACACAATATACTGCAGAGATAGTGCAAAGACCTCTTCCTGTTTACGCGGTTTAATTTGAGACTGAGTTATCTCCCTCAGGGCAGGAAGAAGGACCGGTCCACGGCCGGGAGGCGGGTCTAGCTGTCGCTGAAACGCAGTCTAGTCTCTGCTACTGTTTCATTTCATTTAGGAGCAGCCGCGGCCTACTGGTTAGGGTTCCGGACTTGTAACCGGAGGGTTGCCGGTTCGAACCCCGACCAGTAGGAAAGGCTGAAGTGCCTGTGAGCAAGGCACCTAACCCCTCACTGCTCCCCGAGCTTTGCTGTTGGCAGCTCACTGCCACGGGATTAGTGTGCTTCACCTCACTGTGTGCCTCACCATCACTGTGTGCCTCACCATCACTGTGTGCTGAGGGTATTTCCACTAATTCACGATTGGGTTAAATGCAGAGACCAAATTTCCCACACGGGATCAAAAGAGTAATTCTTCTTCTTCATTGCTTTCTGACAACAGACAGGTGTGAAATACAGCTCCCATAGCAGCCACACCACGCTTTACTCTGCACCCATAGCAAGTGATGTTTATGTGTGCAGCGTGGTGGGCAGTCTCTACCCCTCTGGTGGTGATGCAGTGAACAGGACCTACTGAGTCTGCGGGTCAAGACATTAGTAGGGATTATAGTCAAATGGCTCTGTGAGTCCACATCTGTTTGCATCATGTGGTTGGTCTTTTATTTTGATATTCAGACTGAAGGGGGTGACAGTGTATTTACTGTGATTTAAAGGATAAAGGGGCATTTAGCAGACACTTTTGTCCAAAGTGCCCTACAATCAGCATGTTTTTTTGTGTGGGCTTCGACAAACGGGATCAAGGGGATCGAACCGCCGACCCTACAGTTAGTGGACGACCTGCTCTGACCACCCGCTCTACACAAATCATAAATAGTATGATTTCTAGTAAATCATAGATTTCAGGCTGTTCTAACTGGTTTCTGGTCCAAAGTCTGTGTGAGATAGTTACTGAACATACAGGTGTGTGGGTGTGTTGCACAATGCCTCCAAGTTATTGATGTAGCAATGGGTCATGATTCACCAGACTCTCATCTGGTGATGAACCATCTCTGAACTAGCAAGCAACGTCAGTCAGTTGTGTAATTAGCTTCAGTTCCTTGGCTTATTTAGCGTTGCTGCATTAGCCAACTTACATATTGTGAGTTTCAGTGGTTGGCTCAGGTGGAATATGTCTGTTCTGTTCAGTATTCCCAACCCTGTCTGCCATAGCAGACAGAAAACTGTGTGCTTGTGTGAGAGACAGAGTGACACCACATTATGTCAACCGTTCACTGTAATTACATTTGTTTAGAGGGTGTGCCTACCTGGATATGCTTTACAAGTATGAAAATCCCAGTATACCCACTGGGTACACTGATAACCCTGACTACGCCACTGTTGAGGTTGCTGAAATAACCAAATATCAAAAATCTGAATAAAAAAATATCAAATATCAGTTCAAAGTTTATAGAAGTAATTTTATATTGTCTTGTTGATGTAGTAGTGGTTCCAAAGTTCATCAATATTTCAATGGGCGTCGGCTTTTCAGTGTCTAGTAACTTGTTCTTGCATTTTATATCATACAACTCAATTCCTTTATTGACGCTGGTCAAAGTTCTTAGTTGGAGTAAAACTGGCTGTAAGCAACATTCAAAATGAAAACTGAAAGAAGCTGATAAAAATCCATAAAAACTGCAAGATGATATATTTCTGCTGAGCTGGCAAGTTATGACGGCTATAAGTATCTGCTCACAACAATGCTGGAGGCTTCCTCTCGTCTGGTCATTAGGTTTGGTGTTCATCATCAAACCCCTGGTACTGTAAACAGCAGGGCTGGTCTGGCCCCTGATGGCCACTGATTAGGACGGAGCAGGAATTTCCTCCTGAGCAGCTAACTTCTGAAGTCCTGCGACTTCTTCAAGAGAAGACGGGTTGAGTAAGTAACACTGTTCTGTTTCTGGGGGTTTGGGCGTTTGAGGATGTATCAAATGATGAGGAAGATGAATGTGAAGTTGTCTTGAAGCTGATTCACCGCAGGATATTTGGACAATCTTCTCGTTTTGGGCAGTACTTGGTGCTTAGGAATTAGAAAGTAAAGTAAGTTTTGCTCAGGGCTGTTAGTCACTGGACCAGTTGGCTGTTCCGAATGATGGCTTCTGAAAAGGCAACAGATGAAAGATAATTAAATGTCAGCACAACCCATTCTATCTTCTGTTCCATCTCCTGCAGTTCACTCAAAGGAGGCTCTCATCGGTAAGTAAGTCCAACATGTTTATTTCCTAATTTGTTCTTTGTAACTATAAATTGTCATCTGAAAACCAACTCTCACATAATTACATGTCTGAAGCATGTGATGCGGGCTTCTTCCAGGACAGTGGCGCTCCACACACCAGGGCTCCGACCCGCTGATGTGCAGAGCTGAACGGAGCGCACGGTGTCGCGCGGGCAGGCCTAGCATCCAGTCTACTTCACCACAGGCCTGCTCCACACGCGCGCTGTGACAGCATCCCTCAGCACCGAGAGGTGGATCTCACGGCCCACTGAAGGAGCACCCACTCCCCTGTCAGAGGACTTCGCGACCCCGCCGCCGCCGCCATGGGAGAGTGGAGTTTCCTGGGGACGTTGCTGGACAGCCTGCAGGCCCACTCGCCCATGCTGGGCCGGTTCTGGCTCTTCATCATGCTGGTGTTTCGCGTGCTGATCCTGGGCACCGTGGCCACTGACCTGTTTGACGATGAGCAGGAGGAATTCGCCTGCAACACGTTGCAGCCCGGCTGCCGGCAGGTGTGCTACGACATGGCCTTCCCCATCTCCATGTACCGTTTCTGGGTCTTCCACATCGTCCTCATCTCCACCCCCGCCCTGCTCTACCTGCTGTACGCCATGCACCACCTCTCCAAGAACAAGGGCGCCAGCAACGACGGCCGCGGCAGCCGGGACCAGCGCGAGGCGCAGCGCGGGGTGCGGCGCATGCAACAGTTGTACCTGGTCAACGTGACGTTCCGCCTGCTGGCCGAGGTGGGGGTGCTGCTGGGCCAGTGGTGGCTGTATGGCTTCAGGGTGGAGGCCCAGTTCCCCTGCAGCCGCTTCCCCTGCCCGTACACCGTGGACTGCTTCACCTCCAGGCCGGCGGAGAAGACCATCTTCTTGGTCTTCTACTTCATCGTGGGCCTGGTGTCAGCCTTCTCCAGCCTCGTGGAGCTCCTCTACGCCACCATCAAGTGGTTCTGCCCGCGGCCCAGGCAACACTACATGCTGGAGGGATCCTATGTCTCCCACAACCTCGGCACCCTGCAGAGAAATAAGGAGCAAGAGGAGCACTTCAAGATGGGAGGAGGGAAGGCCATGTCTGACAGCGCGCTGAGCAGCCTGAAGATGAAGACAGGCCCCGTGAGGAGCAGTGGCGCGAGGAAGACCTCCTACATCGGACACAAGAGCCACAAGGCCCCCGGCAGCCGTCATTATGTGGTGTGAGAGACCGCCGCCATCGCAAGGGGAGGGCGGGACGTGGAGGGTGGGGACGTCCAGGATGGTAACGGCGCCTCTCTGATGTCACGCCGCCACGGCGACGGAAAGCAGAAGGCTCCAGTGGTGGGGGTGTTCCTAAAGCTTTGTGTGGGAGCCTCACAAAGCTTTAGGAACACCTGTACTCCGGTACTCCGGTACATTTCACTCAACCTCTCGTATTTCAGTGAGGAGGATTGTAGAGACGGAGGGCTTTGCGCTGTACATACTATGATAATGCTGATTAAAATGGACTTGGGCCCAAGGACACTGAAGCTGGGCAGCTTTGTTTGAATATAGGACTACTGAAGGCCTGCTAAATATAGACCATGGGACTTGCCTTGGACCTTCCACCAGGAATTCATTGGCTGAGAGTTGATTGATTGCGTGACGTGATGGGGCCGCTGATTACAGGGCAGGGGAAACCAGTTTGCTTTATCTTCGTCCCCCGGCCACGAGACACAGGGTGCTGAAACATGACTGTCAAACAACGCCTCCTTTGTTGGGCTAATGATGAGTCCTTTACCCTGCCATCGGCCGTGAGTCAAGGGAACGCAATCAAGGACTCGGCTGCTTCTGAAGGGGATCATCCCAGGCAGGAACTCTTTGACATGTCGTGACAATAAAGTCATTATGATGTAATTGAAATACCATGAATGAGAATTAGTAGAAAAGCGTCCTCATGGATATTTATGACACAGTATTTGAATTGCAAATTACAATTATTTCATATATTTTTTAAATGTTTTTATTGTATTACATTTTATCATACTGTGTTGGATAACAACATACGTGTGATTTCAATGTTTCTTATCCGTTTCTTGTCTGGTAATTAGTTATTTGTCCATTCTATCACCCACTTCTGGGTGCTGAATAATAAATTATGTTATGAGCACCACCCTTTACTTGCGTTTGATTGGTTTATATATTTAATTGGTTTATACATTTAAAACTCACACCCATATTTAGGACTTCAATTGGTCCACGTGTAATCGCTTCTTAAACCTATGACATGTTCATATCTCCTGAACCACACTTACTATGTTATTTTAAATAATATGTATTATTTGTCCAATAATGAACAGAAGGTCTTATTGGTTTGAAAGTGATGTGGATATTTATCCCGTGAGTGCAGCCTGACAGCATGGGTCAGGAGTCTCAAAACTCGCTGTTAATAATAGATCCAGTAAGTCACTGGGGTCATGAACCCTACGGTGAGGAGCGTCCTCTGGGTGCTGCACTGCGTGACGTGGCCGCTAGGTGGCAGCAGCGTTCCGCGCAATCAGCAATCCAGGCGCCGGCTGCCGTTTCCTCGCTCAATTTACTGCTGCGTCGTTCTAATGAGATTGCAGGCGTTTAACGTTGTTGGGGCAATCCGCGCTTCACACTCATTGTATGAGCTTCCGTTGTTTTGCAATGCAGCTCTCGTGCTCCTAGCGGTGTTGTCTGAGGGGGCTCAGCCACTGAACCCATTAGGGGGGGCTGCTCACAGAGGCCGTTAGGCTGCACCTTGAACGAGGCAATACAATCAGGTAAATTGAATTAAACGGCAATTTACCTCAACTGATTTGTGCACCGTCAAATTTAAAATGCATTTTAATTAAAAAAAAAAAAAAAAAGCGAGATTGTCTTTGAAATAGTTGCGAGGTTCAAGTGGCTAATTTAAAGACAAAATAGGCCTCTTGCCTAATCTTGCAAACCCAGACACACTTCACTCCACCTGCAGATCGAGGTTTCTCTTGTGCGCCCCATGCGTGGAATTAAACCTAATGATGTAGGCCTGGTAACTACACAGGGTGCTTCCGGGTGACGAGGGAACAAAATGGAAATGTCAAAAATGATTACAGTGAAGAAGTAAAGAACACAGTATGTCTGCTTCCTCTCTCCCGTGCGTTGCTGTGTGTTTGGACCTGCAGGTCACATGACCCCCTGGCCATCAGAGACCCGACAGCACTGCTCCTGCGGTCCCCGGGGTCTGGGCTCCGTCCCGCTGAGTGACGGGTCAAGAGGACCGAAATGTCTGCTGCCACTCCTGAGTGGCAGTGAGGCGCGGCTGCTGGGATTGGACTGACAGGACACCTGGCGGGGAGAGGCCGGGCCCAGGCCCTCAGGCTGTCCCGCCGTCTGCTCCGGAGCCCGGAGCCCCCCCCCCCCCCCTGCAGCTTTCACGGCTGGTGGTCAACATCGTGCCACAAAAGACCAAAATATGGTCTCGTGTTAGCGTGAGTACACTGAACAGTTTATAGTTACTGTTACATGTCAACTCATGTTGTCACTCATGATGCTTGTAAGTAGTACTGCTATTGAGTAGAATGATGATCCTGCTCTATAGTAACAGTGATGGCTAACAATGCTACTATAGTAGAATCAGAATCAGAATCAGAATTCGATTTATTGCCAAGTAGGTTTGCACCTACAAGGAATTTGTCTTGGTGCAATT
>JAOPUH010000065.1:8963491-8974090 GCA_027123175.1 Urophycis cirrata | reverse complement strand
TGTGTGTGTGTGTGTGTGTGCACGCCTGTGGAGGAGGAGGAGGAGGAGGAGGAGGGGGGGGGGGCTGATCATGTGACTTTTGACTGAACATGAACATGTGACCGTTGACCTTTTTGAATCTTAACGGGACCTCGCCGCGGGGAATCTCTTCTCACGCCAAAACGCCTTCACTTCACCTCGCTATGCCACCCATCTCGGTGAGACCGTCGTACCTGTACACCACTACACACACACACGCACACACAGACATCTACACACACACCTGCACACACACACACACACACACACACACACACACACCAATGTCTCAGGAAGGAATCATTAATTTGTGTGCTTGGCCTGTTCTTTGTAAATGTTTTCCAGTGCTGCACTCCGTGCCCTCCCCCCACAGACCTTGACACACGCACACACACACATACGCATACACACGTACGCACGCACGCACGCACACACACACACACACACACACACACACACACACACCTGCTACTGAGCCCCAGAATTCGTTGATCACTCACTTTATGTTCAGCCTGGTTGCCCAGGACTTTTTTTTTTTCTTTTTCTCAGAGACAAGCAAATAGTTTCCGACATAGGACGCAGAGTGTGTTGGTGGCTCCTGTGTTTGTTCATTTCTGTCATTTACTGTCAAAGCTGCTTTCTCCAATCAGGACTTCAGCCTCGTCCAGTGCAGCACAGCCTGGCCCACCAACGCTCCTCTGAAATGGCAACAAAATGCACCCTCAGTTTTTGAAAAGTATGGAATATGTTGCGATTTTTTGTCATGCTTATCAGGTGACTTTGAAAAGAAAAGAGAAAAAAACAAGAAAAAAAAAAACATAAAATCGACATTTAATAACAGTGGTGTTTGTGGGGTGTGTTTATTTCTGCTCTGAGCGCGTCTCGCTGTGCACCTTGTGAGGACACTGTGACCATGGGACATTCACACGTCCTGTGGAACGACACAGCTGCATACATGGAGAAACAGACAGACAGACATACTTACTTTAATGATCCCTGAGGGAAATTGCATTCGTTACAATACTCCAGGGGGAAAAACAGAAGAGACAGACACTCTACGTATAGTAGAGTGTTAGAACATACGGTATAAATATATAATATAAACCTATGTAAACAATATACAAGAAATATATATAAAGAAATATAAAAATATACGTAAATGTATACATCCAGGCATACGCTAAGAGGTAATAGCATACACAAAGATGTAGCATGTTGGATTTTATGTGGTAAAAAAGACCAGTTATGCAGTGAGATGAGCAGTTATGTAGTGAAATTACCAGTTATGCAATATGAATAACCTGTTTTGCAGCAGAAACTGAGATGAAAAACACACTTTATAAGATCTGTCATGCGTCATGTAACTTAGGCCTGTGTGTTTTTCTATTTGTAAGCAATAAAGCCCTTATCAAGGCTATAAAAAAACTATGAATTTAGCCTATGGAAAAAGTTGAAGTGTGTGTGTATATATATATATATATATATATATATATATATATATATATGTATGTATGTATGTATATTTACATTTAGCAGACGCTTTTATCCAAAGTATATATACAGTATATGTATATATGACACTTTTTTATAGAAAGCTTCAGATCAGAAATGCATCTTCAAAAACCTGCAAAAAGTCATTCCATTTGTTCAGAAGCCTTTGTACTAAATACTGTAGTATATACTCCAAACCAGTGGTTCTCCACTGGTCTGGCTTTGGGACCCACCATCTCCCCTTAGTGACAAGCCGCGACCCAAATCAAGGAAAACTTTCAGCTCCTCAAATGTATTTAACATAACGTAACACTTCAGTAACTGTACTGTTAAACTATTCAGTCACTTATTCAGACAATAAAAAAAATAGACGGCACTCCGCTGCATTAAAAAATCATCTTCAAAATAAAAACACAGGAATTTTTCTTAACATTTATCTTTTTTTTTTTTGCCCGGACAAAGGCCCGCGACCCACTGAAACTGGGTCCGCGATCCACCAGTTGAGAAACACTACTCTATACTATATAGATTTCAGATATACAAGTCAACATAATCCTACATTCGAATCGTTCAGCAGTAGAACATCTTCCGTGAGAGTGTGTTGCTTCGTGTGCTACCGTTATGCCTAATAACGGGGCAAAATTTCGTCGTCTTAGAATATTAAGATGACGAACTTTAATTAAAATGTATCTGTCTTTAATTAATTACTTGAATGGGAATATGAATACACGTTCCTGATTGGATGACGAGCAGAGTTTTACTATTTCCCGGACCCAATGGCGGCAGAACTAACCGTTTCTTTTTCAACGCGCGTCATCCTAATCTGACCAATCGCAAGGCTTCGCGCGGAATTTCAAATTCTTTTCAAATAACTACGCGCCTCGTTTCACTGTATCGCTCCGCTGAGATTGAAAACAAAATAGGGCTTCGCGTCAATACCATCATCATATTTGGTTTATGGTTCTTTTTCAAACAGGAAAAGAACACGATAACATGCATAATACACACGGGTGGTGTATTGTCATAGATTAAGTCGTTTGTAATAGTTTTCAAATTAATTGAATTCTGGGGTTTTGCGGCAGCGGATGGATACAGGCGTGCAGCGCCTCGCCACTACAGGAGCACGAAAGACAGCGGCGCTAACCTTGTTAGCCCAGTTAGCCTCGTTAGCCTGCCGTCGGATCACCTGCGTTAGATCAGCGTAAGTTGAGTTAAAGGTTTAACCATAAACCTGATGTACTCTTAGGCCTAAACCAGTTTACTTTAGTCTGTCAGGGACCCGAGCCGATGTGCGTGGATTACGTGGACTGAGAGGTTTGTCAGGTAAATATTACAACATAAGCGCCTGAATATTCACGGTTCGTACTGCGGTTCAGGATGTTGGCTGTATAACGTTTAACTATTACGCATGCATAACTATGTCATCTTAAACTAGTGTTTACTATTAAATATATACGTAATATATGACATGCGTGTTTTATAAAGCGCTCAGTAGGACCAGCCTCGTGTGTTAAATGTCTGGTCAGTCCAGCCACACGAGGACTAATCAGCCTCATGGGGTTTGATCTGTGGTGACAAGCCTGTGATGTTAGTGATGTGATGGTGCTAGTGGGGGGTTCCTATGGTAGTAGTGATGGTTAATGTTAGTACCTCTGTCAGGTTAATACTATTTTTAGGAGTGATGGTTAATACGTTAGTCGTTTCCTCCAGCTTAGTTAAGGGCTGTTAACGTTTATTTAGGCTTTTACAGTACAAACAAACAAAAGGAACCACAATGCATTCAACTTCAAAGTGTTATTTGTCACATACAAACGAGCAGGGAAATGCTGTCTTGGCCTGCTCTTCACATGAGAAAATGCTCAATAGTCGACAGACACAGACAGAAATACTTTAATGATCCCTGAGGGAAATTGCATTCGTTACAATACTCCAGGGGAAAAAGAAGAGGCACACTACGTATAGTAGTGTATAAATATATAATATAAACCTATGTAAACAATATACAACAAATATATAAGGGGGTGAAATGGAAGTACTAGTATTATACATAAATGTGTACAGATGATGAGTTCTGGGTGGTAACGTAGTTTAGCAGCACGATGGATCAACGAGCTGTCTTTTCTTTTAGGTAACTCAAGATGCCGTACGGAAAGATTGTCGTTATAAAGCGGGGAGGAGGAGACGGGACTGAGTTTCCTCTAACCGCAACATGCTTATTCGGAAGGTAAGGACAACATTTGTGTCAATATGCCTTTTAGTTTAGTTCTAATTCAAGTTTAGAGTGCAGGTTTGTATATTTCACTGCACCGTTTCTCTGCATTTTGTTTTGGAAAATAGTCAAATGGACTTGCATGTTTTGGGCCGCGCATTGCACATGTAAAGCCACTTGGCAGTCGGCTCTACCGCACGTTTTTAAACTGCTGGAGGCGGGGTCACTACTTGTGACGTCACTCGGTCGATGGGTCATGTGTGTTTTCAGTCGCTCCTGTCAGGGTATACATTGATGGTGTACAATACATAAAGCGTGGAACCTTTCCTGTGTTTGGGGGATTAATAATTAATTCCTGTTGCTCCATAATATATCTATAGAAAGAAATACCATGAAAGCCATCCAAATATATTATACACTTGACCCATTCATGCATGTCTTGGGAAAACATGCATATTTCTAAGACACTACTTCACCACTACACCACTTCCGTACTTATTCGGGACCACCATTTTTTTGCTTGCACTACTGCTCCTTGTTCAATGTGTATATATTTATAGTTATATTACTTATATTTTCATACTTGTTTTTCTTTGCACCAATTACACCAAGTCGAATTCCTTGTAAGTGCAAACGTACTTGGCAATAAACTTGATTCTGATTCTGAGAATGTTTTCTGTTTGTTTCATTACAGGAAGCCAGACTGTGATATTCGTATACAGCTTCCTCATGTTTCAAAGGAGCACTGTCGTGTTGAACTGAATGAAAATAAAGAGGTAACACTCTTTTTTTTATTTCGGGTTGTGTGGTGAGTGGGCCACGTGGTTGTCGTTCAGTAGGACTGAAGACCACAGCAGTGAGGTGTCTGTATTGACGCGGTGTCTCCCCTGCAGGTCATCCTCACCAACATGAGCTCAGTGAACCCCACGCGTGTGAACGGGGAGGAGCTGCAGCAGACTGAACGCCTCAAGCACGGCGATGTAATCACCATTATTGACCGCTCTTTCAGGTGGGTGCTTGTGAACGCTGGTGAACTAGGGGTGGCTGAGGATGCTGCTGTTATCAAGGGATGGCCTAAAATCTATATTCCGATATACATTGCAGCCTCTTGTGATACCGATACATATCACAATATATATATATATATATATATAATTATAATGGAACCATTTCAGAACAGGTTACATAGACCCTAAGGAATATAGTCATAGTGAATGGTCAGGCTGAGGAAAGGCTCCACGGTACGGCTCGACCACAGGCCAGTTGTGGCAAAGTATTTCAAGTCACACGGCTCTTTCAACCTTTTCGCGGAGCTCGGCATACAATTTTGGCATCCGTTTCTGTAAAGAATTTGCGGCTAGGCAGCTCGTATCATGGAGCAATAGCTCTGATCAGGGCTTTAAAGCCGCGTCTCTCTACCGTCTGAAAAGGGACCGTGTCCTTACACAAGTAAACAATGATGGCCCTTGTAATTCCAATCCATCGTGGGCTCGTGTGAGGAGTACCTTTTGAAAATGACTGTTGATGAAGATGACGATGATGCGTTGCAGCTTGTGGCTCTAACTTTCGTGGGTAGATTGCGTCATCAACATGCGTTATCACGATGGAGCATAGAATTAAAATCTCTATCGTAGGCCATCCTTTATCGTTTATATCGTGCATTACTACCGTTTTCAACGTGTAACCATTTTAAACGCCCCTCTCCTCTCCTCTGCCCCTAGGTTTGAATATCATCAGCAACAGACGCCAAAGAAGTCTTTGGTCTCAGGGAAAGCTGACACTCTTCAGGTACCTAATACGTATCTTACTTATACTCATTCATACTTATTCATAGTTATGTTCAGTGGTTATTTTGTATTTATTTTATTTGTGCCTTTTTTCTTGCATTTTATAGATGTTTATTGTTTTTGTGAGAAAATACTTTGGGCTAAGTTTTGATTGCCTGTTGCCTAGGTTCTGCACGAGCAGTTGAGAACCCCGGGAGAGAACAGGACATCTGAAATCTCCACAGGTACGTGGTCCTCACCCAGCCAAGCATCTGTATAAACATGCACTTTTAGTGTCTGGCCACATAGGCATTTCAAAATCTAAGTAGAGAAAACCAGTTTTTATTGCTTTACGACTAATAGACTTTGTGCGTTGCTTTAGGCCCGCGTCTGAAAGATGGAGCCAACAATGACAACATCCAGCGATCCCTGGAGAAGACCATGGAGGTGGACTCCAACGAGGACGGGAGCCTGCAGCACCGCAAGGCCGACTCTCCCTTCAACGAGCTGTACCAGATGATCAAGCATTCCCTGGAAACGCCACGCAAACCAGCTGGACATCCCCAGACCCCCGCAACCAAGACCCCCACCGCGAAGCCCCAGCCTGGCCTGATCACTAAAGTTGTCTCCCAGGCAGAAGTGGCGAGCACCCCCAGTAAAGATGAGATCAAGAGCCGAGTGGTTGCGACTGCAAAGTCTCCGAAGAGGGGCAGGAAGTCCCTTGATGCCACGGCTACCCCCGTAGTCGCCGAGGCGATGGGCTCCAGGCCGCAGACCCCCAAACCATCGGCGCCCGCCCGGGAGACGCCCAAAAAGAAGAGGCTTTCCCTGCCGAGCCAAACCCCCACCACCGCGGAGGTGCCTGCGACACCCAAGACGGAGACCCCGCTGGAGGTCCATGCCAGTGAGGCGGTGGAGCATCAAGTCACCACTGAGAAGCCCAAGACGCCCACAAGGAGGAAGAGCAAGGAGGCCACCCCGGTCAAGCCCGCCGCTGAAGAGCACCTGGAGCCAGCCGAGGCAGCTTGCGCCACGCCCACTGCCGGTCCCGTGAAGGCCTCGCCAAGGGTCTCGCCACGCAGTGTGGAGAAGAAGATCAAGGCCCAGATTGTACAGCAGGAGCTGGAAGCAAAGGCTGCAGCAAGTGGTGAATATCTGAGCCAAGTGCTATGCTTTTCTAGCCATTTGCAGAGTCATTTATTTACATTTACATTTAGGGGCATTTAGCAGACACTCTTATCCAAAGCGACTTACAGAGAGTACATTTGACATAAGAAGGTGAAACATTTCATCGCTGCTAATACAGCAAGCAAGTCAACAGAAGAAGTTTCAAGTATTTCAATTGCTCAATTGATTTAACTTTGATATCTTCCTAGTCACCCACGCTGGAGAAGTATCTGTCTATATTTTGTTGTCTTGCCAAATACATTACAATATTCGTCTAACATACTTTATTCCCCCCGCAGAGAAAAAGGCGTCAAAGCAAAGGGAAGCGGAGGCCGCGGCCAGCCAGAGGACCATGAGGAAGCGCGTGTCATTCGGGGGTCACCTGAGCCCCGAGCTGTTTGACAAGCGCCTGCCCCCCAGCTCCCCGCTGCAGAAGGGGGCCACGCCCCGCCGCAGCTTCAGCCTGGCCGCGCCCAAACAGTCGCTGCTGCGGAGGGCGTCGGTTATCGGCCTGATCAAGGTTCGCCTCGCCGTGAGCGACCCGGTGTGGACAAAATGTCTGTCCGTTTTGTTCAGGTGACTGATGATTTATTACACTTTACTTTCCACAGGAGTTTGACGAGGTGAAAAGCCCAAAGGTTAAATCTCCAGCAAAAAAGTCTCCAAAGGCGAAGACTCCTTCCCCCGCCAAGAAATCGCCAAGCGTCTCCAAGACCTCAGAGGGGAAGAGGCGGTCGGCCTCGCCGGCGAGCGACCAGACCACCGCCGTGAGCGGGCGCTTCTCCGTGTCGCGCATCAGCACGCCGTCGCCCCTCGCCACGCCGGAGGCCGCCACGCCGAAGGTGCCTCTGAGGAGGAAGAGCATGAAGAGCGCCTCCCGCAAGACGCCCAGGAGCCTGCTGAAGAACGCGGTGGAGGTCCTGCGCAGGAGGAGCGGCGTCTCCCGGGCGTCGTTGAAGGGTGCGTCTAAAATATGGTCCACGTTTTAAGTCATTTAAATGTCCAGTGATTTGTGAAGTTTGATTGGATGGCACAGAAATACCCAATCTTTAATAATAAAATAAAACTAGATGGATATGTACACAGGAATAACACCAGCAGCTAAAGGGTTTGGTCAGTAGTACTACATATTGGTTATAATAATCAGTTTTTCATTGAAGACCCACCATCCTTCTGTCTGACGGCCCTTTTGTTTACATAACTGTTTGATCAAATGCTGAGTAATTTCGATGTCTAACTCTGTCCCCTCCTCAGGGAGCTCCTGGGTGAACATTGTGAAGTTTGGCCAGCCCAAGTCTCAGGTGGCCGCCCCGCCCAAGAGGCCGGCCGCTGTGCAGAAGGCGAGGAAGGCTGTCGTGGCGGTCGTGGCTGAGCCCAAGGTAAGGACGTTCAGAGTGGATCATTCTGCTCCTTCACAACATGCTGCTGGAATGCAAAACATGACACCATGAAGGAGGTTTCAGTGTTTGAACCCATATTAGAGATTGCATATTATACGCAGTATACATGCTACCATGATGGATCACCAGCAGCCTTCATTTATGTGTTATTGTATATCCATACCGTATACCCTGGAAAAATGTTAGGAAGATGCGACTATGGGAAAATGGAAACACAAGCCTAAACATGGTCCACCTGGTCTGGGGCTTGAATCTGAGCTCTGGCGGGATATGCAGTTGGATCTCTTGTTTGCTTAATAAAATGTTTATTTTCCAATACTCCCTGGTAAAATGCCACTGACGACTGTTCATATGTTCACTTAGTTTGTGTCAATAAATATATGAATACAAATAAGTATATTGGCATGAGAAGGCGAAACATCTGCCAAGTGTGCCGCAGTATAACCGTACTGACATGCAGCGTCTGTCGTCCCTCAGACCCCTGTCAGGAAGAGCCTGAAGGGACATGTTTCCACTGGCCACGCCGACTCACCCGTCACCATCGTCGTGGGCAAAGCCTTCAACCAGAAGGCCGTCCACCACGCAGGTGCTGCTCCCAGGCTGGTCCACAACGTCGCTCTCCTGAAGAGGAACATGAAGATGGACGAGGACCTCACCGGTGAGCCGCCGTGTTTGACGTTCTGGTGTTGAGGTGCCGCGGTTGTTCAGCCTGCCGACTGTTCCCTCCGGGCCGTTTCACTCAACTTCTTCTGTTCGTCTGGTTCTCAGGAATCTCTGAGATCTTCAGCACCCCAGTTAATGCAAGGAGAAGAAAATCTGACGCGCCGGTGAAGCCCGTTGCAGAGACTCCCTCCAGAGCGCTCTCTACATCCGTGGTTGAGATGTCCGTCATGAACACACCAGAGGAGACCGGTAAAGACTTGCGCGACACCAAAAAGACTCGGCCGACTTGCAATCAATGCCGCTCAGCCTAAACATACACGTTGTTTTACAGGTGAAATGGTTGTTTCTCCATTGGGCGTCATCTCCGCAACCAAGCGCAGGGCGTTCAACAGTGAGGCCGTCCAGCGTCTCTTGCAGAGCGAGAAAGACTCCAGCTTCAGCGGTGAGGCTCTGGAGGCCCCGGCCAAGGACTCCCAGAAAGAAGTCCTCACCAAGGAGGCCACTCCCAAGCAGAAACCCGTCCAAAGGACCGCCAGGACCCCCAAACAGAAAGCGGAGCCCATCGATGACCTCAGAGGAAAGCTTCTGAAAACGCCCAAGCAAAAACCCCAGCAGGTCGACTGTCTCAGTGCGGTGAAGAGGATCATGAAGACCCCGAAACAGAAGTCTGAACCCGTGGAGGACCTCAGAGGGAAACTGCTGAAGACACCCAGATTGCAGAAGGTCTCTGGAGAGATGGAGCTAGAAGGCATCAAGCAGCTTCTGGAGACCCCTAAACAGAGGGAGGAACCGGTCAGTGTAGTTACAGAGGTGGTTGTTCAGGAAACTCTGGCAACCCCTGAGGAAACCATCACTCCTGTTGAAGAGACCATCGCTCCTGTTGAAGAGGTGGTTGAGAAAACTCTGGCAACCCCTGAAGAAGCCATTGCTCCTGTTGAAGATGAGGTTGAGGAAACTCTAGCAGCCCCTGAAGAAACCATTGCTCCTGTTGAAGAGCTTGTTGAGGAAACTCTGGCAGCCCCTAAGGAAACCATCGCTCCCGTTGAAGGGCTGGTTGAGGAAGCCATTGCTCCTGTTGAGGAAACCATCGCTCCTGTTAAAGAGCTGGTGGTAGAAGATGTTGATGAAACAGGTGCTGATAAACCAACTGAGAACACAGAGGTAATGGAATACTGGATATGATGTCTGTCCTGTGAGACCCATAGTCTCACAAGTCTGAGACTGTTTATACGCCATCTTGTCTTACCTTCTGTACATGATGCTAATCAGGGTCTCGATTGTCATTGACAGGATCAACATGAAGAATCTTCAGTTATGGAATCTGACATGGCGACAGGTTTGTTTTTCTTGACCTTGAAGTTTTGAACCTACCAAAATGTGACATTCTTTTATATTTGGCTGCAGAGAAAAAAGGAGAAATGGGCCTTAACTAAGTAATATTTCCCAGCAGCATCACAAGTCTTGTGCGAGGAACCACAAGAGGACGAGCCTTGTGCTCAGAGTGGAGAAGGAGCTGCAGACATGGTTGAAGTCTCCCAGGCCGACCCGACCACTGGTGCGTTGCCTTGGAGCATGCTTCCTGATGTCATTATTTTATTGCATTTAGTTATTTACCTCTGAGTGGCTTGAGCATACCGTCCTGAAAGGCAATATTACAAACACTGAGGTTTCCATACATGCTGCTTGTCTTTTGTAAATTATGATGTTGGCTGTAGTGCACGTGGCAGACTGGCAACCCTGATTAATTGGGAAAGTATGGGAAATAAGTTGAAGACGGTACTCATTTTGACTGAAACGTGGGGAGTTATCACACAACCACATTAGTTTGCTATTTTTACCACTTGCTTGGCAGTAAAATGAAATGGAACAGCGAGGTAAAGCAGTG
>JAOPUH010000065.1:8882864-8893180 GCA_027123175.1 Urophycis cirrata | reverse complement strand
CGCACACACACACGCACACGCACACACACACACACACACACACACACACACACACACACACACACACACACACACACGGGGTCAGGACGGGTTTGCGGACGGGTTTTGGTTGCTGCTTGTTGTCCTGGAGCTACAGGACCTCCAGACTTCTCCTACCAGGTAAGGGACAGTGTGAGTGTGGTGGGACCCGCGGTGGTCTTTGGGGACGCATGACGTTCTGAGCACAGCGGGAAGGAGGTGAACCTGGAGGGGAGGAGCCGTGAGGTGATGACCCCTGGAATGACATCACAACCAGCCCCCCGTTGCAGGTTTACACGCATAAAACTGTCTTCTATTTTAGTATTCAACCCGTGAGCTCCAGGGTGTCGTTTATTCAGGTCCTGTTCGTGAACTACTACACCGTTTTAAAACGGAGCTGATCATTTCAGACCGGAGACTAAAACTCAATCAATCAACGCTCCAGCCCGCGGTACAGAAGAAGAGAGGCTGTTTAGGCCCAGGTTATAAATAGTCTGCTCTTAATGTTTCAACAGTTTAAGGCCCAACATGTGCAAATCAGTACAAACAACTATTAATCAGCCGTTGCTCTTCGTTCAGTGATTCATCATTTCATTAAAACCTACTTGTCTCTACGCACGCAATCAGTTCATCGCCTTTAGATCACCAAAAAAAATCGCAATGAATCAAGTCGCTGTTTGAGAATATACATCGAGGCCCGGGGACTGAACGATTTCTCACAGTGTAGACATCTCGCTCTAGTTTCTTTCTCTCTCTCTTTCTCACTAGTTTTTTTCTTTCTCTCTTTCTCTATATTTTCTTTCTTTGTTTTCCATTTTTTTGTTCTGTCTCTCTGCATTTCTTTGGAACTTTAATATTCCCATGAAGCTTTTTATTTCCAGTTATTTTCCGTAGAATGACACAAAAACACCTTCGGGGCCCGAGCGGTTTACAATGGAACGCGTTGCGGGATGGTAACGCGTTACACTGCGGAGGTGTGGGACACACTATACCAGTTCAGCTGCGTTGAAAACAGTTTATGGGTATGACTGACTATAGCCCTTTACAAATGACCCATATCGAAAGCTGTATTCAGAGTCAGTCAACCTGCTTGAAACATTAACATGTAGGTGACATTTTAATTGTTCAGAGTCTGTGCACAAAGCCTTGGCAGAATTATAACATAGCCAATAGGCACACTTTATCTGTTTGGCTTTATATGTTGATAGAGGGATTTTACTAGATGACATTAAATATGAAAGGCTATATTTTAGTAGGCTAAAGATGCGATGTTGCACACATTGTACTCAACAGTATAAATGTACAGTTATAGTTCACCTGAACCTAGTTCTGTATTAGAAGTACTGGTAGCCCTATACTGTAATAATGGGAGCCCAGAATAATTATAGGCCGGTATAAAAAACCCACAATGAAATAGATTACTCAGCGATACGCTGGAGTGACGGCGGGACTAACGAACAAAGCGTTTCTAAAACCACAAAGAAAAACAAAGATTGCCAATCAGAGCATCTTTTTTTATTCCTGCTAGTTTGCATAGCTTTTCTGTAATTTGATATAAGCCTAAACAATGACACCTGACGCGAATGATGCCAATAAATGTAAACAGCCCGTTTCGTCTCCCCGGCAGCGACTCATCATTTGCACATTTTTTGATATTGAAAGCGGATTGAAATTTTCAACAAAACCGTATCCAAATCCGAACCACGTTACATGGTGCCACGTTAATTTAACCAGTTAGCTCATCTATTTGAAAATCAATTATAACACACACACTCACACACACACACACACACACACACACACACACACACACACACACACACACACAACCCGACAAGACCATAAAAATACGAATAAAAACAAAACTCAAAAAGAAACGCGTGCTTTTCGTCGGCGGAGAAGTATATCGTCCTTTGTGGAACCAAACGCTCCGCGCGCGGGGGAGCGACGTCTGGTTCACGCGACAGCGAGGTGGCCTCGATGTCACATCATGTGCGGCCGGCCGGGGGTCTCCTGCTGGTGGGGGTGAGGGTGGTGGTGGGGTCGGTGGTGATGGTGGTTTGGGTACCAGTGACCAAAGTTGTTCATGTAATTGTTGGGATGCATGGGCGTCCCTTTGTTCGCCATGGATACCTCCCAGAGCTGGGGCAGCGCGGGGGAGCGAGACGGGGACACGGACGACGTGCCGTGGAGATGCTCTCCTTCAGCCGCGCCGCCGTGTTTCAGGATTTTCTTGTACTTGGAGCGTTTGTTCTGGAACCAGATCTTCACCTTCAAAATAAAAGACGGACAGCCCCATCAGCGTTGAGCAACAGGCCGGGACAACAACACAAGCGGCGCGTCGCGCGCGTCATCACGTGGATCTAACGCGCACGCACGCACGCACGCACGCAAACGATCTGCGATTGAGTTGTTTCCGACCACCAGGGAACACGGTGTCGGAGGTAGACCCGTTTCAGCAGCGTTCTGAAACGGGTCTACCACTCGGTTCAATCCACTTGCTAAATCGCATTTCATTGCACAAAGCATATAGTGGCGCACGAACTAGGCTACTTCAGTTTCAACATTCCCATTGTTACTTAATGCGTCCTCTGAAAGCAACCATTAAAGAACACGGCAAGACCGACTCAAACGAGTCGGCATGATGAGTCCGCATTTGCATTTCCCTTACATTTTCACACAATTTTAGGTTTAAAAAGCAGTTAAGTTCACAGAGTGACCGAAATGGCCCAAGGGAGTACACAGGGAACGTTAGACACGTAAAGGTCTCCTGTAGACCACTGGAACAAAGGCGCGTTTTCAGGGATTACGGCAGGTTTAACAGGGAGGGGCCTGACAGACTGGATTCATTTGCTTATGTGACAGTTTGGAAGAAAAACAAAGATTACCACACAAACGGCATTTCATACAGGGATTAAGGAAGCATTCTGCGAGTATTTGTAGGTATTTTGAGTAAGCGGTAAGTAAAAAAACATCTAAGACCAAGTGAATGTGCCGCCTTTTGTGTTGCGCACCTGCTTGTTTACTTCAGGTTACCACGACCAGCCTGCACGACTGTGTGTGTGTGTGTGTGTGTGTGTGTGTGTGTGTGTGTGTGTGTGTGCGCGCGCGTGCGTGCGTGCGTGCGTGCGTGCATGCGCGTGTGCGATTTAAATGGATATAAGACCGTATTATTAATTGGACATATACATTATACAGTGAAAACCTAATTGAATATAAATCACGAAAAATACGTTACAGACCTAAGATATAAATAACTGCTGTTACGCGCTAATTATGGTTATCTTATTACAAATAATTGTAGAGGTTTTTCAAGATAATTTAGTTTTCTTAATCCTTCATTGTTGACACAGCGGCTCCAAAAATGTCATAAAATATAAATGTAAAACGTATGATATTAAAGCTGGTCGATCTCATCGTATCAAAACACGATCCCCATAAAGTAGACTCTGGCACTCTGACTCTGGCCCGGACGCGCTGTTTCATCTCCTGTCAGCCCGAGGCCAAACTCCACCGCGAGCATCACATCCATTTTCCTCATTTGGATCCCAAATGTGAAGCACAACTGCATGACCTCACGCACCACGAGCACGTTGGTTACGTGACCCGAGGTACAGGTCGCAGGCCCGAAGGTCTGCCAACATACCCACCAAGGAAAACTAACGTGCAGGGCGCATGGAAAATATTTTGAACAGGGCTATTCAATACCCAGCACGCAAAGGGGTTCGAACCCCGATGTCCACAGTAGGCTCTTTACACTCTCTACGTAGTGCACTAGCTACTGCTAAATGACTAAACGGTACACTACAGGACTGCTATGACTAAACTGTACACTACAGGACTGCTATGACTAATCTGTACACGACAGGACTGCTATGACTAAACTGTACATTACAGGACTGCTAAATGACTAAACTGTACATCGGCCTGATGGCAACGCGTTGGAGGTGGTTCTAAACTCGACGCCCACCTGCGTCTGCGTCAGCCCAAGTTTCGCTGCCAGGTCAGCACGCTCCGGCAGCGCGAGGTACTGGGTCTGCTGGAAGCGCTGGTGGAGCGCCTGGAGCTGCAGGCTGGAGTAGATGGTGCGGGGCTTGCGGATCTTCTTCCCTTTGCCGTTCAGGCGGATTTCCCCGTTTTCAATCACAGTAGACTTCTCGCGATCTTTTGGTGGAACCATAATTGGAAAAGGAGAAACAACACGCTGTCAAACCTGTTCTGTTCAGCCCAACTAAATAGATATTATATATGAATAAATATTGGTCCGTAGGGCAACACAGAGGAAGAACGCACTATTCTGTACACACTTAAATAATAATAATAATAACAATAATAGTATACGAAGAGGAAGCCGCAGCAGTTTCGTAAGCCCCAGAAAGATAATAAAGCTAAGAATGAATTAAAAACTAAAAAACCTATTCTGGCATATATTTAGGGTATCTCCCCCTAAAAATACTTTTTTCATGACACGCTTGCTTCTTGCAAGAGATGCTTGCATGGCATGAAGGCCTACATGCACTCTGCAAATTACAGGAACAAATACATCCTATCCCAAATTGCAATTTTAATGTAAAATACGCTCCGCATTTATTCTGTATCTTCCGTTTGCGCACTGTGATTTGACTTGCACTGGAATCCACTGGAACCCGGTGCGAGTCTGCACATCCCACACGTGTAACGGAGAGATCTGGGCCTATCGCTGAACGGTTCAAACGGGAACACGACTTCAGCTGTATAGCAGGCTGACAACAACGATCAAAATTACTCTGGCATTAGCAGTAAAAAACGACGAGGCAAACACAGACGAGATGAAAGCTGTGTATTGGAAGCAATAACACGGGGGAGTAAAACACTGGCTTCTAGAGGCGGTGGTTGGGCCTGGGCTACACGGGCCATAATGGGGCTTACCAACCCAAGATTATGGTCAATAAAATTAATGGCGCCATCTGCTTTCATTATATAACGCCAGTGGTAAAGAGAGAGGCCTGCGATAGACAGCAGGGAGAAGACGTGTTGCTCTCCATCCCATTTACTCTTCATGACATGCTGCCGGGACCTTTCTCGTTAAAAAACATTCAATACAACAAATAAAAAATGTCATCAAACTGCGTTTATTGATATTTTTATGTCAGCTAGGCAACACAATATTTGTCGTCATAAATTGTGGAACACGGTCGAAAATTGGACTGACATTTATTAGGCCACTTTTACGTCATAAATATCTTTTTAGCACTGGAGTTATCCAGCAACACTTTGGAGGGCGTGTGTTGTGTTCGGTACGTACCCGTCTCCTCTAACCTCGAGTGGGCCAGGTGAATGTTACTGGTGCTGAGGGGACTGTGCTGGTACGGCCCATACGCGGACGGGGGGTGCGGGTTCCCCGTGCCGGGGTAAGCGTAGCCCAGCGAGCGCCCGTACGAGGACGCGCTGTGAGCGAAGGCGCTTTCGTGCTGAGAGTGCCCGCTTGTGTGCAAGCCATGGACGGGGTAAATGTGAGAGAGTCCCGGGGCGGCGTGTGGCTGCTGCTGCTGCTGCTGCTGCTGCTGGTGGTGGTGCCCCGGATGTCCGTGGCCGAATTCAAGAAAGGCCGATTTTGCGGGATCGGAGGCATTCAGGCTGTCAGGCGTAAACCCCATAGACATCATTAACTAGAACGCACGAGTCCATAAAACCGTCGCGCTGAAGAGACTTTCATGAGTTATGTCGGCAACTCCGAGACTTCGAAACCGTTGGAACAAATCCACAATCAATTCCAGCGGATTGCTTGAGAAGAACAACAATTATTCCCACCGCGATGTTCTAAAAGTTAAAAAAGAAGGAGGAAAACCCGTCAAACGGGACTAAAGTAAGTCTTTATAACATTTAAACCTGTGCTGATTCTCCACACACCTCTCGCATGTTGACGCGGTGCGCGCCTCCACCTCCACTGCCTCCATCACTGAGCGTTCTGATTGGTCTCCCCGCGCCGCGCCGAGCGCACCACTAAGGTCATTACCATACGACGGCGCGTCCGGCGTTACGCGTCCCGCGATCCACTTAGCGACGCTCAGTGATCTCATTAATTAATTTCAGATTTCAGATGTGTTTCTGCTGTGATGGTCGAGCCTGATATATGATCATAACATCCAACCAACATTTAGACCCAAACCGACGAGGGTTCATTGTTTACCGGAACGCTCCTTATTTTACCCAGATTATTTTATTGTTGTTCAATAATCATGGCGCTATTTAAAGATTGATATAGGCCTAATTAAATTAGAATTATTTTATTTCGTTTTAGATTTCTGTGTACATGTATACCTATTTCACCACGTCTATAACATAATGGCGTTTTATGAGATGTAGCTGAGAAAAATATGCATGCATGTAATTTGTATGCCAACCCATTCAGGAACGTAGCCCATCTAAACTACATTTGTGATGCTCTCTGAACGCTGACATTGCAGTCATAATGGTGGTAGTAAATGTCAACCAAATAAGGAATATTAGGCCCGGGCCTGTCTTTAACTCCAGTACACCGTCACAGTTACCGAGGTCTCCAGCTGCAGGGGATCCAGTGTACATGCCTTGATATAGGCCTTCACGTATTGTGAATATGTTATAATTTACGGCCGGCATAAAGAACGGTCGTTAATCGCAATGTTAGTCAGCAGACTGCTGATTGATCCTGCAGAGCGCGAGGCCCGCAGCGCAGCGGGCTCGACGTCACCCCGGGGTGCTCCTGCCGAGGCCCTCAGTTGAGAGGCAGCATCATGGATACTTCAGTATCCATGATGCTGCCTCACACTTTGGTTTGGGCGAAACGCTGTCTCGTGAGAACCATTTTACCTGCCGCTGATTTAATAAATACTACGTAGCATAATAATGATACTTAATAATGATATTAACAATAACAATAGGTCTGACATTATTATTAATAATACAAATAATACGGATAATAATGTTAGGCTTTTATCCTTCATTGATTATTAGTAGGCCTATTACTATGATTAGTTTCATTAGTATTAGTATGATTATTAGTAGTATTAGCATGATTATTAGCATTATTATTACGATTATGTTGATTATTAGGCTATTATTATTAGAATCCCCAATGAATAATAACAATAACAATATTTGTATTAATAATATTAATGATCATTAGGCTATTAATAATACTGTTGATATTAATGAATAGAATAATGTTAATATTAAGAATTATTTTTTACCAATACTTCAATAACAGTAATATTAATTATTGTTATTATTTGATCATCATTATTATTGTAGTAATAATAGACACAGTAGTCGTAATAGAAGTAGCAGCCTGAACAATAATCTTAACTAACATCAGCATATTCATGTATGCATTAAAACATGTAGGCCTAATTTGTGAGCGCGTTATAGTAATGTGTTCATCCATTTGACACCCTGCTCCTCTCCCCGCGGCGGTTCCTCCGTGGGGGGCTCGCGGCGGCCCACCAGGGGTCACGGAGCTCTTCGTTACCCGACATGTTTCATTCACTCAGACTACTTCGGCGTGTAAAACAAATACCAGCAGAACTGTATGGAAAGAGAGAACCAGAGGCTTGAACCAGATATCAACATTATGACGACCGCCCAGTGGCCGGACCACAGGTTGTTCCTCCCGGTAGTTATGATTTCATGCCCACTGAGGAAAGACGCATGGGGGGGGGGGTGAGTATGAATTGAAAGGCTAATAACACCCGTGGATAAGTTTGTAGTTCACACGAGACGGGTTGGAGACAACTCATGCGGACGTCCTCAAGGTGTCATTCGCTCTCATAGACAGCTCAAGTACTCCGTTAACAAACCACGTCCTCATCCGAGAGGATGGAAGACGGCTTAGTCAGCACAACCCCGAGCGTTCGGATTCACGCGTGGAAATACACAGAAAGGTGACCACGCGCTCAGACCACCGTAACGTGTTGACTTCCCCCCCCCCTCCCCCGACCTCAGCTACAGGTGCACTGGAGCGCCAGTTTAGGGGAAACCACTGGCCAAAGAAACATAAGCAGTCTATTTAAGAGACCCCGGTGTCACTGAGTGCACCAGGTCTCGCTGCCGCATCACACTCTGACTGCAACCAAAAGCCTGCGAAAAATAACGCATGTAGTCCCCAGAATCTAAAAAAAACACGATTAATAAAATATGTATAAAGTTTAATAAATAATATAAATAAAATGAACCTACAATAAATGATACAATAGATGGTGGGTTGGATGGTTCCAGGGGGTCCAGTACACACTGTGGTCCGACCCAGGATCGAGTGCACATCCTGGGCCGGCGGTGGCCCGAGCCCCCCCTGGCCCACCATGGAGGAACCGGCAGACCCAGCGCAGCACAAAGCCCCCTCCTCACGGGCCTTCAGACCGACTGGGCCGGACGGGTCTGACTCAATTTGTGGGTAAAGGGCTCTCACATTTACATATGTATCCCCATGGCGGAAGAATAATATAGTTACATTTAAACTGTTTAAAGTGACTCCAAACGGACCTTTCTGGGACGCACGCTAAACAACCCAGAACCTTTTAGTACGATTCTATTTTTATAAATGTGGGAGAATTTGGTAGAAATAAAATAATGTGGTACTGAGAGATCCAATGAGAGGCAAGTCCTTAAAGGGAATCTAGTGCTGGAGGAACCCGGACAGCAGAACCCAGACAGCAGAACCCGTACAGCAGAACCCAGACAGCAGAACCCAAACAGCAGGACCCAGACAGCAGAACCCAGACAGCAGAACCCAAACAGCAGAGCCTAGACAGGAGAACCCAGACAGCAGAACCCAAACAGCAGAACCTAGACAGGAGAACTCAGACTGCAGAACCGGAACTGCAGAACCGGAACAGTAGAGCCCAGACAGCAGAACCCAGACAGCAGAACCCGAACAGCAGGACCCAGACAGCAGAACCCAGACAGCAGAACCCAAACAGCAGAGCCTAGACAGGAGAACCCAGACTTCAGAACAGGAACTGCAGAACCCAGACAGCAGAACCCGAACAGCAGGACCCAGACCGCAGAACCCAGACACCAGAACGGAGCACTATGGCTGCAGAGCTCAGCGGGCTGCCATCAACAGGACTGGAGGAGGAGAAGGAGCCCAAGGCCTGCGTGCCTCCAACACCTCTCCTTTAAGACCCCGCAGCCTCTGGGGTGAGGGGGGCTGGTTTGAGTTTGAGCACCGAGCATAATGGTCTGTCACAGCCAAGGTGTACCAGGGTGAGGATGTGTCAAGCAGAGAGAGAGAGAGAGAGAGAGAGAGAGAGAGAGAGAGAGAGAGAGAGAGAGAGAGAGAGAGAGAGAGAGAGAGGAAAAGGGAGAGGGAGAGGGAGAGAGAGAGAGAGAGAGAGACAGAGGGAGGGAGAGAGCTGTAGAGGAGGAGTGGTAGGGCCGGGGGAGCGACTGGGGCATTCCTGGGTCCAGAACCAGTCTCCAGCCGGCACCGCTATTCAGGAGGCTTGCACTTTTTCGGAGTGAGGGGGTAGACCCCCCCTCTGGTGGACTGAGTCTGGCAGACGAGTCCTGATGGACGAGACAGGAGACTGGAGAGCAGACTGGACCCCCAACCTGGACACGGTGTCTCTGCTCTCTACTGCCAGTATGTGTGAAGGCCTCAGACTGACCAGGAGGTAGGCAGCACTGCGCTCCTCTGATGCACACATCCTCAGTGTGGTGTTACTTTAGACTTTAGTGACAGTGTTACTGTTGTTACATTATGACTATAGCCCAGATCCTCACTACTATTGCTGTTGCACTATTACTGTAATACACTGTAACAATGTAATACTGTAAAGGGGCATTCAGCAGACACTTTTGTCCAATGCGACTTACACTCAGTATCTTTGTGGGGTTCGACATGAGATCGATCAAGGGGATCGAACCGCCGACCCTAAAGTTAGTGGACGACCCGCTCTGTCCACCCGCTCTACCCAGAGCTGCTGCTGCTGCACTGTATTGGTTACCCCCTCCGTGTTGTGGTGCTAGAGAAGGTTAGCCGTTGCTAAATGACTAATGCTACTTAAAGGTGCAGTGTTTAGGATTGAATGGCATCTAGCGGTGAGGTTGTAGATTCACCAACTGAATAGTCCCCACCCCTCTCACACATACAGACACACACACACACACACAGCACACACACACACACACACACACACGCACACACGCACACGCACGCACACACACACACACACACACACACACACTCACCCACACACACACACTCACTCACACACACACACACACACACACACACACACACACACCCACACACACACACACACACACACACACACACACAC
>JAOPUH010000065.1:8702247-8713748 GCA_027123175.1 Urophycis cirrata | reverse complement strand
GTGTGTGTGTGTGTGTGTGTGTGTGTGTGTGTGTGTGTGTGTGTGTGTGTGTGTGTGTGTGTGTGTGTGTGTACTTCAGGCACTTTAGGAGGAGGGTACCAGTCTCCTTTACATGCGAGTGTTGTTGACGTGCAAACATTTCATTGGTGCTAATTGACAAACATGATGTGTGTGTGATCAAAGTGCTACACAAAGCAAAGCACTTTATCCGGTCTCTACTTGAGCCCTCCATGGTGTTCCCACATGCAGCAAGTTTACAAGGCGTCCGACTCTCCGCTCACACTGGTGGGATGGACAACTCAGACACTCCAAATGACACTGTTCCTAAGGAAAACCCCCACTGAGTTCTGAACTCTGGGTAGAGTTAACCAAAGTGATTCAAAGAAGTGCTAACTCTTTGGGTGTGGTTAGGTGCAGCTTGAGGGTAATGGAGAGGATTTGTCGCCACCAAGACACCACCTCACGTAAGACCCTGGCTATTTATAGGCTCCTGGGTGAGTTCCTGGAGGCGGGGGCTGTGCCAGGGAGGTGCACAAGACCACACCGTGCTCCACGAGACACGAGACGTTTCAGTTTGTAAAGTTGGGTTTTTTTTCTGCACATACTTGTACGTATAGGTTAAAAAAAAGAAACAAAAAAAGAATTGAAAGTTTGTTTTGCATATTGCTTCATGGCCTGAGCGGTTATGACCAAGACACTGTGTTAATTAAGTTAAATCAGGTTTTATGTCTGTTCATTTGTATGCCTTGTTCCTTTTTCCATATTCAAACTGCTCAATCAAAATTAATTCTGATTTTGAAAGTTTGGCCCATTAAAGCCAGTGTGTGGGTGAGTATATAGAACCCTTTGTCTCTTTATTTGACTGTCTCGTGCTCATTGATGGCATATGCTTGTATGTGTTACTTTAAATCAAAAACGTCCATTTCTGAGGTTTGAGATGCACCCTGCCACATCCTGTCCAGTTGTACACGTCAGATAAAGATGCTAACCACATGATGGCATGAACCCAAATGTTTTATTGATCTTTCATGGCAGTCACTCTCAACCTGGCTGAGGGGATTCACTATTGGTACCATTTGTTATGCATTCTGCATTGCATGTTCAAGTCATCAGAGTTTACTTCATTCTTGACGCTGACAATAGCTTGAGTCATGTGACCCAAGCCGATCCTGGTCCAGAACATGTTTTTACTCAATATTTTAAACTCAATATTCCACACCCATTTTCAAGCAGACATGCACTCTGCATCCCATTGCCAGACATGAATCAAGATTGTAGTATTATAAATAACACAGCGCTAACTCAAAGCTTTGAGTCGTTCTTTTGGTACCTCAGAAATACACAACGTGGAAGACACTTTAGAATGTAGAATTGAGTCCCCTGCAGAGAGGGTACACAGGTAGACCACGGTCACCTGTAACTTAACGCACTGTAACGCACCCAGCTCAAACCTTCATCACACAGCAGGCGTGAGCAGGCCACTGTGTGGATGTTTGAATGACTTGAGACAGAGGGACCATGCCTCATCTCCAACTGTGACGGCCATAGCATGGGCTAGAGTGGTACGGTCCAAGCCCCCATAACAGACTTGCCTAAATATAAGCCCTAAGTATTGGCTAATTTAGATTGCCAAATCTGATTTGTTTTAGATGAATATTGTAGAGTTGTAGCGTTAAGGTTAGGCTGACCCTGTTATTATAGTTTCTTTGTGGGCCATGAGTTCATGAGTAGAAAATGAATTAGGTTATGGCTTTCAACACCAGATTTTTGCACTGAATATGCAAAATAATCTCGCATAGCAGCAGACCCTTATGTGTTCCTACATGATTGACATACCTGCCGACTATCCAGTCTGGGCCCGTCGTCAACAGTTGAGGAAGGAAAAGGCGGATACTGTTTGGCTGCTTTGAGACGCAACATCGCTGGTTTTACTGAAACGGGAACCTGCAGAGTTTGGTAAAGTCTGAGAGAAGTCCTCTGTGTCTGGCCTGCCCCCAGCATGGTGGAGGCTGGCTGCAGCCATCAGGTCTGTTCCAGGAGAGAAGGAGGGAGCGCCCGGCCTCGCCACCAGCTCCATGCCTCTGAACAGAGACAGCCTCCCCGCGCACAGCGGCTCAGAGGCCGAGGAAGACCCGCCGCCGCCGCCAGGATGGACGCTTCGGCCCGCAGAGTTCTCCTCTGCCCGGCTGTCACCGGACTCCTCGCCGGGACTCTGAGGAGTCCCTCGGTGGACGGAGGGAGGGCTCTGGTCCCGGTCAGGACCAGAAGGGGACAGCTGCTCTGGGACATCTGTGGAGGGCCCTTTGGACGAGAGGGGAGCCTCCTGGGAGCTGTGGAGGCGGGAGAGCCCAGCGGAGAGGCCAGCCGTGGGAGGGGGAGGAGCCACTGGGAAGGCAGAGTTAAAGAGCTGCTCCTCGGAGGCCAAGTGGTCACTGGCTGCGACATCCTGTCGGGGGACACGCCCAGCTCCGCCCAGCATGGCTTCAAGCTGACGCAATATCTGGCACAGAAAGCACACAGGGAAGACCTGGAGAAGTCTGAATGTTTAGTGGTCTGTTACGGTTAGCATGTGCACACAAAACTACCTTGGTGGCTTTGTTTGTCAGCGGTCCTGGAGGGCCTTCGCTCAGCTTGCTAAGCCTGCGATGCATAGCGCTGTAGATTTGCTCCAGAGAAAGCAGGTCAGAGGTCAGGAAACAGGCCACCGCACACAGCGCTCTCTGGTGGAGAGGAGGAGCAACACATGTTAAGGCTCCGCTGCAGGCAAGGGCACAACCATAACAACATAGGTTCATGTTACCATTTGGACTGTGTGTGAGGGTTCCTGGAGTTGCCTTGAGAGCAGCTCTACCACAACCTCACAATTTAGTGTTGAGCACCTGCAGACAAAAGAGACACACAACAAGGAAATGACACTCAAAAGAAGCTCAAAAGAAGCCCGGCACAGCCAACTTCCGGCTAGAATTCAATTTGCTAATGCACCTACTCTTTGATAAAGTACTGGCTCTCCTCTCTGGTCAGGAAGACCCTGGAGCCTTCAGTCAGCCTGCTGATCAGTGCCATCTCCTGGCCACAGTCCCCTGACTGCATGGCCTCCACCCTGGAGGAACAAGTGTTGGGAAGTGAGGGAGAATTCATATTGCTGCACAAAGCAAAACACAAGCCATAAACAAAGCAGGAGGAAGACCCAGCAGCATACTGAGCAACAAACAGTCCAGCAGGTCGCAGAGGCCAGAACTCTTAACAAACTGTTCAATATTGACCACTCCACGCCCTGAAGGTGATCAAGAGCAGCACCTTCAGTCAGAGACTGATTGCACCAATGTGCAAAACAGTATGTAGGAAGTTTTTTATACCAGCTGCTATAAGATTTTACAATCCATAAAAAAAACTTTGCACTCTTTTTGTATTATTTATTGTAGTTTAACTTTTTTAACTTATTAAGTATGGAAGCTGTGAGTAAATGTGTGGTATTATGTCTGTCTTGAAGCTGCTGTGGCACTGTAATTTCCTGTAAGGATTATTAAAGGATCTTTCTAGCATACCTGTCTGAGAGGTCACCGCTGCTCTCTCTGCTGCCCCCTGATTGGCTCCCAGTACCCCCCGATTTGCTACTTCTGCCCACCGAGGCCCTGCTATTGGCTGCGACGCCCTGAGAGGAGTTGTGTGAGGAGCAGTGGCTGCTGTCCATCTCCTCCCAGCCTCCGCCCACCTGGCCTGGGCATCTCTGGGTGCCTACAAGGGTCAGAAGAAAGAGCAAAGAGGCAGAGAATGTCAGATCACTACACCTGTAGTTCCCCGGGAGCGGGCAGTCTGCCGTTTCTATGTATGTGTTATGAGAGTATCATCTGAAAACACTTTTTAAAAACTGCTTTTTATGTTGAGCATATCCTGACCAAAAAAATGCTCTCTTTTTGATTTGTGTTTGAAATGACTTTACAGTTAATTAAATGATGTTTACAGTCTCACAGAGACAGTCAGGGTATTACTATTTGCCTCCACGTGTCCTGCAAAGTGCTTTACAAATCCCATGCATCATCATCACCAGTACCAGCACCAGCACCAGTACCAGTACTTCTACATGCTGAGTGGCGGGCGCTGACCCGAGGCTCCGCGCGGCGGCAGGTCGTAGGCACACGCCTGCACCGCCACCTCGATGGGCGTGGGCGGCGCCGCCACCGCGCGGTAGTGGTTGTCATGGAGACGGATGCCCTGCTGCTCGTGGGGGGGGAGGACCGCGCTCGCCACCACCCCTGCGGCGTGCTGGATCTTATCCAGGAGGCTGCTGCTGCTGGAGGCTGGGGGGAGGGGGAGAACATGGGTGAGGCTGAACGCTTGTACATTCCTACACATGGCTGACCTGGGATGGTGATCCTTAGCACAGTGAAGGATCACAGCCAAGGATCACCAAATGTGATTACATTTGAAGACAGACACAGACGGCTCCAGACTCACCAGCCCCCTGCCTCCCTGGGCTACAGCCAAACCCCTGCATTGCTGTTCGGTGGGTAGCCTCAGATCCCATTCCTGCACACACATACACACGCACCCGCACACACACACACACACACACACACACACACATCTACATTTTAAACAAGTCACAAAACGTCTAACTATCCCTATGAGCCAGACAGTCCTGCCATCACGCCCTCCAGAGACAGCGTCAGGCTCAGAGGACGTCACTCACCTGTGGCTTGAGCAGCAGCACAGCTCTGGGAGCCCGGGCCCTTCTCCAACATCGCGTCTGTGAAAAGCAATCTGCTCACTTCCTGTGAAGACACAGAGTTTATATCAGTAAACACTTAACTCTACAGGTGTGTGTGTGTTCTTCATATCAGTAATGTGTGACGGGAGTGTGTGCTGAGCACCACAGTCTACAGCCAACCTGTGCTGTGTTCCTGACTTTCTGGAACAGGGCGGTACCGTGGATGGGATCAGCTGGACCGCTGTAAACTAAGGAAGCAGAAGAAGAACCCACAATAACACTGTTAACACACCTCTCTGTCCCTTCACTGTCCTTCATGACAATGTTGGCATTACTATATCTTTACTACTAATACAATGTGCTAGTGATACTACTATCTTACTATACATTACTTTCTGTGTATGACTGATGTCTATTCATTGGAATATTAATTTCAAACAACTGGCATCTTCATGTCGACCCTGAAACATAGTGTCATTGAGTACTAGGACATGGACAGACGGCTTCGCTCACCCGATGCCTGCTGAATGAAGGTGGAGTTTCTCCGGAGCTCAGTGAGGAAGTGGTGTGAGCCATGAGCACAGAGATGGACAAAGATCTTCAACACCTGAGCAAACAGACGCAGTCACGCCATGCACACACACACCCTCCACTGCTCAGAGACATATTTAGACATCTCTCAATGATTAAACGAGATGTATGATACGCCATTCAAACGATCCCATATCCAGTTTCATGTAAGGCTGGGTGATAATTCCAGATTATTGTTGATTTAGAATTCACAAGCACCTCGTGATATTTATCAATGTTGTGTAAAATTGCAAAATGGCACCTTTATTTTGACGTGACAGGAGTCCACCTGCAGCCTCTCGAGAAGGTATTCCAACAAAAACTGACCACATCCTGCGGACTCATGGGAGATTTCTACAGTCGTGTGACGGTTAAGGAGACAACGAGAGACAGGCAGCAGCAAACCAACCTCCAGTCATGTTACTAACTGGTTATCGACTCCGGTCAGGACAGGGAACAAGACAGCAAACCCTCAACTGATCCAATAAAAATATGATATGCATTTATAACATTAGTAAGGGTGTCTTTATTTGCCATCACAGGTAAATGTTGTGCAGTACCACCATGTTCTCTGGTGATGATAACACACTGTAACATGACGTGTTGCTGATCCAGTAGGGTCACTGACACAGATATGAAAAACAACATGTGACTCAAGTGTGTCATTAAGAGGCCAGTAATGTGTTATAACATGGACCGTAAAACGCAGGAGACGTAGTGTGACTACAGCCAAAGAAACTGACAAAGGATACTCCCTATTTCCTGAAACAGGTAACCTGGGCAGGGGTTTTCATCATCTGATGTGGCCTTCATCAGGGTGGGTATCTTGAAGGGAGCGACATGGGGGTCCACAGTAAGAGTTCATTTGTTCCAGGCGCAAAAGGTGACAAGACAGACATATCTGATTAAATCAATAGCTACACTAGAGCTAGATAGCTAGCACACACCCCGGAGGACCCAGCAGTCACTGTACGCACTGTATATCACCAAGCTGTCATGCCAAAGTTCCCAATAGTGCTCTATGCTAAGCTAGCTGCTAGCCTGGTTAGCTGGACACTGGTGCTAACAACACAGCCGAGCCAGAGCGGTTTCTCGTTTACAAAACCATCCAGGTGACGGGAAGAGACAGCAGCCGAGTAACGTTGTACCTACTTTGGGAACAAACGCAACGCGTTCCATAAACGTTGCCATGATGTTGCAGTCTGGACAGCAAGAGGCTCCTCATCTTCACACGGCTGGGACAAGGAGGCGGGCAGACGATGACAGACAGCCAATCACACGACACTTAAACCCGCACTGCTATTGGCTGTTCGCAGTTGATCACCGTCGAATCAATGCGAGGAGAATGGACATCACCCCTTGATTGACACAAAAACTGGCCACTCGTATGCCTCCAGATGACGCGCAGCTGCGTTTTGTTGTACACCGGGTCAACAACATGGCGATGCCCATTACTATGATGCCTGCCTGTTCTGGTCATAGTTTAGAACTCTTCTAGGAACTAAAATAAAGGTGGAACAAGATTTATTCTGAATGTGACGTGTTTGTTTATTATGTCCAACCCTAAAGAACATTGTTGACCGAGCAGTGGGAGAGTCTCCACAAGTAGGCCTACCAGGTGGACCACCGAGATGTCTGGACCCAACGTGTGGACCCGCAGCCGCGACAGGTTGAGACGCTTCCCCGAGTTAGTGGCTCAGTGTCCTGCAGAGGTAAGAACCCAAGATGTAGGACGTACACTTCCTGCAATTTCCCTCAGGGATCATTAAAGTATGTCTGTCTGTCTGTCTGACCTTTGTCAAAAGCTGACATTGTCCTGACTGCATTATAGGTGTCAGTAGTACGAAACATATATTTCACATCATGTGTGATACGTCTTAATTACATTTTATTTTTATTTATTGTATTGTATTTATTTACCCTGGCTGCTACGGAGACCTAATTTCCCTTCGGTGATTAATAAAGTATCTCCATTACATTTTGTATTCATCAAGTTATAGCTTTCCCAAATTCCTTTCAAGGAATTGCCAAATGTCCAACTAATCATTGCCTCACCTTCCATGTCGTCCAGGCGTCAGCTTATGGGGCGTGTGTAGTGGCCACCACTACAGGGAAGCAGGAGCTGAAGAAGGATCTGTGTGTGAAGGAATTTGAGGCTCTCAAGACATGCTTCCTAAATGCAGTGAGTGTGATGCAAAGCCAAACGCAAAGTTGATCATAATGTGATATCATAATGTGATATCATAATGTGATATTGTTCATGTGATATAAATACTGTTCTTTTTACAGGCCAAGAAAGCAGCAAAATAAAATGGACATGGACTGGAACCTAAAAGTGACAACAGACAAATGCAATGGAGATTAAAATGAAAACAAATGTGTTGTTGAGGGTTATTGTTTACCATAACAAAGGAGGTACAACAAATCAACCTTGCCTTGCATTTTATTTATCCAGCAAATACAAAATGTTGAAAAATACAACTTCAGAAATATGTTCATAAAAATAGCATCTTAGGAATCGCAAAGCAGAGAGCTCCCACTGGAGAATACATGAAAGATTTCCTTCCACTGAACTACAAGCTGTGGTCTGGACGGATGGGGGCCTGTTAGAGATGGGGTCCCCATTACAGTCAGCTACCAGTTCCCATTATCAACTTTAAGGCACTGAAGGAAACGTACAACATTTTCAAAGTTATCGTTTGGAAACTTCATCAATCAGGTGTACGAGCTCAAGTGTTGCTGTGTCAACAGCCGGATGAATAGTTTGTTTAGTCAAAATCCTGAATGTTAAATCCACTTGAACACAGACCCGGACACAGAAAAGGGCCTGTGTAGGAATAATAAATAGATTCCTAAAGAACAAAAGCTCCATTCTAAACATTTGAGAATTGCAGTATTTACATTTCACAAAAGGTCATGAAACAAAAAAAGCGCCAATAGGACAAACAGAAAATCAACAGACAAACCAACACACCAGAAGGCTTCACACACTGGACAAACAAGAAAATAACTGGTTGGATATTTATGCTCTTAAAAACCCTCCAAGGGATTTCCTTTGCATAGACCTTTTATACAGTTTGTCCCAAACCGAATACTGACGCAAGTACAAAATAAGTTATTATATACATACAAAAGTGAACTGTAAGGACTTTAGAACTATGACTAGCGCGATATACAATATCAAAGCACAGAATGTAGCTTGAATATAATTTATCTCTTTACAGCATGTTGTAAAAGCTTTCTCAATTGCAAATCAATAAGCGCACAGGCATCTTTGGTAGCCATGAAGACTTTACATATACATGTGTTTGTTGTAATGAATATTCTACCCTGAACATGGAAGGGAATGTAGTTGCTTTTCTGCAGCCAGTATAAACTTCCATGGATGAGAATCTGTACAGTTCCCCGCTGGTCTGAGTCTGTTATAAGGCTGAAGTGACTCCACAGAGGAAAGGCTTGGGGGGTGGGGCAGTACCAACAAGGTAATCATCTGCAGAGTCTCTGAAGGCAGTGATGAGAGTAAAGGGACGCTGTACGGAACACCCCATCACCGAGGCCTCTTCCAGTGCCTGGAATGTGTCGAGCGTGTGGCTCTTTGAAGGCTGGAACTCGCGCAGCCGCCACCTCACGCCATTCAGATGTCCTTCTCAGTCTCGGTGGTCTGTTTGATCTGCCTGCTGTGCACCATGGCCCCGCCCAGTAGCTGGCCCTCCAGGGCGGCGTGCAGGTCTGCCCCCCCGAGCTCCAGCAGGGGCTCCAGGCCGGGCACGCCCCCGGGCCCCAGGGGGTCCTGCCGGGGCTCCAGCGCCCGCCGTCTTCGCCTCAGGTCGGTGTCCTTCTCCTCCGAGCGCTGAGCGGCGATGGCCTCCTCCTCCCTCTCCTCCAGCCTCACCTTGAGGTCCCGCCCACCCTTCTTCAGAGGCTCGTCCAGCTTGTTCTCCTCTTGCTCCTGTGCGGCCTTCACTCGCACTAGCTGGGCCTCCTCCTCCTCCTCCTCCTTATCCATTGCAGGGGCGTTGATTTCACCCTCCATTTTCTGCAACTCCTCAGCTCGGTGCGCCTGCTCTACCCTCTCCCGCTCTACCCTCTCCCGCTCTGCCCTCTCCCGCTCTGCCCTCTCCCGCTCTGCCCTCTCCCGCTCTGCCCTCTCCTGCTCCATTCTTACTTTCTCTTGTCTCTCCCTCTGCTCTCTCTCGGCCGTCTCTCTGGCAGCTTTCTCCTTGGACAGCTTTTCTTTTTCCTTCTCAACCCTTTGAATCTCCTCCCTTCTCTCCCTCTCTATGCGCTCCTTCTCTACCCGGGCCTGCACCTCCTTCTCTATCCTCTCCTTCTCCAGCCTCTCCACACTGTCTCTCTGTTGAGCGTTGTGCTCCTCCTCCTGGGACATGGCGGCTGCGTCCGGTCTCCTCTGTCCTAGTGGCACCCCCCTGGCTCCCCGCTCCCACTCCTCGTGGCCAGCAGGCACTGCTCCCCCCGCCACCGCCGCCGCCGCTGCCGCCACGCCCTCCTCCACGGCCACATGAATCCCAGGGACCACGGCCGCCTTGGCGGGGGGCTGGGGCCCGGCGTTCTGATCCCCAGCCTGCGCGGGGTTCTGGGCCGCGACATGCAAGTCGGACCCCGCCACCGCCTGAGGGGCTCCAGCAGCAGCTCCTGGGTCCTGGAGCTGCTTGAGGTCCAGAGCTGGGTCTTCTTTAGGCTTGGCTGCTGCTGCTGCCGCCTCCATGGCCCCTTGGGGGTTTTCCTGGAGGCTTTTGTCTCCTTCTCCATCCGCTACGACGCCTTTCACAAGAGGAACAAGAGATGATTCCACACACCGTCCTTTGATAACGTACAACACAGGAGTAGCCCTGCACTCTCCTGGCTTCACCTCATTTTGTGCGTGCATGCGGTCACCTGCAGGCAGTATCTGATGGATCTCCTTGTGTTGCTCCTCTATGACTGCCAGCAGCTTGGCTTGCTGGTCCAGCAGTCGTTTCTGGGTCTCCTGCTGCTCCTTGATGACCTGCAGCAGTACAGCGTGGTCGTTCTGGCCCTCTGCACGGGGGACAGAGACGCGGTCAGAGACACCAACACACCGACAGGAAGGAGGAACGCTGGAACGCTCCCCAGCCGCCTGACCGCGTGAACGCAGCGAGGCCTCCCCCCCCAGGGCTCGTTAATGAAGTCATAAATTAAGGTAATTAAAAATGGTTAATTACACGTCTTTTTCTCTGAGTACATCTATAATTCAAACCCACACACAGACACAAGCCTACATTAGAGTTATGATCCATATTTGCTGTCATGTCGGACGAGGACAAACAAGAGGTGTTGATGGGTACTGACACAAACGATATGGAGCTACGTTAGCACGGGCCAAGAGGGCAGAAGGTTTGGAACCACGCTGTCGATCGTGTGCGTGTGTGAACTAAATGTGACATGAAAGAGACAGACAAGGTTTAGGCAAAGCGGCAGAGAGGTCAAAGTTCATACCTGCGACCAGCTTTTTTATCACTGTGAGGAAGCCCAGCAGAGAGGAAGAGGAGAGAAAGAGCAACGATGGAAGAAAGATTTATAAACACGAAGGAGGAGAGTGAAACTAGAGCAACAACACAAGTACAAAGCATCTGCTCCTGGCCTCGGGACGATTTGTGCGCTCATGTTGTATTTGCTCATACATGAGTCTGCTGCCCCCCCACCCATAACTCCTCCACCCACAGGCTGCTCACCGTCCATCTTGTCCTCTCCTCCAATGCTGTCAGCAGGTGGAGCAGCATTGGCTGGCTGATGCTCTCCTCCTTCAGCGGGTGGAGCTGGAGGAGGAAGCACCAGATCAAACCTCCAAGAGAGCAGGTAATACAGTGATACATGTACAGTACAGCTGGTACAGTACAGCTGGTACAGTACAGCTGGTACAGTACAGCTGGTACAGTGATACATGTACAGTACAGCTGGTACAGTACAGCTGGTACAGTACAGCTAGTACAGTACAGCTGGTACAGTACAGCTGGTGCAGTACAGCTGATACAGTACAGCTGGTACAGTACAGCTAGTACAGTACAGCTAGTACAGTACAGCTGGTGCAGTACAGCTGATACAGTACAGCTGGTACAGTGATACATGTACAGTACAGCTGGTACAGTACAGCTGGTACAGTACAGCTAGTACAGTACAGCTGGTACTCTGGACCATCTCTACAGTACCAGCTCTACAGTACAGCTGGTACAGTACAGCTGGTGAA
>JAOPUH010000065.1:8503919-8515109 GCA_027123175.1 Urophycis cirrata | reverse complement strand
TCTACCCTCACGTCAGTCAAAGGATAATGATGATAAACTATTCTCATGTAGCCCTCCCTTGTCTTAATAGTCCTAATTAGGGCAAAATTTGTTCTCATGTTAATGATAATATAATTAATAGTATATAATATAATATAATACAGTTTGTTTTGGCAGATATAAAGGGGAGATGCACAATGACAGAATGCATGGAGAGGGTGTTGCACACTTCCAGGGTGGTAATGTGTACAAGGTACTGACCCAGTTCTACAACACGAAAGCTGTTTTCACACCTAAGATCTGAATGAACATGATGGTCAATGCACTCCTCCCTAAAGGGCGCGTTCTGCGAGGGTCTGATGCAGGGGTCCGGTGTCTTCACGTGGTCCGATGGCGTGACCTTTGAGGTGAACGAGACTTCACAGAGGAACAGAACCTAAAAAAAATACACGCTTTTGATGAACCATGAACCTTTGTGTTGGCAACAGGGCGAGTTTGTAGCCAACGTGCCCATGGGCCAGGGCAGGTACACCTGGCTGGACGGCAGCTGGTATGAAGGAGACGTTGACCAGGCCGTGCGCCACGGAGCCGGGACACACCGCTGCGCCCAGACCGGCGTGACGTACCGAGGCCAGTGGCGCCGCGGGAGCAGGCAGGGCAAGGTGAGCGACCAATCAGACGCCGGGAGGGAGGCGGGACAGACGTGGGGACAGCCGCCTGAAGCCTGTGGCCGGCGTGTGTTTCTCATCAGGGTGTGATCTACTACAACCGCCAGGAGACGTCCTGGTACGATGGGGACTGGGAGGGGAACAAGAGACAAGGCTGGGGAGTGAGACGGTGAGCAGACACACTACATCACATTGGCTGGGGGGATGAGACGGTGAGCAGACACACTACATCACGTTGGCTGGGGGGTGAGACGGTGAGCAGACACACCACATCACGTTGGCTGGGGGGTGAGACGGTGAGCAGACATACCACATCACGTTGGCTGGGGGGTGAGACGGTGAGCAGACACAAACTACATCGTTGGCTGTGATTCTCAAGAGGAGGCCAGTCTAGTCAGTGGGTGGTGGGGTTCGAGATCCTGTAGAAACGGGCTGTAGTTCGAACCTCAAGTTCCGCAGTCTATCTGCACTGTAGATCCTCTTTGAGCAAGATGCCCTGTAATGCCTTGCTCATTAATGACATGCATCTTTCAAAAATGTCCCTGTGAGTCACTTTGGATAAAATGCCCAATGACTTGATGAACAGGAAGACTAGATGTCCAGATGGTTCCCAATGTGTGCCCTCTGCAGGTATCCTTCTGGCAACGTGTATGAGGGGGAGTGGAGAGACGACAGCAGGCACGGTGAAGGCACCATGAGGTGGCTGACACTGGGGGAGCAGTACACTGGGACTTGGAGCTACGGTGTTCAGGTCAGACACCGCGATTCTTACTCCTCTCTGACCTCCACCTGGTACAAAACCAGAAACACGGTGGCTGAAATGATCCCGCTGTTAGTCTGATCTACGGTTATTACAGGATATATACAGTGGGGCCACGTAGTCACTGCTCTGGTGTTCTTCAGCACGGGCAGGGCACCCACACCTGGTTTGTGAAGCGGGCGCCCGAGTCCCAGTACCCCAGGAGGAACTGGTACCAAGGGGCTTTTGTTCAGGGGGAGAGGACCGGCCAGGGCTGCTTCTGCTACGCCAGCGGGGAGACTTACCAGGGAGAATGGAAGAGGAACCAGAAACATGGAAAGGTGAGACGCTGCTGCCCGGTGGAAGCCTTTGACCTGATCCAAACATGGTCATTGTTAAAGGACAAGGTGTGCTTGGAATGGAACCCTCACCTCAGTGTTTGGTTTTAGGGAAGGTACACGTTTACAAACGGACGCAGCATTGAAAGAGAGTTTGTGGACGACCACATGGTGGAGTTTCCTCCGTCGGGTCTGGGCGACTCCACAGGACCCAGTCCTCTCCACGGCCCCTGTGGTGAGCCTCAAGGATCTCTTTGGACCCGGGTAGTAATCGTGATCACTGTTGTACGGGACTCTTCACAACCAGGTTCTGTTTTCCCCCAACACTGAGTTTGGTGGACCAATGTGTTTCTATCGTAGGTGGACCGACCCACAGACTGCCCGGCCAAGGCTATGCCTCCATGCTGGGCCCCTACATGGAGCTCGACATTGACTTCCTGCTGGAGACGCTCCCCGAGAGCAGAAGGCCCTCGGAGTACAGACAGGTGCTTGGTCCTGTGAACGTCAAACGCATCGGCCACTCTGGACGGCTCCAGAGCCTGCTCCAGAGTCTGCTCCAGAGCCTGCTCCAGAGCCTGCTCCAGAGCCTGCTCCAGAGCCTGCTCCAGAGTCTGCTCCAGAGCATACCACAGACTTTACTTCACTCACAAACTGTGATCTGCAGGTGGAGTTTGTGGTGCTTCGCCACGTGACGGAGCTCAGGTCCATCTACAGCTTCTACAGCAGGCTGGGCCACGCCGTGTCGCCCGACAACGTCTTCCTGCTGACCCGCCTTCAGTACTGGCGCCTGCTCCTGGACTGTAAGGTCCACCACCAGGGCTCCACTCTGGCCCAGCTGGACCACCTGGTGCCAGGTGAGCCTGCAGTCATACGGATGTGGATCGGGTCAAACTAGGCATGTCAGGCATGAACTCAGATGGTGATGTGGTCCGAGTCCCAGCTGGAGTATCCCTGCATAGAACACTGCAGGAACAGTGTCAGCCATGTGTTCTCATGTTGTACTTTGTTATGTTGGTGTGTGTGTGTTGTATACACACAGGAGATAAACCGCCAGAGGAGACCGTCTCTCCCTACACTGGCATCCTGCTGCCCAGACTCATCAGCTCCCTGGTGTCTGTAGCCTACCACATATACCACCAGGTGCTGGGGTACGTATCGACTCTGTCAATCAGGAAATCCATGGGAAGGACAGACAGACAGACACACACATCTCACCCATCTCCTCCCATCACAGGTCCCAGAAGAACATCCTAGCAGAGTGCTTCTCCAGACTTATGCAAGACAACGTTCTCCCTAATGCAAAGATTGTTAAAGGTACAGGAGCCCTGTGTGTGGAACATCACGCACACACAGATCTGACACCATTTTAGAGAAATAGGCTCCCTCTCTGCTTAACCATCGCTGTGTCTTATGGTCTATCACGGCCTCTCCGCCACTATCAGTGTCTCTGTTATCAACTATTACTGTCTCTCTTATGGACCGTGGCTGTCTCCACCCAGGCTTTCTGTTCAGTAACGTGGGGCGAGCGAGCGTTGCTATGAGCTACTTGGAGGGCTGCTGGAGGATCTATGAGGCCAAGACTGGGGACGGTTCCACCATGACCTGCAGGCAGCTGCTGCTGATGCTCAAGGTATACCTGATGCACTTTAAGGGAGCTTTTTCTTGTGTTCTTGGGGGTTAGGGTGAGTGGGTTCCATACATAATCAATAATCTGTCCTGTAAGACCCATACTATGATGACGGGCTATACAAATAAAATGGACAGAACTTGCTACACATGCATGATTATTATCACTACCTTTGAAGATTATATATCTCTTCTGGATAGCAGAAGTTACATGCAGAAGACCTTTCTCACTATTGTATGTTTTTCACTGTCACCAGGATCTCAATATGATGGACACTAAACTGACCTCGAGGAAGCTGCTGGAGGTCATTACTGCGGAGGACCCAGACCCCAGCAACCTGTCCTTCTGCAACCTGGAGCGACAGGTGAATAAGCACCCACTAAAGTGCCACAGTGTAATATATAGCGGGATGAATCAAATCATATTTGGTTTTAAAGGCCATCTAGTCCGACATGTTTGTTATGCAAGCAGCCAAGAGCTACTCCCACCATCACACTCAGGTTACATTCCTGGAGTTCTTGGAGGTGCTGGTGGGTTGTGCTGATGTGCTGATGTGCGGTGGTGCTGACCCACCACCGCGGGCCCGTCCCGGCCCAGACAACAGTCACCTCCCCAGCCAGACGACATCTGTAGCAGTGGACAGCCCCCCACCAACACCAGCCCTCCACTCCCAGACGGTCAGCACCTACTCCTGCCCGTCTGATCCACAACAGTCCAGCTGAGGGTTTCGTCCTGTTGATTATAAATCGACACAAACACCGACTTTGACTGTCACCGACTCGGTATTTAAGACCATTGTGCTTACAACCTCTGTTATTCAGGATGCAGTAAAAGTAAAATCTCTGAGCTGCATTGAAGACTCCAGTTCCAAGTCAGAGGTGGGTCAGTGTTGAACAAGCCAACCAAGGCCCAGAGAAGGAGCAGGAAGATGCAGTCTGGATTTATTTAAAACAAGCCAATACAAACATAATGATTGTATGCTCTCTAGGCCTTTCCACATTTAATTACACTGAATACTTAAAGTTGGCCAACATCAGTCCTCTACAACAATTCTTCTAACACTAGATGGAGAAATCAATGGAGGCTCTGAATTCCTCCAGTTCTATGAAGTCTGAAGTTGGTATCAAAGATCACGCTGCAGGTTTGTGTTCCCCTCTTTAGTCCACCATCACATATTGGCTATAGAAGACCTGATATAATAATACCACGTGTGTTTTTGTATGGATCTCTCCACAGTGGGAGGTAAAGCCAGTGCCCAGCAGGTGTCTGAGCCAGCCCACCAGGTGTGCTCTCCAGGCGTCAGTGTGGCCACACGGCAGGCCTCTGCACCAGAGAGTTTCCATCGACTCACCGACGGTACACCCGCCTGCAGTCTGGACCCATCTGCACCAAGCTTCTCATCAAGCAGGCCGTAGAAAACCCTTTGTGTGTTCCTACCAGAGGTGAGCAGACAGCCTGAGGCCGCTGAGAGCCACATGGGGGAGAGCGAGACGGACCTGTGCATTCAGAGGACACACCTGTTCTTCAGTCAGCGTTTTTTCCCGGCCTATGAGCTGGGCCTGCGCCTCCACCAGGAGGTGCAGGACGAGAGGCGTCGGCAGAGGGCCCAGCGACGCAGCGCCCTGGCCGAGGCCCAGGAGAGAGCCAGGTAGCCTGTTCTGTTAGTACCGTGTTGGGTCCGATGTCCACAGCCTGACAGGCATCCTTGGGGTGAGACGGCTTAACCCGACCTCCTCCTGAGTGACAGGAGTCTTTACGAGTCTTCATTCACAAGTCAGGTTGAATAAAAACCCCCAGGAAATGAAAGTGAATAGTACTTTGTATTTGTTTAGCTTCATCTTAAGGGTTTAATAGTTTGATTTACAGTCCAATCACAGGTTCATCACCTTTTAGCCATTAGGAACCACATCCTCTGCATCACATCCAAAAACATTTTTCAACAATCACGTTTTCAACTCCTGTCCTCCAGGCAAAGGGAGGAGAAGCTCAAGGCAGAAGAGCAGCAGGAGGAGAAGAGGAGAAAGGAGGAAGAGGAGAAGCGGCAAAGGGAGGACATGGAGGAGGCCGGGGCTGAGGAGGAGGTGAGTGGCCCCTCCCCAGGGGCCCTGACCCCGGGGGCCTCCAGCTCTTCTCTGGCCCCCACAAGCAAGAGGAAGAAGCAGCTCATGGCCAAAGGGGGTCTGTAGTTATCACATCTTGTTCTAAGCACCATGTTTTCTCACACTAGATAACGCCTGCTCTGAAATAATTATAATGTGCAGGAATAGGACAATAAAAGACATTTAACAAAAGTCCAGTGATCACTCATTTCACAGTTGCGGTATTTTATTCCACAGGGAAAAAAAAAAAGATATTAGTATAAAAATCCTGCTGATTATAAAAGAATACAATAATAAAAAGCGTTTTCTTATGCATTGGGAGGGGTGAAGACCATGAGGTCACTGGGACACACAGACGCCCTGATTCTGTCCCGGAGGTCAGGGGTGAAGAAGAGCAGGTCCGACTGGGCCATCTGGTCCTGCAGAACAACAACAACAACCCAGTCAGGACGCACAGCGACACACTGAGGGGGCATGAGAACAGGGAGGAGGAGAGGACAATAACCTGCTTGGGCTGGGGGCTGAAAATGGAGGACACCGCGTGCAGGCCTGAGATGAGAGTGAAGACACCAGAGATCAGCAGCCAACCCAACACACAGGGGTGACATGGAGTGTGGAACGGCTTTCCTAAACTGTCTCTAAACAATAACCTTGTTCTTAAAAAAATTAATTTAGTGAAAAATAACCCACTAGATTCCATTGCTATTGGCTCAAGAAAAGCCTTCATTTTGAAACCTACTCTAGTGCGAGAGCTGTAAAGGCCAGGCGGCAAGGCAGGCCTATGGCCAGGTAGGCCTACGGCCAGGCAGGCCTGCGGTTACCTGCAGGGCTCAACAAGGCCTCCTCCTGAGGGAGCAGGTCCCCAGACTGGGCCTCCACCACAGGACTGCCCATCTCCACGTCTGTCGCCATGGGCGCTAATGTATCCATGGCGACCGGCCCGGGAGACAGGCTGCATCTCTCGCTGGGCTGGAGGTAACGCTCAAAGTCCAGCCCGGGAACATTCTGGAAACAGAGAAAAGAAAGCGCCACAAGACCCAGTTGGCCATCAGTTCAATCAGGCCTCCTCGTAACTCTAGTGCTGATGCTGGTATGGAGGCCTCTAGCATCATGGATGTATGAAGAGTCATTTAGGAGTTAATGAGTTGACGCCAACCCAGAATTGATGCTCCGCCATTTTTTTGTTTCAACAGGTTATCCTGGTTTAACCGGACGTACACTAATCTCACCAGCACTCGGAGGCTTAGCATTTCCCAGCCTAACGAAACAGACAGCGCCCGCATTAGACACAACCCTGATGGATTTCCGATCCCGAATCTAACAAATGCGATTTATACACGTTATACACCATTTACCTCAATGACAGAGTTGTCCGGACTGTCCCTTATGGACTCCTGCTCCTCAGGGCTGGAAGGGGCAGAAGGGAGGCTGGGGTCCAGAGCCACTGGCCTGGCTGGGGTGGGGTGTCCTGGGCAGGGGGACAGACTGAAGCTCAGGGAGTGGGCCGCGGGGGCCGGGCTCCCTGGAGACGGTGGGGCGCTGGCCGGGTCTGCTGGCTGGTCTTGGCTCTGCACCGCAGGGGGGCTGCAGGGCAGTGAGTCCACCTGTGTTGGACCCGAGGGGAGCTGAGATCTGAGGGAGACTCTGGCAGGGGTGGTGGAGGCTCTGGCGGGGGTGGTGGAGGCTCTGGCGGGGGTGGTGGAGGCTCTGGCGGGGGTGGTGGAGGCCCTGGCGGGGGTGGTGGTGGTGGAGGTGGGGGCCCTGGCGGGAGTGGTGGAGGCGCAGCCTCTGGCAGGGGTGGTGGAGGCCCTGGCGGGGGTGGTGGTGGTGCAGCCTCTTGCGGGGGTGGTGGAGGCCCTGGCGGGGGTGGTGGTGGTGGAGGTGGGGGCCCTGGCAGGAGTGGTGGAGGTGGAGGCTCTGGTGAGGGTGGTGGAGGTGGAGGCTCTGGTGGGGGTGGTGGAGGTGGAGGCTCTAGCGGGGGTGGTGCATTTTAACAGAGAGGGGTGGGTAGAGTTCTGAGACAGGACTGCAGAACTCAGACGGAGGGACTTCCTGGTTGAGCCTGCAGACCGGAAGAAGGAAAGAGGGATTTAGGAATCTGACGTTCTCTCACCTGGAGCGGAGGGGACCCCCGGGGTGGGGTGGGGGGTCCGCAGTGAGCACGCGCCGTGTTACCTGGCAGCCTGGCGGGACTCTCCACCTGGAAGAACCCTCCGTGGAACAGCACTGTCTCCGGGCCCGGGGGCGGGGCTTCCTGCGGGGGGCAGACGTCGCCCACCTCCGGGGTCCCGGCGGCCCGGGCGGCCTCTGCTGCCTGCTTCTTGGCCTTCATGGCGGCCTTGGCGGCGGCCAGGCGAGACCTAGCGGCTGCGCCGGCCCCCGCTGCCGGGGCGGCGGTGGGGGCAGGGGCGGGTTTCTGTCGTGAGGAAGAGGAAACGTGATGGTGAGGAAGAGAGTTCATATTTTCGTTAAAAAAGCGGGGTCCTGGATGATTCTAGATTTGGGGTGACCATTCTGACCTTGACCCCTTTCCTCTGTCGGGGTGCTGCAGGCTTCAGCTCCTCCACCCAGTTCCTGGCCTCCGCCTCTTTGAGGGCGGTAAACTTCTTCTCTACGTCCTCCACCTAAGAAACCAAAACCAGGGAATACTGCTCGATGTCGCGCTTTTTAAATTAGAATCCAGCACGTTGTTCACAAGGCCGTGAGAGGTGAGATGTTTGTCTCTGACCTGGTAGTACACCATCTCCCAGAAGCCCTGCAGGTCGGTGCACGTGGTGATCTTCTCCCCTCTGCCCAGCTCGCAGTCATCCACCAGCCCACGGAACTGGCCAAAGCGCTCCTTCATCAGCAGCCGGGCCTGGCCCACCACCGTGCGCATGCAGTCCCGCACTACAAGAACACACGAGCACACGAACACACGAGCACACGAGCGCACGCACACGAGCGCACGCGCACACACACACACACACACACACACACACACACACAGTGAGACTGGCACCCCAACAGATGTGCACCAGGGACATGTGGGGTGTATAACAGCTGGCGGCTGTGCCGGGTAACGTACTCTCTTCTGGGATGGAGTCGTCCTCCACCCTGGGCTCCCACAGCTCTGACAGGCCGGTCAGCTTCTCAGTCTCCAATGCCATTTGCAGCCTTTAAAAAGAGAGAGATACTAAAAGATCAGCTGATAATCCAACCAACGACACTGTTGCAGTTTTGAGTGAGTCAGAATGTCCTCTGTGGCTCCTAATGGACCCTTTTCACAGCGGTGTCATTGGAAGACAAGTGCAGGTCATAACCAGCCTGGGGATCAAATTCATCTGCGCTCATGTTTTATTTGCCATCCCCACGTTCAGATCCATTTCCAGCAGGCATTAGCACACCCATAATCAGTGTCATGAGTGACACCCGTGTTCGTCCTATGACGAGGCCCCTGGGGGAAGGACAGTCTTACCCACAATGACATTAGCTACACCTGTTTAGATAGATAGACCCCCAGGAGGGTGGCCTTACTGAACCCCAAAGCAGTGAACCTTGTAGAGACGCGAGTACAGTACAGCAGCAGTAATAAATGGGCCTCTGGTGGCAGGAAACTGCTGGTTCTCAGTGAAGTGCTAGGACCACGTTCCTACCGGAAGTAGGGAACATCGTGCTCTGGCCCCTGGCAGCCGAGGGGGGCTTGTTGGGGGGCCTGTTGGGGGGCCTGCTGGGGGGCCGGGGAGGTAGGAGGCGTGGGGTGGAGGGGCAGGAAACTGTTAGGCTCAGCCTGGGTCTCAAGGTGGAAGGAGGGAACTGGAGGGAGATGGAAGCTGGAGCTGGAGATGAGTGAAGAACAACAAAGAAATCATTAAAAAAATGCTCAATGGAAACAATGAAACAGCAAATATAACTACTTCAATACAGCAACCACACCGCAGCCATGCTGGCCAACTCTGACCCACCTGGGCCTGAGGAAGGAGTCCGCGGAGCGCGGGGTGAGGGGTTGGAACTTAAAGCTGGACAGGCCCATCGGAGCCTGGAACACAAAGCCCTGGGGGGCGAAGGAGGACAGGGCCTCAACAGGAAGTGGGCCGGCCGATACATCTTCCCCTGTCCTCTGCACTTCCCCTGGAGGGCAGGCTTCCTGTTCAGGTTCCCTTGAATCAGACTCCTGTACAGAACAGAAGGACAGTCTAGCATCCAGAAAATACAAGTTCAACCAGAAATGGTTCATAAATGCAACGACAGAAACTGAACCCAAAATGCTTACGGTGGGCAAAACGTGTCGCTCTTCAAATGTCACTGAAATGAAAAGGCAAACAGCAAATGATACGTCATATCAAGTTACAAAAGTTCACTGAGGCCAAAAAAAGTTTCCAATGAGAACAGCCATTAGAGCACTGTGTACAGAGGCTGGTCAGCACCTTTATGTGAACTCTCCTTCCCAGATGAGAGCTCTGCTCTCTTTAGATTTGTCCGCGTTGCAACGGCCAGGCCTGCGTCTTGACACAGAAACAAACGCATGTCATCCAACGTTAGTAATATTTCATAAAGACCGTATTGGCAATACAACAAATCAAAACCACCCTTCTCAAAGCGGCCCCATGGAGCCACAGCCCCGGCAGCAGTACCTGCACTGTGCTTGTCTTTAGCCTTGGGTCTGGAGGCAGCGGGCGGCCCCCTGGCTGCGCGGGCGGACAGGGCTCCACCGACAGGCTCCACTGCGGGTTCCCAGGACGGACAGAGAGGTGAGAGAACGCTCCGCTATATAAGGAAACCAAATGAAAGCTGCAGTGACTGCGCTGGTCTGCTACCTGTGGCTTTAGCTCTGGTGGTCACGGGCGCAGGCTGCGTCAGTGCTGCCCGGCTTCTGGTGGTCCTCCCCACTTTGGGCTCCACTGGACAAGACAAAATAGAGACAAACAATAACACACTGCCCAAGACCTGATGAGGGTTGCGTGACTATAATTAAAAACACTTTTATTCAATTATCGTCACCTACGTGACATACTGTCACACAAGCAGGCAATCCAAATATGGTGGACCATATTGTCCCAATATGGTCCATAATGAACGATTTTCATGAAGAGACATGATCGAATCATAACAGGAGCCCGGGACTTTACTTCTAGATCACTGGTACAGCTTCATTCAGCACGTTATTACAACACAATACCTTTCCTCGCTGCGGGGGCGTTTTCTGGTTCCCTCGGAGGCGGCACAGACTGGAGGGAAAAACCAGAAGAAAAAAGTTCTGAACTGTGGGCCACTCGGCGCGAAACCTTCCAGAGCCGTGAGTGGGTCGGCCTCACGTACCTTCTGGGCCTGCTGCAGGCGCTTCCCGGCGCGGGTGACTCTGGAAGTCTGGCTCACGGTGACCGCTGCCTGGTGAGGACAGAGTAACAGGTGAATCTTGCACATTCTGCACATTTGCACAAATATTTTGCACAACTTACAACTGCACATCTATTTTTATTTTTATATCTACACCTCAGTAAGACTCTGGTACCACTTGCACTATTCATCTACCAAATTGCACTGTTAATCTCAATGATAAATACTAAGTATGTTTATCTACCATCTGCACTGTCCATCTCAATGATGACTACCATGTATGTATATAGGTTCTCTTTTTTTTTTTCACCTGATCTGACTTTAAGAGCTCGCCTATAATTTAAATTTTGTTTAGGTAAATCTATTTATTGTTTATTGTCTATAGTCAGGTTTTTATTGCACTCCTCTATCCCCTTGTACTGCT
>JAOPUH010000065.1:8490325-8502841 GCA_027123175.1 Urophycis cirrata | reverse complement strand
CTCCTCTATCCCCTTGTACTGCTGGTCACTGTGAATTTCTCCTAAGGGGGATTAATAAAGGAATATCTTATCTTATGAATACAGGAACCACAAGCCCCTTGAGTGCGTTCATACCCTAGGGGTTTGATGTTCTGTTTTGTGATTTCCATATCGTTTCCAAATTTTCCTGAATTCCATGTTCTATTTTTACACAGTCATTCATCTTGACAGAGACTGGAACACAAACTATTTTCCCTGGGGATTAATACAGTAATCAACACGCCCCTGGGACCAGGTCCACCTCCTACCTCTTTGGGCCTTGCTTTGCTCTTTGTGACCTGAGGCAGGACCACACAGGCAAAGGTGTCCTTGGGGTGGTACAGGCCGGTCCTGAACACGTCCTTCCGCTCCTTCTCCCGCTTGTTCTTCTCCTTCTCCAGGGTCTTCCACTCCTTCCAACGCTCCAGCTGCTTCAGGCGTTCCAGCCCTGCCTCAGCTGAAGGGGAACCAAGGAGTTAAGGTGGTCTGCATTCTGGAACTGCTTTTTAGTAGGAAGGACAGATGAAATCCTACAACAACAAAGTGTCCAGAGAGGTCAGTGGCCTGATGAGCTGGACCTGACTGACCATAGCAAGTTTGGAGTGTTATGCAAGGCCTTTTTTGTTGAATCCAGGAATAGTACATGGAAATGAAAAGTAGGGGGGAAAAAGGTCAAAGGCTAGAATCTAACGAAGCTACAAAGCCAGACGACACAAGGCACCGACACTTACCTTTCGCCGTTTTCAACACGTTGCCGGATTTCTCCTGAATGACTGCCAAGTTTCTCGTCACAACGGAAGCATCCAGCACGCTGCTTTGGTCCAGTTCAGACAGCTTCTCCAGCTGCCTGCGGGAGTTGACGGCTTTGCCCCGGTTCTCCTTCTGCTGCTGGGAGCGCCTGCGGGACAGTCGGACCCGCAGCATGGACACGCTGCTGTCCCGCTGGCGCAGCGAAGAGAAGCGCGACTCCATGGTGACCTGGGCGGCATCGAACACAGCGTTAAACATTTACATTTATATTTAGCGGACGCTTTTATCGAGAGCGACTTACATAGAGTACATTTGTCATAAGAGGGTGAAACATTTCATTCAGTCAACAGAACAAGTTTCGAGCATTTCAATTGCTAGGTTAACCACTGCTAGTATACAACATCTCTAAGTACCAAGTTACAAAGAGCGATTACAAAGTGCCAAGACGTACAACATACAAGAGCATGAGTTTTTTTTTTAATAGAGGTAGAGAATGGATGTTATGCACGGTTCAGGTGAACTCTGAACAAGTGAGTCTTGAACCTGAGGATAGTGGCTCTAATGTCCGGCTCGGTTTAAGCTGCGGCACACAATGAAGTATTCCTAAATGTTAAACCCAGTTTCACAGGGTTTGACAGTCTCCTGCTAAGCTAACCCAGGTTAGTTTCTGTAAACCCTGTGAAACTGGGTTTCTGCTAGCTGGTGTTTGGGTTTATCGGTGATCGGTCTTTATGTTCTCGACTTCAGGGTAGAAAACATCCTCTAAACATGAGATGCAACGCTGCTGCTTTACAGTTCAGTTGATACACAAGCATGGGATGAGACAATAGAATATAGTTATGTAATATATATTAATATAGATGAGTATGGTCGTTCTTACCTGTAACCTTAACACTGAGAGACACTAACAACAACACTAACTGACGAGTCAAACAAACATGGCGGGCCGTTTTTAAAATAATTCTCAATGACGATTGGCTGCTCGGCAAGTCCACGTGACACATCATGACCAATGGTTGACTAGCGTGAACTACATTGACTATCAAACAGCCCTAGAACATGTATTTATATGTTTCACTGTACGGGTCGTTTCAGAAGAACACATTTCGCATCATAATAAGTAAGATATATTACTGCCCCATTCAGACATGGGTCACAAATCTTCCCAAATAAATAAAACAATAAAAACACAGAAACAAGATAAGACCAAAATAGAAGCTGCTTTACTATAATAGTTCATAAACTATAATATGAACTTTAATACTCACTGAACTATAATATGAACAATAATACTGACTGAACTCTATAATGCATTTCCATTGTGAAGACAAAAGGCGAAGGTGAATGTCTTACCTGTGGCCTTGTCAGAAGCCCTGCAGCATTAATAAGTAATAAGTAATATGTAAAGGGGAAAGGTTTTTACATGCATGCAATGTCACTAGGTGGGGGTATGCACCACATATTACGATACAGAGAATATGTATTCAATAAAACACGTGGTACACAGAATAAAATTCTAAATTTCATAATTTATTTAAAGTTAGGGCAGCTTTATACAAAGCACATTATCTTTTGACATGCCATTTTATTTTAAAACTATACAAAAATCATCAGTGGACCTGGAGGAGACACGCCCTGTGCCTCTTATTTTTAAATACATCTTTGACTGATAAAAGTACATCATCAGATTCAACCAACTAGCTCATTCAGAAGAAATCAAAATGAACATCGGATCAACTTGATGCAGGATCACATATGTACAAAGAAAGTAAAGGGGGAACAAATATTAAAGGACACGCATAGTAAAAATCAGATTTTACACTTAAATTACAAAAGAAAAAATGCATGATTTGTATAAGTCCGATACAAATCCTGGACAAAAAAAAACTAAAGGATTGTGTCAAAACTTTTTTTTTCCTACAACAGTTATTGCATTACCCTGCACCTGTAGTTTAGAGAGGCCAGTCTCACTGCTCTGTTCCAAAGGCCTCTCACCGTCGCATCCTGGATTCACCACCGTAATCCCTCCCTTCAGTCCAGGAAGAATATATTGTTGAACTGTGTGGCGCAAAGCCTCTTAACTTCCTCTGTAGTGAGCGAGGGAACAAAAAGAAGGGAAGCAGAGACAGATTAAACGGAGGAGATTAGGCCAGACTGCGTGTTGCGGTGAAACACAAAGTGTCCGTGTTGCGGGAACACGCGTGACGGACGGCGTGACGGCTGCGGAGCGCACGGCTCAGACCCACCGTTGACCTCGATCAGGTTGGCGTTCTTCTGGTTGAGGATGACGTACAGCTCCCTCTGGTCGGACTTCTTCCCCACCACCCAGTAGTCCGTCATGGCCTTGACGATCACCTCCTCGTCCTCGTCCACTCTGGGGTCAGGGGTCAGAGCGTTATGTTCAGCACAGTGGACGCCACGCCTGATGTTGAGTCTACCGGCGGTGCAATCCAGTGATTGTAAAAAATTATAATAGTAAAATCCTTGCACTTAGCAGTTTGATTATTTTATGTACACTTTCTGGGTTGTGTGCACTTATTGTAAGTTGCTTTGGACAACAGCGTCTGCTAAATGAATGCAGTGTCTTATGAAAGGCCGTGGGAAGACACAGAGCGATAAAAGGATAACAGTGAGGATGAACAGCCAGTCAAGAAGTGTACAGCAAAAAGTGTCTCGATTAAACAAACTACAAACTGAAGTGTTTGTTTGTTTTTTATAATTGTGTCGTTTGTCTCCAATATTCCTTTTCTAAACACACCAGGGAAAGGTGGTGCTGAATGTTATAAAGCACACCTCTGTCACAAGCTGCCCAGTATAATTTGTCTGAGGTAGGAGTCTATGAAGTAAAAATAGCTCTAGCAGCCGAATGCCACAAACAGAAAAAAAGTGGTGATCCCAAGGGTCCGTAGGTCTGCTGCCAGCTAATCACAGGGAGGAGGTTCAGGCTGACCAGACCCAAAATAAAGGACTATTCAGGATAGGCTTTTAAAAAATGTCATATTGATACTTTTTTTTTTTTTTTTTAAGATTTTTTTATTACAATGATTTAATGATGATAGTGTTTGACTCCCAACCGAAAGGTTCTGGGTATGAAGAACCCCAATCTCCACAGCAAAGTGCTTGCTCAGTAAAACTGTGACGTTCTCCACTCCAAGTGCAAGCCAGGGTGTTCCTACCTGGAGAAGTCACAGTTGATGTCTCCCAGGATCTTCATGAGGTCGGGGTGTACGGAGGTGAGGGACACGCAGGCCGTCTTCCTCATGTGGATGGTGCTCTTCTCCGCCAGGTTCATGTGGTTGAAGTAGATAAACTTGAACTGCGGCTCCTTGTCTGGCCTGGAGGGTGAAAAGAGGCCAACAGATCCACACGTCATGTGCGTACACATGGGGAGATGTAAACACAGTACATGATGCTCAGCAAACTACTAAATGTACACACGCTTTACATTCTCCTACACCAACATGTCAACAAGGAGCCTATCAAACTGCATCATGGCTGTCCGGGACATGCTTGTGGTGACGCTGCATGCATGCGAGAGTGAGAACAGCCCTTGGTCCCTGACAGGGGGAGGCGTGGTAGAGACCCCATCCCAGCTATCCTCCACTAGCATGATTGAAAAGGAGGAAGACGCGGTCCGGAGCGGAGACTCTCTCGGGTTACTGCGGCTAATCTCAGACTGATTGGCTGGTAAACAGAGCGGAGGTGTGCCAGCTTCTCGTGCGGTCAGTCTAAGCCGTTCTTGGGTTACCCCCCCCCCTCTAAAGCAGTGCTGCCACCACCACAATATCAGATGGTAACAGAGTCTCTCCTCCGTTATCCTGTTCAAGGACTGGTTGGGTTGCCAGCCAGACACCAAACACTAGCAAGGGTGCCAGTATCCACCGAGGGCTGCTCCCGGCTCCGTGGTATAGGATACTTGTGATTTACATTATCCTCCGATGAGAAATGGATCAAGATCATCAAAAAAGGGGATGCTTAACAGGGTTTGCACCCACTTTGTCAAATTCCATCAACTAAAATGGAACCCCTAAACGATAACAACACCTGGGTTTAAAAAAGGGCCTCAGCACTGCATTAAGCTGATGCTTTTCTCATTCTCCAATAAATCATGCAGTGGGGATCAAAGCGATTACCAGGCCTGATCCCAGACGCCCACAGCCTGACCGCTAAACATCTCTGAACAGGAACTCTGGGCCGGCTGCTCCTTAACGCCACACGCCCCGAGTCATGGCAGGCCGCGCTCGGCCCAAAGCCTCTGCTAAATAACTAAATAGTGAAGTGTATCGGCAGAGCCGCCGGCCTCCTGACCCTACGGCCAGCCGTCCTCCACTGACCCTGATATTCTGCGGTTGAGGGTGAACTGCTCACAGATGTCTGACGCCAGCAGGGTGAGCTGTGGCCCCACCAGGGCATCCAGCCGCTCACAGAAGTCCCTGGTCAGCTCTACCGAAGCTTGGAGAGGACACAGAGGTGATGTGGGGAGCAGATTTCACATTTTGTACGGGGTAAAAAAAAAAAAAAGAAATTCACTTGGAACATTGTATTTTATGTTTCTAAACATAAAAAAAATGAGTGGGTAACAAAAAAGGAATAATTGTATATTGTCTGGTGGTAAAACAGTGAAGCGTGGTTGACTGAACAGATGATAGATAATATGGAATAGAATAGGGTTCATGTTGAAGGGCCTACCACTGATCATGAAACAAACTGCTGCACTCATCGCCTGAAACAAAGGGAAACATATACATTACTTTACATTACTCACACACAACCATACATCTTAAATGTACACATCACACACCTTACATTTACAGACGGCACACCTTATATTTACAGATCACACACAACCATACATCTTAAATGTACACATCACACACCTTATATTTACAGATGGCAAACCTTATGTTTACAGATCACACACAACCATATATCTTAAATGTACACATCACACACCTTACATTTACAGATGGCAAACCTTATGTTTACAGATCACACACAACCATATATCTTAAATGTACACATCATACATCTTACATTTACAGATGACACACCTTATAGTTACAGATCACACACAACCATACATCTCACATTAACTGAAATTTAATCTGATATTGCTGAACATAACTCATTATTTTAAAATTCCACCTTTCCCTTAATTCCTCGAAATCCATACAATTTGATAACCAGTGGGACCCTTTATCCTAAATGTGCAGCTGACGGGCTGAAGGGCAAATCCTCGAGTCACCACAGATTAGGAAATCTCATCTATTTAAAATATAGCGACACGCATCCGTGGCACTGGTCTGGAGTACTAAAGCCACCGGCTGGAGGTGGAGATTAAATGTCCCTGAACACAGCAGCTCCCCGCCTCACCTTGTAAACTATCAGGTGCAGCTCTTCAGAGCCGGCCTCCGTGTGCACAAATATTCTGGGAAACCGGAATTTGGCCTCCGGGTCTTTGAGGTTGGGGGGGCCGGTCAGGAACCTGGCGAGACCATGATCAATAGGTCATCAGGACAGAGATGGAGACAGACGTGTGTGTGTGTGTGTGTGTGTGTGTGTGTGTGTGTGTGTGTGAGACCTATCACAGTTGTTGGTTTCACAACCACCATAATAACATTGAGTTAATCCTATGTTTGTTGATGTATTTTACTTGGGCTGTTTGTTAGTTCATGTCAGATATATTTGCTTGGGGCGTGGGGAATCCCCTCCACTAGAAGGCAGTAACCCTAGGCTCTGGGAGCAAAGCTAATGACATCAAAGTTTTCACATCAACAGCCCGAACCCCAATCAGAGACTTTCAGGCTGAACATCAACAACACCACAACCATTTGCTCGGCTTCTACACCAATGACACAAACTCAGATTTACGTTTCATGAGAAAGCATAAAAGCTCAGTCCCAGTTTGAGTCAAAGCCGTAGTAACACGGCCATGGATATCTTAAAGGTAATCAGTCCACCCACTGGCAAACCTGGCAGCCTCACAGGAGAAAACAGAGCAAACCACAGACCCAGAAACATAGCAGCACAACAGGACTCCTGGACATTGGCTACTGTAGTCGTAGCATCAAAAGGATTCTTTCACGTTGTTCAAATGTCAGTTCCTGCAGCATAACCAATGACATGTGTAAACACTTGTCACATGTCATGTGTTAAGATAGGCGTCACATGTCCACTGTCAAGGCATGACAGCCCTTCATGATTTACAGTAAAGCTGGGTCACCATCACCAGTGAGAACCAACGGAGCAGTAGTAGGCACATGTCCACTTCTCTAGTAATTCCTTCCCAGACCCAGAGCACCAACAGTGGGGGGATAGTGCTTACCGTCCGTAGTGCAACAGGTTCCCTGAGACCTCGGGCCTGAGGGCACAGTCCCTGCCCGCTAGCTGGACCAGAGGAAGGATGGAGGTCAAGTTAGGAGTCAAAATAAACCCATCTTTCACAATGCATGTGTACGGTTCTTGTTAGAGGGATGAATTGGTTTACGGTCCAGCGCTGTGCATGTACTGCCTGCAGGTCACATGACAACCCTGGCCCTCTCCCCTCACCTCTGGTTCAGAATGCCGGGGGAAGAGGGATGTGGTCAGATACTTGTACAAGATCCTCATGTCATCTTGCTCGAGTCCACTCCTGGAGCGCAAAAGAACCAGAAACACACGTCAGTCATACCACATCGATGGTACCAACTAGCATGGGTTGTATGCCTCGTTGCCGGGCCAGAATAGAATAATTTAGCTTGGTGGCTAAATGAAACCCCCTAAGTGCGCTAACCATGTAACCAATACGTCTGGCATCGACCCGGGTTTGATTCCCCACGGCTGGGGTTCCACGCTACCTGTCCCTCCCTTCCCCGTCGCCCCCAGAGGAAGGTGGGAGCGTTACCAGATGAGCTGCTCGTTGTACAGGAAGGCGGTGTATTTGACCAGCTGGAGGTTTTCCTCCACCCGGTTGACGAAGGACTGGATCTTCAGGTAGCTCATCTTGTCCAGCGGGAAGAAGCTGATGCCCCCGAATACATCAAGCAGGTCACATGACTGCAGGTGGAGCGTCTGCAGATACTGGACACCCAGTAGTCACACACACGCACGCACACACACACACACACACACACACACACGCACGCACGCACACACCACACAATAGGAGATGACATCATCCACACAAGAGCACACACACACACACACATACCACAATAGGAGATGACATCATCCACACAAGAGCACACACACACACACACACATACACACACACACACACACACACACACACACACACAGATATGGGAGAAGGAAAAGAGAAAGGTTTTAGTTTACCCGTCCTGTATTTGTTTACAAGTCAATAAGGACAGTGGGGAACAGTAGTGCTGTCTGGCACAGACCCTTCTAGAAACACAACGGTGTCATGACAGACAAGAACATGCCCTGACACTTATCCCGGGATAAACAGTGCGCGGGGCTTTCTCCTGTGTCTTTGGGTTACGTTCTGGAGCGGGGAGTTCCTCGTAAGCCCGTGACCATGCTGGAGCCTCTCTGGCCTAATTAGAAATTAAATATGGGCCGTTTCTCTCAGCTACACGGTAATCTAATCCCACAAACAACCCCCGGGATAAGGCCTCTAACAAACAGACATACAAACTCATTAGTAACTTTAAATCACTCATTTGAATTTGTGTGTGTGTATATACAGTATATATATATATATATATATATATATATATATATACACACAATCTAATGGTTTGTGTGCTCTGGCTGGGTGCTGGTTCTCACCAGTAGCTCAGACCAGCAACAGAGCAACGGCGTTAGCATCAATTAACATGTTTCATGTCCCTGCAGGACATCAGGACAATCAGCCAACCAGATTTGCCCTACCCTGTAGAAGAACTTCTCCAGCTTCTGGACCAGCAGGTGAACCCCTCCTGCCTCCATGGCTCTGCCAAAGGTGCCATTAAATAGCTGCAGCAGGACACCAAGAGAGTACGGGTTAAATAGTGGTGCAGATACAGATCAATAGGTACAGGTTGGGGTTAGATAGTGGTGCAGATACAGATCAATAGGTACAGGCTGGAGTTAGATACTATGATGGATACAGATACAGGTAGGGGTCAGGCATCTCAGGGGTGCCTGCAGGTTGGGCAGATGATCCATCACAGTACTTTTGGACTAGTGAGACTACTGTCTGGCATCTCCCATCACATTTCCCTGAACTGTGAGCTCCACATAGAGATTAGCTGAAGTAACTGATGTGATGCGATGCTCACCTTGTACATGCTGTAGCACTGCCTCAACACTGCACCGTAAACATTGTCCTGTACAAATATCAACGTAGCAAATTACAAAACAAATAACAGCAAATACAAATACAAATGTATTGAAAATAAAGAAATGAGGTTACAAAGTGTTGTGAAATGTTCTGAAATCAAGAGGGTCGTACGAGAACTTCCTCTTCCTGGTACTCCACTGTGGGAGGTTTCCCATCTTTGTTGGGCTTCTCCACCATCGGGTTCCTCACAATCTGGAGCGGCGACAGAAACAAAAAGGCACCAACAGTGGGCGAGAGGACAAGACCACCTGAACCACCGGTAAACGCCTGAAACCAAAGCGCTTTTATACTCTTTGGCTGTGCCATCCTGAGGTGAATACATACTTAAAATGATGGGATGTTTTGTTGAGGTTTTTTTAAATACACAATACTCTGTCTGACCTTCTGAATCTCACCCTGACAAATACCACAAATTGCAAAAGATGACCAACATTATAAAAAACTAACCTTAAACTAAGCGTTTCAGCAAGTAAAAAACATGTATGGAAAAAAGCAAAAATGAAATAACCTTGATGCATACATTGTTAGGGTGGGCAATAGGACTGACTCACTCACACACTCACACACACAACCATACCATAACAATCCAGAAATTGTCTTCCGGTTCAAAGAAGAACTGGCGGTTTTTCTGAGTATGAAGGGATTTAGCCGGCTTGGTGGGACAGAAAGTTCTGAAACACATGGTAAGTGATTGTCATAAATTATTAGATTAGTGAGTATTTCACTTATCATTAAAGTCTAGTTGCGGTCACTGGTCAAGGAGGACATCCCTACTTCAGAAGATGATGGTAAAACAACTTGCTCACTACCTTGAGTAGAGTTGAGTCTATATGGATAGTGCTAGATAGTGAGATAGATAGTGCCAGAGTGTTAAATAAAGCTCAACATAAAACAAAAAAACTGTACAGTGTCCTACCTGGTGAACTGTGCAGTGTCCTACCTGGTGAACTGTGCAGTGTCCTACCTGCTGATATGTACAGTGTCCTACCTGGTGAACTGTACAGTGTCCTACCTGGTGAACTGTGCAGTGTCCTACCTGGTGAACTGTACAGTGTCCTACCTGGTGAACTGTGCAGTGTCCTACCTGGTGAACACTGTACAGTGTCCTACCTGGTGAACTGTGCAGTGTCCTATCTGGTGAACTGTACAGTGTCCTACCTGCTGAACTGTGCAGTGTCCTACCTGCTGAACTGTGCAGTGTCCTACCTGGTGAACTGTACAGTGTCCTACCTGCTGAACTGTGCAGTGTCCTACCTGGTGAACTGTGCAGTGTCCTACCTGGTGAACTGTACAGTGTCCTACCTGCTGAACTGTGCAGTGTCCTACCTGGTGAACTGTACAATGGCCTCACAGAGGCCCACATTTCGGATCTTCTCATTCTTTTCCACCTCACTGGGGTGGTAGAACAGGATCTTCTTCTCCTCCTGAACAAATGAGTGATTGAGTCACATTCTATGTTGTCCCCGTGCATACAAGTTTAAATAAACCATGGGGTAAGGTTTCGGTCTTAAGCAAGTAGAATAAGAGAGCAAACACAGCTGGCCTGAGACATGGCTGAGATTAGCACTCACCTCTCCTTCCCGAGGCCCAAACGAAGGATTATAGACGAAAAAGCTAAGAAGAGAAGGAGTGTACTGTTTCTCTTGCGTTACTGCAGCCATTCTGGGACTGGAACACAGAAATTAAATGCAAACAGCACGTCAGACAAGCGGTCCTAAGCACGACATCCTCAGCGTCACCCAGTCTCTTTACCTGACCATCAGCATGAGCGGGACTTGGGATCGTTGTCTGCGCCTCCAAGAACCCGGTTAGCATGCCGTGCGCCTTGGGAGGAAGAACACCACACGCATCACTTGATGCTGCATCAACACTGAAAAAGTAATCCAGTGTCTCGTCACACGGCGTGTTTGATATGTTATGTCGCCTGCAAAGTGGGAGCACCAATAAACAAAACCTGCATCAAAACCTGCAGATCAATCATCATCAGCCGTGCCGCAGGGAGACTTTGCATGGCAGTTTTATTTTTCATTAATGCAAACGACAAGGCATCCGCTGAAAACCAACTGGAGCAATTAGCCGGCGTTCGGTCCTCAATTTGTGATGCTAGCTAGCTAGCTAGCAGCTTCATTCTATGTTGTCCTACTCATTTGTCAATACATGAACATGACATGAGCAGAGCGGAATATTAAACTCACCTTATAGTGTGTGTAAGCAAGAGACATTAATATACGCAGGATGATAAATTGCAAACGTAAGAGTGAAAGTTTAAACAATGACAACACTGTGCAGGTAGCATATTCTGTACGCTTCCTGCTTTTGACAGCCGGGTGCAACACGAACTATCACTCGGTTGGAATTTGACTTCACAAAACGTTAGTTCCATGATGAAAATAGTAGTTAAAAAGTAAAAATTGCTTAATAGTAATTTAGAGATTTACTTCACTGAAGTGCAGGTTGCTCTGTTTGAATATTATATTATGTAACTTGTTCTGTTTGAATATTATAGAATTTTAGGAACTTTGTAATTGTTTTTCAATTTTTATTCACAAAATCAAAAAGAATGACATAGTAATCAGTCTGGGGCTCTTTATGTCTGATATTACCAACACTTTAGTGTTTTATGTCTGATATTTCCAACACTTTAGTGTTTTATGTCTGATATTTCCATCACTTCAGAGTTTGAGTGTCGCAGTATTAACCACAGCATATCTAAAACAACTCTGATGAGAACAGATGCAAAATAGGATATTAAGATATATTTTGAATTGTAAATAAATATGTATTCAGCAAACAATCCAAAATGCTACATATATGCTAAATAACAAATTGGTTTAAGGGCCGTATAGGTTTACTTACCTTCATAAATGCCCAAACAGTTCGTGCCCTCATGTTTTTCAATGGTAACTGGATCACAAACTGCTTCTCAGGCTCACCGAGAGAAACTCTAGAGGGAATAACCCTGCGTCACACCGAGAGGCCCAGCCTTTTGGGACTGTGTCATGCAGGCCTGCTTTCCAAGCGCATAGCGTCCAATTCCATGCAGATTCCCTCACTTTCATGTGCATCAAGTTCATGTGGTTCCACAGTTTTCACTGAGATTAGTCTTGTGTTATGGGAAGGTTCCATATTTTATCATATAGGAGCTTCAACATATGTTCTCATCCCCCCCATCCATCCATCTGTTCATCCATCCATTCCTTTATAAATTGAGCCTTCTATCATCCATCCCTGCATTTATCCATCCATCCATCCATCCATGCATCCATTCATCCATCCAGTGGATGGTGGTTGTCAGGCAACACGATATGTCAACACATATGACATATGAAATATTTTGTTAAGCAAATAACCAAATGAGGAAGGGCTACTTTCCCGGATGTTTAACCAGCTTTGCATCTTCACTGCGAAGGCTGAAGTGTCCTCCA
>JAOPUH010000065.1:8168873-8179122 GCA_027123175.1 Urophycis cirrata | reverse complement strand
CACACACACACACACACACACACACACACACACACACACACACACACACACACACACACAAACACACACACACACACGCACACACACACCAAGGGTCTTTTTTAGCTTCTGCACCATCTCGGCTGGTAGATTAAATCATAATGGAACACTCAATCTGAAATGTGTGAGACACAGTTTTCATCAAATGTTGTTTGTTGTTGTGGTATAATTTAAAAACATCTATTTATGAATGGATTTCCAAATTGAAAATGTAATGGTAACAAAACGAGTGCCTTGACTTTGAAATACACTGAAAAATGGCCATGGAAATCAAATGTGAGTGGAATCAACGTCAGGTCAGATGGCGGAGTCTCTGGTTGCCGTCCTCTCTGCAGTGTGTGTTGCAGCAACAAGTCATTGTGTGTGTGGAGACTTAGGTTACATCAGCTGACGCACACAGAGCGAAGGAGGGGTGAGGAGAGTAGAATGACAGGTATGAGGCAGCACACACACACACCCATACACATACACACACACACACACACACACACGCACACCTTCACACACCCATACGCGCACACACACACACCTTCACACACCCATACACACACACACACACACACACACACACCTTCACACCCACTCACACACACACACACACACACACACACACAGAGGCCAAGAATGAGCAGTGATTATAAATGTAATTGTGTAAGACTGTACACCTTGATTACCCAATGCTATGCTGAAGGCAACCACATTTTGGGACAAGGAATTAGGCAAAGTAGGCGTGTTCGATCGATGAACAAGTCAAACATGCTCACGTGCACCTGACTTGTAAGACATTACCTCAGGGCCCGATCCAACGAAAGACCTGACAAGTCAAAAAAGCTCAGGTACTCTGAGGCCACCAGCTGGCTGAAGTCGTTACTGCAGAGGTGAGAGAGAGAAGGTGAGGAGAGAATATCATTTTAATAATAGTCATTTACAACAAGTTACAAGTTATACTACACCAGACTGTTATATGTGTTGTGGTAATTCCTATTATCCGGATTGTCCAAACAGGAAAACCCTTCAGACAGTTCATTAAAGGGTAAAGGGTCAGTTAGCAGACGCTGTTGTCCAAAGCGACTTACAATCAGTACATTTGTGAGGTTCGACATGTGGACAGTTGGAGGAGGGGGGGATCAAGGGGATCGAACCGCCGACCCTACGGTTAGTGGACCACCCGCTCTGTCCACCCGCTCTACACACTGAGCTACTGCCGCCTCATTACTACTATGGATTAATATTTAATACTTCAGCAGGCACTTTCCTCCACAGCAACTACATATTTTGTGACACACGTCATTCAGGGACAGGCACTGCTCAGGCCTCTTTCAGAGGATGCTTACAGATTGCTGACGTCTGACTTTGAATCCAGAAACCGGTTGACCGACCCCCTAAACCACGAGACCAGGGGCTCCTAAGCTGTCGGTCAGCACCGTTACCTCAACGCAGACCCCCCCCCCAAGCAAAGGACCCTCCCCCATCCTGGTGAGTGTGTGAGTTCACTGAGAGTGTGCTGGGGTCCCTCAGACAGACGTCCTTTTAGGAGGTCCACCAAAGTGACACCAGGTAAGAGGGTCTCAGGGTCCGCCTTACGGACCCTGAGACCATGCGTGCAGCCCCCCCGCCTTACTTCTTGCCCAGGTGTCTGGCCACGTCGCAGCGCTTGAAGCCCTCCAGGTGGTAGAGGCGCTTGGCCAGGCGCCGGGCGGCCTCGCAGTCGGCCCGGCAGCCGTTGGCCAGCGTGTCGGTGCTGCCGCCGCGCTCCAACCGCTCCGGACCCCCAGCCTCCGTCTCCGACAGCCCGTCTGTGAGGTCCGCATCGCTGGGGAGGGCGCACACACAGCCACACAGACACACAGACACACACACACACACACACACACACACACACACACACACACACACACACACAGACACACAGACACAGGCATATGAACAACGGGTTATTATTCAGTTCAAGGACAACATTGAATGGGACTGCTTTACATATGTGGTCGGCTGCGTTTAGATGCAAGATCAAATGTGAGGTGTGTTTAATGGGGCTGATCGAGATTCACTGACGATATCGATGGCACTGTTAGCGGAGAAATACAACTATAAGCGATCAGGATACAATACAGAGTGAAATGCTGTGTTTTTAACATTGGATTAGTAGTTGTATCATTTCATAATTGAGATTTTAGGAAAACACTTATGACGTTTCTACAATGGTTTTAATGAGCAAAATGTTTTTTCTACATTTTGAGCAAGCGTTTGCCGTTTTAGTATGTTTCCAGCCTAATTACTTAAAGCACAATCTAAACCATCCTAAATGAACCAAAGACTTGCATATACCATAATTACAGCTTCCTGTTTTCTGATGGGGCATTTATCAGTGGCTTTCCGAGAACCAAGTCATTCCCCAATGGAGTGCTTTGAAGCCCATGCTAAAAGAGTCTGCATGTTATGCTGGTCGGCATTATTTCTACATCAGGGATATTCATAGAATCTATTTTACACTTTGAGGAAGGGCTGCTGGAACCAGCTATTACCAAGTTATTACCGGTGCAAATTAAATGAAAACAAAATGTCAAACTGTGACTCCTGCCACAGCGACTGCAGGCTATTGGTAAGGTACAACGAAACCTTTTGTTACTTAAACAAAGATATTCATCAGAAATAACCCACAGCCTACAATAACACTAATAACACTACCCTTTCATGCTGTGTCGCTAAAACGTGCAAAAAAAACCCCACCTTTCATACATTTCAATAACTCAAAGGCCAAATTGATTTCAAGCAAGACTTCACATAATATTGAAGTTCTCAGCTCACACAATTGGACAAATGCTACTTTATTACAAATTTCCTGAGGATAATGCCAAATAGTTTTCTATTTTTAATGGATGATACAGCTATACAGTTTACATACAGTTTACGGTCAAATATAGTCTGGTGTGCTAGAACAAGTTGACTGGACACCAGCAGCTACCATTCAATTAAACCTCGCCTCCGCGGCACACGGCTGGCAGCTAATGCAATATTCAATCACTTCAAAGCACAGCAACAGTGGTCTCTGGGGTCCGAATCAAGGACATGGATACCGGGGTCAACCATTACTTGGGCGTTCTCTCTCACTAATAACAGCCCCACATACACAACACAGACACACACACACCCAGCTATGGTGTCCCCCAGTGAATTTGGTCAGGGAACTGGAATAATCACTGGTAACCTTTGAAGATGGATTCAAATAGGAAAGTGGATGCCACTTGATGTGCCCTAAGACCCAGCCTTACAAAGCATTGGGCAACATTTGGTTTTATTTTGAACTATGTCTCACTTAAATGTGTCATTTATTTATCGGTTACACTTATATTAACTTCTCCCACAGGGCTGTGGTGGTCAGAGTCTAAGAGACAAGTCAAAGTAGGTACGAGGTGAACTAGCTGAGTCTTTACCCCCCAGCTTCATTCAATCTGACTTAAATCCCCAGGACGTGTCCACTGCTGTTCGTCTTTCCCACATTTCTTTACGTAACACAGAACTTACCCCTTCACCAACCCCACCCACAGTAATTACATCGTCTGATTGTCAGTGCATATGAAAATAGAAAATGTATTTACGTCAACTGCCAATCAGACGGCAGCTTCCCTGACGTGATCTGGTTGTGATTGGCTGCTTCTTCCCGGTGCTCCTAAGTTCCCCTGTCAGCATTCTCCACGGACGATTCAGATGGGTTGTGTTTTTACATAAACTGATTAGGCCAATCGTATTAGGCTTACTAAATTCAATATGCAACCTAGTGTTGTTCTGGCCATCTCCTGCTGGTCACCATGGATACAACGGAAACTGTGTGGTGTGTAATGTCTCTGTGTGGGTGTGTCTGTGTGTGTGTGTGTGTGTGACCTGTACTTGGGCAACATGGGAGAAAGAGAGGCTAAATTGTATTCTGCTGTGACACTCTCCATCATATGTCCGTCACATGGACTTGAAAAATGACCCAAATCACACTTGGCACACACAGGCACACACAGGCACACACAAACACACACACACACACACAGGCACACACACACACACACACACACACACACACACACAAAAACACTTCTACGGACCTATATGGTTAAGCCAAGCCATAAACAATATCCAGCCTACAGGTTCACCATCAAATTGCCTTCGCCTGTCTGACTGGATTAATTCACCAGCCGGCCAGACTGAGACCCCCTCATCAATCATTCAATCCAATACTCATATCAGTGGGAGGGGGGGGGATAAGGCTGTCTCCCCAATAATGCTGGCTGCCAATGACAGGACCACTAACTCTCTCTCTCTCTCTCACTCTCACACACACACACACACACACACACACACACACACACACTAACACCCACATACTAGCACACCGAACCCACAACAAGCTGTAGAGTGCGACAGACAATCATTTTGAATCCTCCAAAAACCTTTTGAATGTTCTATTTACCCAACACTCAGGTTCATAACACTCAGGTTCATATCCTATGTCCCCAGGCCCCATGTATTGGGCCACTTCAAGGTGCGTGTGTGTCTGTGAGGAAGCAACAGAGGGCATGAGGAAGCATGTCAGTGACTAAGTCTAATCCACTTGGTCTGCGTGTCATCCTTAGGCCTCCCCACACCCACAAGGTGTGCCCCTGTGTGGTGTGTGTCTCTTAATTGCATGTTAAGATGTTAGATCGCCTGTCCTGCTCCCACACATGCACGCATTTACACAACATCAACACTGTGCTTTGATATCAGACAGATAGCTGTAGACAAACTCGACAACGACAGTGGGTGTGTGTTTGGGTGTGTGTGGGGGTGGGTGTGCGTGTTTTCCCCGCCGATCGCCGCCCCCCCCCCCCCCTTCCCCCAGTGGACTCCATCACAGACGTGTACACGGTGAACCATCTGAAGCTGAAGGCCCAGGAGAGCCCAGAGGTGTTCTTCGGCCTCACCTACAGCTTCATCTCCAAGCTGGACGTGGACTCCTCCGTCTCCAGAGTCATCAGAACCAAATGGCAGGTTGACCCACGAGCGTGACCTTCTACGAATACTTCACATTGTGTTCTGATCGTAACTTCTACATTCACCGCAATGTTCCATGAACAACTTTTCTGAGAATCTGGGCGTTTTTTAAAACGTACAGTTCAGACTGAATCAGTAATTTACGGATTATTGTGTTCATATTCATAGCAACAGAAAAGGTGCCAAACATTCTAGGTCAGACCATGACCCATAAACCCATAAAAAAACAGGTTGAGAATCAAACCAGCAAACCTCTAAAGGAAATGACACAGATAGATGGAAGCAAAGGATGAATGGACAGAACTCGGTGTTCACCCTGAAAACCCACTGCCTCCAACAACACAGCATTAACAAATAACACACAACAAGTTTACAACCACTGTAGTGTCAACGCATTCCCACTGGCCTCCCGTGACCAACCGCCCCAACCTGCACCTCCTCAGCGCTAGGTGCAAGTACCAGGTGACCGAGGAGCCTCAGAGCTGCAGCAACCCCTCGTGTCCGGGCAGGGACCAGCCCCTCTCCTCCACCACGGGCTTCGACCTGACGGTGGACGTGACGGACCACACCGGCACCCTGCAGACCTGCTCCCTGAGGAGCCCCATCGCCGAGCAGACACTGGGCTGCACTGTGAGTGTGTGGGCGCTCCACCAGTGCTGAGACCGCCGGGACTCAAAGCGGTCCTCGAACCCGCCGCGGGTAAAGGGTTGGGGGGGAGTCTTGCTCAAGGGTAAAGGGACATTTTGTAAGTCGCTTTGGACAAAAGCGACTTCAGTACATTTGTGGGGTTCGACATGTGGATGTGGGGGATCAGGGGGATCGAACCCCTGACCCTACGGTTAGTGGACGACCCGCTCTGTCCACCCACTCTATCCACTGAGCCACTTCCCTCAAGGGTGACTGCAGTTTAGGCAGGCGCGTGGGGATTCGGTGCCTTCGTGTTGGGGGTCCAGTGTTCTAGACATTACGCTGTTCTGTAAGGCACGATGATATCAAGACTTTTGGTGGATAACTTTTGGTGTGTTGCAAAAATATATGTTGCAGAACTGCAGTGCCACCCAGTGGCCAATAGGTGGAACTTTTGTATGGATTGTTGGGACAACATGGGATTGGATGGATTGTTACACAACAATCCATACATATCTCAACGAGAAGTGACTGATTAAATATCAGTACTAAAGAATTGAGAATCAGCAAAATTTTGGAAAAAGGGTCAACATACTGTTTAAATGTTTAATACCTTAACACTGTTGACACTGCGTGAAAACTTACCAGAGGCTTATTTTCTAGTGCCAGTATCCAGATGATACAGTATATATTTATATCTAGATATAATCTGAATAAGTGTCTATGCACCAGCAAGACAACAAGAGCATGTACACACTGTGTGTTACAGGTGGAGGAGTTCCTGGGTCTTACGGATGAAGAGCGCACTGCACTCAAGTGGAAGATTCTTCTGGAGAGATGCAAAATACACCTGAAGGTAGATCAAAGATGTTCCTCACAATCGACCCCTGGGGTTCTGTCCTACTACCATGTAGGCCTTTGGAAGACCCTTTGATCCAAAGCCACAGTGAGTTCAGACACATGTCAGGGGAACACGGTAGGGCAGGGGCTGGGCGTCATTGATACGGTCAGGGTTTGGGGTTGGGAAGACCCAAACGCAGAACACGGACAAACAAAGTGGGAACAGAGTTTTGATGGCAGAACAGGAGAGTAATGATGGATGGTTCCGGGTGGGTGAAGGTGAAGGATGAACCAAGGGCAGGTAGCAGGTGAAGCAGGGAGTGGAGAAGTGGTAGGCAGGTAGCAGGCAATTCGAGAGCCACAGGCTGGCTACTGGTTCGCTCTGATTGACCGGGAACAAGCAGGATCGGGAATCCGGGACGGGAGATGGAGGAATTGCAGGGGAGGCTTACATGAACCAAAAAGCAGAAACAACTCAACACCAGGTGAATAGTGAAGGGCTGATTTGTAGCCTACACTAATCGCCTGATGCGGAGCACCTGCAAGTCTGAATCAACCAGTAGAGAAGGGTGCGTGGCAGACAGACCGTGACAGATTCCTTCAGGTAGGCTTCTGGGGATCAAACCTAGTCACCCTTCATCTAGGAGTCATCCACCTTAGCCACTACATCCTGCTGTTGTCTATTTCACATTATTGTAGTAATTATATACACATACTGTATATAAAACACAAAACAACCTGTTCTAGGTTCTCCCATCTACCAAGATGAGGTCAGGAGTCAGAGGGGTGATCCTAGCGTGCTCATTGGCTGATCCAGGGGAAGTGAGGCAGCACATGTCTGCTGTGTTGGCAGCCCCGCCCCCATAGAGCAGCAGAAACAGAGCAGGCAGCCCCTACAGCTGTAACAGAGCAGGCAGCCCCCTACAGCTGTGGCCCTTAACTACCATGCTGGGAGACGGCTCACAACGGATTAGATTTTTTTGATTATTTATTTCGCTATGCTGAGAGGTTACTTTGTGTTATGGCAATATTGGTCCTATGTTTGAAACATTGGAAATGTGTTTATTAAATGTATGCATGTCTTCACTTGTGTTCACTAATAACATGTGCATTAATAACATTGTTAACAAGCAGAACCCACCTTCCAGTTAATACCATTTATAATAGATAAGATTTAATTAAGATAAATTCTGATTTGTGTTGAATAAATGATTAAGTCCACACGTGTATTCCTTTTGTACTGTGTGTATTTTAGTCTGTCAAACGTGTGTTCAGTAGTGCCTGACATTAGGCTATAATGCAACACAATGGATGAATGAAAAAAATCCTTAGCCTTAATCTGCACACATTTTGAAAAAAGAGCCGTGATCCAAGCAGCTGTCGACCTAAAGGGTAAAGTGTAGGAAAGTTTTTTTTCTCAATAAGGTCCTTAACAAAGCGGAACCCTTCGTACGGTCATATTCTTGCGGGGCAGGTTACCTGGCACACACCACTAAACATCACAGCTACATTGAACGTAAGTATTACCTTGTGTTTTTTTGTTTTGCAATTTATTTTTCACTGTTACGTGAGTTATTCTGCATATTCCAGTCCAGTCGCAGCTAAACGGCTGCGATCCAAATCGTTTTCAGGGGGCTGACGAATTGTGTGACTCTTAGCATGTTAGCTTAGCACGCCATCGGTGTTTACACTGACCTTGTTGACATGGTTAAGTTAAGTATCTTTACGATATCCGGTAACCGTTAACAACGCCACATGCAATTGAAAATGTATGTTGAAGTGTAAATAATGAAATTGTCAGCGTCATCTTTTTTTTTTTTTATCGTGTTGTTTACCGTGATGTTTTGTGTTTATTTCGATAGCTGCCTCGGTCGGTCCAGTGACCACAGTCCGCAGGTATGAACGTTAACCAGGGAGGCACCGTGGGCAGCGACCCGGTGATCCTGGCCACGGCCGGGTACGACCACACGGTACGCTTTTGGCAGGCCCATAGCGGGATCTGCACCAGGACGGTGCAGCACCAAGACTCTGTATCCTTGGTCTTCACGCCCACTGACTTGTGTATGTTTTGTTTGCTACAAATGTATCTCGGTAGAGTCGGGGGGGAAATTTTCGCAGAACCATTTACCAGTTGGTGTCGGGGGTCGTGGTGTTCGTGGGATGTCGTCATATATCCAGTACAGGTGACCTTGCTGCTTAACAAGCTCTCAGCAGGTAAACTCGCTCGAGGTGACGCCTGACAGGAGTATGATTGCAGCTGCAGGTACGTGTATGACGTCACACCTTCTTCATGGCTCATCCGCCATTGTCAACCCGTTTACAACTGGGAAGTTAAGAGCGTGTCTGCGCTTCCCTCTGCCTTGTTAAGGCTACCAGCACATCCGCATGTATGACCTGAACTCCAACAACCCGAACCCGGTCATCACGTATGATGGCGTCAGCAAGAACATCACCTCCGTGGGCTTCCACGAGGACGGCCGCTGGATGTACACCGGGGGAGAGGACTGCATGGCTCGGATCTGGGACCTGAGGTGCATCGCCTCGCATCCGATGCTTGCATTGGTGGGGGGGTGGATCAAATGCTAACAAAATGCTAACCTGTGTCGGTCTTCTCTGCTGCCTGAAGGTCCAGGAACCTGCAGTGTCAAAGGATCTTCCAGGTCAACGCGCCCATCAACTGTGTGTGCCTGCACCCCAACCAGGTGAGGAGAATGAGGCCAGCTGCAAACGCTTTTATTTTGATGTACCCTGTTTACTGGTAAGATCCTGGACAATCCCTCTCACCCTCTCTATGCCAAGCTGAGGCAACTCAGGAGCAGGTTCAGCCACAGGCTCAGTCAGCCACGTGCCTCAAAGCGCTTGGGGGGCTCTTTCATCCCATCAGCTATCAGACTCTACAGCACCTCCACCACCCGCTCCCAACGTCTCAAAAGCCCCAACACCCTCCTGATAATGGACTAAACACCACACCCCACACCTCAGGACTGTTGCCTAAACTGTTATTTATGTCTTCTTACATGTCTTCTTACATTACCTGTGAAATCCTGTACATTTGCACATTTTGCACATTTGCACATTTACTTTGCACAATTTACATCTGCATATTTATATTTTATATTTACACCTCAGTCAGACTCATCGACCAATTGCACAGTTTATCTTCATTAGGATGATTACTATGTATGAATGTAGAGCTCTCATATAATTTATCTCAATTTAGGTAAATATTTGTTTATTTATACTGTTTTTTTTATTGCACTCCTTTATCCCACTGTACCGCTGGTCAATGTGAATTTCTCCTAAGGGGGATTAATAAAGGAATATCTTATCTTATCTTATAAGGGATGCACAGATAAATTGTTGCCTTATAGGCCAGAAGGTGTAATATGGGCATCTGCAGGTATGAACCACGCTGGTGTCACCCTGTCTGCTCCAGGCCGAGCTGATCGTGGGCGACCAGAGCGGGGTGATCCACATCTGGGACCTGAAGACGGACCACAACGAGCAGCTGATCCCCGAGCCCGACGTCGCCATCAACGCCGTCCACATCGACCCCGACGCCAGCTACATGGCGGCGGTCAACAGCTCGGTCAGTGGCCCTGGCGGTCTCGTGTAGCCTGAACCGCTGGGCGTTGTGTCGGTGCTGATGATTAGATTAGATTAGATTCAACTTTATTGTCATTGTGCAGAGTACAAGTACAGGGACAACGAAATGCAGTTGGCG
>JAOPUH010000065.1:7813989-7824880 GCA_027123175.1 Urophycis cirrata | reverse complement strand
ACACACACACACACACACACACAGACGCACACACACACACACACACACACACACACACACACACGCACACACACACAAACATATACACACAGGCACCCACACACACAGGCACACACACACACAGGCACACACCCACACGTACACACACACACAAACAAATACACACAGGCACAGACACCCACAGACACCCACACACACACACACAGATCAGAGTGGTACAGTGTTACCTCCCCCACACAGAAGCACCTGGTCCAACAACCATTTGATTATTTTCCAGTGACTTGCAGTTTCTGTTCTTTTTGGGAAAAAAAAAACTTTTTTTCTTTTCGTTTTTTTTAACCATAAATGTTCACTGGAGCAGAACACACTTCAAGTCAGGTTAAGCTGTTGGTTAATGGTTGAAAGTCAGTGATGATCTAAGCATCGCCCTTTTACAAGGGCAGTGGCGGGAGTGTTTGTGAAACAGCGGACATCCTCTCGCAGCGCAGTTCATGAGGTGCGGTCCGCAGCTGGACGGTGGTCGGGTGGGTCAGGTGATGACGAGCTGTGTTCGGAGGGGGGCGGGTCTTCAGATTCGTATGGAGGTCAAATGTACTCTGCACGTGTACCCCGCATGAGAATGTGTGCATGACAAAAAAAAAAAGAGTCTGGACTGCGGGTGAGTGAGTTTCACACCGCGGACGGAGGGCCAGGTGGCCTTCGTTAGTGGACCTCCGAGGGCCGCTGGGGCCGGAGACCGCTGGGACGCGGGGCGGGTGGAGATCCAGGTTCTACAGGCGGGGGTGAGCCACAAGAGTGTGTGGTGCGACTCCGTGTCCACGCTGAGGATGGCTGAACAGCTCAGCCTCAAGTTAACAACAAAGTCAAAGTCTTACCGGCTGTCTGAGTCGGACGCGATCTCTTTCCTCCCCCCGAAGCGGATTTGGCACTGGAAAGAGAGACGGAGGAGAGCGGTATAATGGACCACGGCCGGGAACACAACACTTCCTCTGCTGTGAGCGGTGGGCACGGGAAGCAAGCGGTCATCTAACACCGCGGAACGCTGCGTTAAGTGGAGTTAAGACGCGCGGATGGGAGAAGCCGCTCCGCGGAGTCGCGCAGTTCGCCATGCCGTTGTGCACTCCGGTGGTCCCATCCATTAACGCGGATGGACGGGAGTCCACGGAGGGCATAACCGGGGCGACAAACGGATGCGCGGTGGATGTCGGTTCTGTGTCCTTACATTACACAACTTTTTTTTTTTTTTTAAGTGGTACATTTCTCGATATCGAGGCCCAGTGGGAGTCGTCGGTTACTCACGGATAAATTGAATTAGTCAAGCTTCCTCGTTTTTTTTTAATTCCGCTTCAGCTCTGCCACGCCCGCCCCCCCGACTCGTTTCAACAAGTAAAATATTGAATCAACCAGCAAATAAGTTAATTACCACCAAGTCTGTGGAGCAGCTCAAGAGCTGAACACAGAGTATGACTACACACAATACAGTTCCACCAAATAAAACGAGCGTTGTGTTATAAATACTATACAACATAACATGACTCCCTGTGATGAATGAGTCCCGCAGGGACAATGTCATGTCGACATGTTCTGCAGAGCAGTACTGACCGACCAGTCACAGCTTAGATAACCAGCGCCTGCTGGGAAGTTAACGCGCAACTGAACTGTACACACAGCTAACAGCTCCCACTCCAGGGCTCAGGGTGAAATATAATTCCCCATCCAACAGCAGATCCCTTGCGTTAATGATTCTGCCACATGAATCTGAGCATAGTCCACCAAAGGTGCACTCACTCGGTACAATCTGGTGATCTTTATAACGCTGTGTGTGTGTGTGTGAATGACCATCACTGCCGAGCTGCTCGCCGAGCGTCCAACAAGCTAAAACCGAGCCGTGAAGTCACTGGAGGTACCGTTCAGAATGCAGGCCCAATGAGTATCGCTCTTCTGTGGTGAGCTCACCTGTTTCACCGCATCCAGCAGCCTCTCCAGGTGGTGCTGTCTCTTCGTGTCACTCTGCTGGGTGCCTGGAGAAGAGAGGAGGACCACCACACCGTGGACGCATCAGCGTGAACACCCATGCAAACTGATCATTTCACTAACTAGGCCTACATGTCACTGATTAGTGGCCCGGGTTTGCAACCAACCGAGTTCAGGTGGACGGCAGACACAGGGGGATTTGAAACCAGACACTTTTGGGGGCGGGGAGCCACCACTGAGCTATCCTCCTCAGAATAATAACACAAGTTCAAACAAAGAGCTAGAAAGAGGAAAAAAGTTCATGTATTTGCTGAGGCTTCAAAAAACAGGCTCACACAAGAAACACCAACGTGTTTCTTGTAGCGTTTGCAATCTCAGCACGGGTTCATCACTTGGAGGTATAATGTGCAGATTGGAGCCAGAGCTCTGCTGGATCACAGAACAAAATGCCCTCGTGTACTATATGCATTAATGCACTATATACATAATCTCGGTCTGATGACACTTTACATGGTAGGAGGGCATATAATGAATACATATTCGCTGCACAGAGGGCAGAACGTGACTGATAAAAGAGGCATATGCTTCACCAAGAGACAGGCACTCGGTTCAACACATGGCTGAACACTGGCAAGCCATGTGAGCAACACATAAGGACTAAGCAGGCAGTCCTGCAGACGAGTGTCAACTAAACTTTAGCCGCCGACGCTTACCGTTCATTCTGAGCGGTCGGCTTCGATGTTGACATCCAAAGGAATCAATTCATCTTCAACGAGGTTCGTCGTAGACTCCAGAATCAGCGAAACGTCATCATAACGCTCAACCGCACGACCGCGGGCTGACAACTGATGCTCACACCGCACACCGAGGCCTGCCGGCGACTTGATATCCTTTTTACTTTAAAGGATTATAAAAAAGACACGCACATAATGAAACCTGTCTCGGTGCACCCCCGGAGGTTTTGATTTCGTAACCGCCGGGGCTGTGGTGTGGAGTATGGCGTTTTAAAAAAGAGAAGGTATTTGGTTGTTACCTCTGTGACACTGCGAAAAGGGAAGCAGGAGGGCGACGGGGCGTGGTCACGTGGCATAACACACCGTGTCACATGATGAGGAAGACGGGTGGATGGGACTTGTAGTTTTATATCGACTTGTTGCAAGTCGACTGGAGTGCTTTGGGTTGCTAGATCTTCAATTTAGCATAGGTCAAAGTTGTCATATAAGGGCTATTTAACCTGCATTTTAAATATGGGAGGTAAGGTAAATACTTAATGAGGGACCAAGGCTGCTTTCAATATGGATGCATTTGCCACTTGTCTGCTTTGCATTCTGTTTGATTACATTTGACAGTTCAAACGGTGCATTTGTATACTATGTGCATATCTGATATGCCTCTCACACACACACACACACACACACACACACACACTCTACCTACCCAGAATTATTACCCTTGTTAACTTATTACCCTTGGTAATTAATTGAACAAACATGAAGAGACAGTGATGAGTTTTTTTCCTTTGCTGTTTCTAAGTGTACAGAGACAAATAAAACACAATCCCAGACAGACAGACAGACAGACAGACAGACAGACAGACAGAATAACAACAAACGAAACAAAACTAACCAGTATAAATGTTCAAGTTCAATTTATTCGGAGCACAGTTAGGAATCATTCCACCCACTGGATTTGCAATGCATGAAACCCACATGTGATGAATGTGTCTGCATACTTCCAGTTCACATAATGATTAATAGCTGCTGACTGATAGCATTGTGTGGGCCAGCGGTTAGAAGGTGCGACTCCACGAGAAGGAAGCTGCAACTTTTATGCACAATTCTCACATTTTTTTCCAACACGAACGGAAAACTCAACTCAAACTTAAAAAAACGGCTTTAAACCATCAAAAATATTATAGTTGCCTCAAATTTGACAGATTTGTGACTGCAAATTCCTCAGTTCAATCAGATCAGTTCATTACTGTTGTTTGATTTTAAACATAAACATACAATGTATTTGGTTGATTAGGAAATGTGAAGGTAAACAATTGACAAAATGTCAATAAATAGTGAAATAATAGTGTTTGGGCAGTTGAAATGGTTGCATAAACCCTTGACATATGCATCCATACATATGGAAGTCACAGGTATAAAATGGTCTATAAATGGATAACTAGACAACGCCAAGGATACAGACAGACCCAGTAGTAGACTGATAGACCATATGCATCATCCAACTGGTGCATCAGTTGCCCTTTTATGTATTTACAACCCACAGACCAGAATAAAGTACTATAAAAACAAGACTATAGCTCATCCATTTTAGCTCTTAGCCAATGTTCTCTCCCTCTTATTAGTCAATGTAAGCCATAATAAAACTGATCTGACGGTTCCAAAGCTCCATCAGATGTGATTTAATGCAAAAACATTGCTGGAGTGCTTGAGTTGCTTTCGTCGAATCCTCTTGCCGTGTACGTCCAAAGTTGACGTCGTTATCTCAGCGATAAGACCGTGTGCATCTTACCCCGCAATGTCCTCCATACTGTTTAATGATTACTATGAGAGCGCTGCACACAGCACACACACAGCATCTCCCCGGTTCAGAAGAAGGCGAGAGTCGACGCACACGTTTTCCTGATGAGTACAGCTCTGATGACAGAGGTTTACCGTAGTGAGGTCATATTAGGTTCACGGTGTCTGCTTCACAAACAAACGCCGTGGCTTCAATTACTTCAGCCATGGTCTGGAGAGCCACGTCACCTCAATGTTTTCTCCCCCTGGCTGCCAGTGGGAAGTCTGTAGTCTCAAGCACTCCATTGAAGCAATGGGAGACCTGTTCCCTCTCTTGGGGATCTGATGAGTCTTCCATAACAGGCAGACAGGCAGGCAGGCAGGCAGGCATATTGACAGCGTCTCCCTCAAAAGACGTTGGATTCAGTCACTTAGGAGACGGTGGACTCAGGAGATGTGGAGGCCCGTCTCCACATCTCTCGAGTCCACCGCCATCTCCGCCATCATCCAGAGGCGTCTCCCCCTCAAGAGGCGTTGGACTCGGTCACCTCGGAGATGGTGGACAGCGCCACCTCCACGTTCCTCCTCTGGCTGCCGGTGCTGGGCCTGCTGTCCCGGTGCTGCGGGGCGTCGCCGGCCGCCGCCTCCTCGCGGCGGAAGCGCCCGCTGGTCCGCCTGAAGGAGCTGCGCAGGCCGCTGGAGAGGCGGCTGGACAGCTGCCTGACCACGCCGCCCAGGCCGCGGTTCTTGCGCTTGGCCATGCCGACGTCGTCCTCCAGGTCCTCGGGGGGCACGTCGATGTTGCCGCTGTACCAGAACACCCACCAGATGAGGCTGAGGAAGATGATGATGGAGCCGGCGTAGATGAAGAGGTCGTGGACGGCCAGGCTGCCGAACACGCCCGTCATCATGACCACCAGGCCCACCACGTCGTGGGCCACGGCGAACCAGAAGAAGCACTTGCAGCGGCCCACGCCGTCGTACTGGATCTCCGGCACCAGGGCCGTCCGCGCCTCCGTCGCCATGGTGACGGAGGAGAGTTTGTTTTTTTTCGGGCCGTCGATGAAACCGAACGAAATGTAAAAAACGCGAGACCGGGGGGACGCGAGGCCCGTGGCGTCGACGGCGGCGTCGGGAAGTGTGTGTGGCGCCCAAGTGACTCACAGGCAGGTAGAAATAAATGGATTTTCAGCGCTGAGGGTGCAAAGTCCAATGACCATAAGTTCTTATCACCAACGGCCGCGATTGTACGCTCCCAGGTTGTTATTGCGGGCTGCGCTGGGGGTGGGTGGGTGGGCTCACATTTCACAGCATTGTCCTCCCTACCCCGCCCCCTTCCCCACCCCGCTCACTGCTCGGCGCCGTACAGGGTCGGCCCCTCGTGCCAGGAGGCGTGCCGCCGCTGCTTCTGCCGCAGGACGGGGAACCACACCAGGCCCAGCACCACAAACACGGGCCCCGCCGACAGACAGGCGGGGGCCATGGCGTGGGGGGCCTGGCTCACCCCCCAGGCGTGCAGCAGGAGCAGCAGGGCCCCCGCCGCCGACATCAGGAGGCCCATCGCCACAGCGATGATGGGCTTGTGGAAGACAGCCCAGCCGGGGGGGTCCGAGGCGGCGCCGAGGGGGAGGCAGCAGGGGGGCCGACGGGAGGGGTCCTCCGGGTCGTCCAGGAGCCTCTCGTCTCTGAAAGCCATCGTGCGTGTGCGTGCGTGCGTGCGTGTTACCTTTGAGGTCACTAAGAAACCTCCAGCCCTTCGTTAATCCTTGGTAGAAAAATCTATTTCCTCAGCGGGCTTTCATCATCCGTCTATAACAGCTCCTGCCCGCGGGATGTGCTGGTAGGAAGTGGCTGCAGGGTCGCTCCCTGCCGTGTGTGATAAGTTAATTATCTCCGGGGCCACACCAGTGGGATACAATCGCCACCTGTAATTCCACACGACCCTGCCACACCCCGTCGCACAACTGAGAGGTTATGGTCGAGTGAGCCACGGACTCCATCACCTCGACACCCACTTTGTCATCACACAGATCCCCTCTGACACTACCACCACCCCCTCCACCACCACCACCCCCTCTATACATGCCTCCCAACATTACTGCAGATTAAAAGTCTGATTAAGATCTCAGGATCCACGGTCTGCTTTTTAATTGCTTGGGGTATTACTGTGCAGGTATACCGGGCGGCAGCGGAGAAAACGGGCAGCGTAATCCCCCTCACACACAAGAAAGCCTGTCATCTGATCCCGGCCGCAGACCTGCTGGTGAGCAAACACTTGTGACCGGGGAAACGGCCGGGCTCAGGCTGCTGGCAGAGAGCAGCTCTGGGGTTGGTAAACACGATGTAAGAGGCACGAGTTGCATGGTACTCATTTGTGAATGTTAAAATGAACAAGACTTCCTCTGAGAGCCAGAGGGCAGCAATAGATGAAGAGGTCTACATCATAAGCTGAGTGTGTGTGTGTGTGTGTGTCTGTGTAGTCAGGGCTAATGAACAAAATCCAATTCCTGCCCATGTCTACTGTTTTACTCATCACTAATGTTTAATACAAAATATTACATTATTTGTATTCCATTATTTTAAAAACATCACAAGACTAAATCAAAAAATACAAACAACTTATCGATGGTTTGCCCTCCCGAAAGAAGTTGCTCCCATTATGAGACGATACTAAATGTATTTATTATTACATTTCTTATTACGAACATGATGGTTTGAACTTGCAAAAAAATAAGCAGACGTGCGGATGAACTTGAGTAGTTTTATAATTATCTGAATATAACAAAAATATAACAAAGCATGTCATTTTTCAAGAAAAATGGCAGGTGAACACGACCCGACGGGTCTGAACCAGACCGGATCAGACCAGTGGTCCGTGTTCTGAAACGTCCATGGGATAGGACCAGTGGGCGGGGCCGTGTGCTCGTCACCGTGGCGATCACTTGGCTTTAGGCGCTTTCCTCTTGGGTTTGGGCGACGCCTTGCCAGGCTTCTGGGTCTGTTTCGTGGGGGTCTGTTGCTTCTGGGTCTGTTGCTTGGGGGCCTTTTTCTGCGCGGCAGGTTTCGGGGACTTGTTCTGCACGTTGGCCTTCAGGGCCTTCTCCTGCACCGCGGGCTTGCGCTGCCGTTTCCGCTTCGCGCCTCCGGGGGATCTCTTGAGTCCCGCGGGGGCCGTCTCCAGAGCCACCTTCTTCTTGTTGTTGTTCTTCTGTGGTTTCTGGCAGAGAGACGCAATGAGAGATTGGCTTTAGAGACACTCCTTTAGAAAGTCCTGCTCAGCCCAAAGGTGTGGTCATGTGGCGTACATGCTCGTCAACGTGGTAATCTACGCCATTTTGTCAGGTTACCAAAATAAAATCGTCATTTATAGAAAACAAGTAAAATCCTATCTCTCCAATTCTATCTCTCTCCATCAACATTCTAGTCTGTTCTGAACTCAAGTTGCGTTCTGCACTTAAATATGCATTAATGACTGTTGGCAAGAACACTAAATCTTTAATGCAAGCTAATGCAAACCAAACGCCTTTGATATCGAACAGTGATGCATTAATTCTGCATCATCATCGTTACATGCATACATCAAGTCACTATGGCAACCACGTGAAAAGAGGAAACCGCAGCTGTTCTGACCTCCATCTTTGCCTTTTTGACTGGCGTTTCTATGGGAACCAGCTGTGGGATTTCCTCATCGTTGTCACCTTCGGCAGACGCTTTCTTGGCTTTCTGGAAATTGACAAACAGGAATCGTTCTGAGTGAGGACTCAAGAGTTGACCGCTAATGATACTGCAGAACGCCCATCGCCATGGCGATGACGGGCTTGTGGCTGCAGGCCCTGCTACAGACATCTTAAAACACACACACACACACACACACCTTTATCTTTGGTTCATCAGCAAGCTTCTGCGCCTCCTCCAGTATGGCGAGGTGACTGAGGTCTGCAGTGTAGATGGGCAGAGCCACGGACGCCAGGCTCTTCAGGTGAATCACCTTAATCACAGGTCCTCGCTGTGTACCATGGGGAGGGGGGGGGGGGGTTATCAGCATACATGGGTAGCTGGAGTGGGCTTTACATTTGTGATGCTCCACCGTTACACAGTCCACCCCCAGTCAAGACATTTAGAGTGATTTGTATGCCCTCAATGCAGAGCTTCAAAATGTCAGTATCCCGGTGTTCTGGTGGAGGGCCGCAAACTCATTTCTGGTTTGCACCAGCAGGGCTGGAACTGATCATTCTCTTTGTAGATGATAATTCCAACAATTTTGTCGATTAACATTAATTAAGTCAGTGAGTAAATGTGAGTTTTACCAAGTTGGCAGAGTCCAAAGCTACATCTTAAATGTGCTTGCTTTTTCCGCCAAGCAGCCAAGACAATCAAAACTGTTAAACTAAACCAACTATTCTTTTCATAATGAACCAAATGTTTGAACTGAACTCAAATATTAGACAGCAAACTCGTTGTGTGTGCTTGGCAAATGACTTCCACGAGTAATCCATCGTCACCATTAAGACTCCATTAATCCTCCCGTCAGCCCCCCTCATCAACTGCCCGCCTGCCCGCCCGCCGCGGCGCCAACGCACGGCGGCCCCAGGACGAGGGGTCAGGGGTCAGGCGTCCGTGTGTATCAAAGCCATAGAGACGGACTCCACCGCCAGGGGGGCCGTCTGGTCTCGCTTCGGGGTCACTGTGGCACCGCTGTCACCCCGGTCCCACACAGAACAAGGCGGGGGGGGTTTGCTGGGGTGCGTCCCGCCGAGACGGCGGGATGTGGAAAACGGCCATTCGAACCTAGGACCTTTCGGGGCCGGGTGTCACGCACTCAACCACCAGAACACCGGGGATCCTTCGTTTTGCCAAACGGCGGTTTAGATTCCTCCCCCCCCCTCTGCCTAACGTGAGACAGAACCAGGAGGACGGGGGGCAGTCAGTGGACCTACCGTAACCATCTTGTCCACGATGGTCTTTACTGCCGACTCGATGTTCTCTGTGACCTCCATGGTGGTCATGCCGGAGTGGCCGACGGAAGCCATGCTGGGACACAGGTCAGCCGAACACGGAAACTACGTTAAAAACAACCCCGTGACAGACAATAAAGCAGGAAAGAGCATACGCCAAATGGTATCTTTAGCATGAATTAACTAATGTTTCAGTGGCTTACTGTTTCATGGAGTTTAGCCCCATTACTTTTTGAAGCCATTGTTGATTACTGCAATGTTGGTAAATATATTTTGGTATTTTTGGTCGTGACTTAATCACTAATGACATTATGGGTCCTGAGGCTAGACCACTTGGTCTCAACAACAATCCACCAGCATCTTAAATCAACCCAGGGAAGCTGCTCTCTAACATCAATTCAGAATCATTTGGTCTGTGGGGAGCAGGATAATCACACGGCTGCACAGAAGCAGTAACAACACTGAGGTTACCAGCATGGGCCCTTGTTGCTGATCTTCATGCGTGTTCCCTGGATGATGCCCTTCAGATCCCTGGCCAGGTGTTTGCTCTGCAGGTTCACAGATAACGGGTCTCTGGAAAAGGTCGAGTATGATCAATGAGAGTCACTGAGCAGAAATGTACTTGTTGGCAAGTACTAGAATTGGGACTTTTCATTAGTGTACGTTCCAATGTTGACAATTTGTTTTGTGAGAAGTATCTTAATCCTAATAAATGCACTATGACACTTTTTTCTATTTAAAACAGATAAAACTACATGAACTAAAAAGTTTCCCCAAGAATAAAACACATACCCATCCATCCAAAGAGCTTCATAAAAAAATGATACAGCTTTAACTGTAGCTACAACTCCAGCCACTAGATGTAGCCAATGGAAACGCTCATGGGAGCACAGTGCAGGTTTAATTGAACAGGTTTCTCACTTTTTATTCTTGTAGAAGTTTTTCCCGAGGTGGGAGGGGAGCAGCCGCCGGATGCGGTCGTCGGACAAAAACAGGTCAAAGTTGCCCAGCAACCGCCTCTTGGACTCGATGGACTTGTATTCCGTCTTCAGCAGCTTGTAGGGGATGACCTGGACAGGAAGGAGAGGCACAACACCAGACACGCTCAATAACAATAGCTGGACAGGGGTTCAATTCTGTCTGCAGTTTGTCATCGGGATGGCAGTTTGATCTTGATAGGTTTTTTTAGACTGGTGGTGGGAAACATCGCAACAATAACCTGTTAAGGGTAGTATCATCATATTGGAAATTAACTTTTAGATGCATTGGGCGAAATATTGCATTGACATCACTAGGCTCTGTACTGACAGACAGACAGACATACTTTATTGATCCCTGAGGGAAATTGCGTAAGGGGAGGGGGATGAGGGGATCAGTTCTCTGCATTTGACCCATCCTATATCACATAGGAGCAGCAGGCTGCCGTGGTCAGCGCCCGGGGAGCAAGTTGGG
>JAOPUH010000065.1:7792450-7805138 GCA_027123175.1 Urophycis cirrata | reverse complement strand
ACACACACACACACACACACACACACACACACACACACACACACACACACACACACACACACACACACACAGCTGAGATCAAACCTAGGCTTCTAGACAGCCATGGTCAGCACACAAAGTGTCCCTCAGACACAAACGACCACGCACCAACATGACCGATGAAGACCACGTTGACGTGCTCCTTCTTGGGAGCGTCGGGCTGCGCCGGGGCCGCCTTCGGGAGGGGCAGCTCCTCCTCTTCCTCCTCCATCATCATCTCATCGTCGTCCTCCTCCTCTTCCTCCTCATCATCCTCCTCCTTGCCCCCTTCCCTCCGCTGGACCTCCTCGTCGCAGGGGCGTCCCTGGGCGCACGCGCCTCCATCCTCTGCCTTGTCGCCTCCCTCTCCGTCTCCTCCTCCCCCGCCGCCTGGCTCCTCCTTCTGCTCCCAGGTCTCCTCTTCTGTCGCCATGTCGGACTCTGTGCCGCCGTTCTCCACTGGAGCTGGAAACGGCAGTAGTTGTCATGTGCCTGATACCTGCCAGACCGAGGCAGGGCCCAATATGTACTCATGGTGTTGCCGCGCCACCGCGATATGGCTTGAGGAAAGTTGTGTGTGTGTTTTTGGGGGGTAAGGGTGACTCATCGGTCACCCTTGACATGGATTAGCTTGATAACAACGTTGAGCGGTTTGTAAATCACATGTCCTTGTTCCTGGTGTAATTTCAGACCCACAACCATCTACACCCATGATGGCATCTGAGCTCATCTTCTCGTCTGTCCCCCAAACGGGAACGCAGAGTATTAAGAAATCTGCTGCATGTGCGGAGGCCATGGCTCTCCATAGCAACTCGCACAAGTGAGCCTTGCCGTTCACTATGAAATTACACAGTCCAGCTGTCACACACAGAGCGGGCTTTCTCCATCGTCATCTTGTTCTCAGCCTGTTTTCAGCTGCCCGTCAGCTTGTCAGTTGCCCAAACAACTAAACAAGTCAGTCAAATGGTCTTGAGTCCAACGTCAGTGTAATCCACAAACATGACCTTGGCTTATGTAAAACAAATCTTCCAAGTAAATGCAATAACCCCTCGTGGGAATAGTGAGGATATGTCAGTATCCTCACAGTGTATCAGTCGGATGACAGATGATAAAGCCCAAAAAGAATAAGAGGCATCTACTCTGACACCACATTATTCATTTTATTCCGCCCCCCCCTCTCTACCTTTCGCTCCAGCTTCAAGCCCCACCTATAAAATATGTCTTGTATAACCACAGCCCAGATGCATGGGCCTCTGATCCTATCCAATATGTTAACATCTGACACTGACAGATAGAATTGCATTGGCGCTGGCATTGAGTGACACGTTCCCAGCCAGTCAACAAACTCGGATCGTTCCGATCAGAACACAGACTCTGACACTCGTGAGACCACCAGAGCTTGGCATCTCTGGAACACTGTGTGTGCCAATGGGGATGACTATTTTTGGGACAAGTGGGGTTGCATCATGCCATAGGCCGTAAAACCTGCACATGGGTTTACCAACGTCAGTCACTCCACTCCAAGTAAAGCCTGGTCACTCCTAAAAGGAGGCCCCAAAACGGTGAAGCCGCCAGGCAAACGCGTCGCCGTTGTACACGTGAACTAGTCGGGAGGGATCCGACCACTAAAGTGACGTGTCAACGCGACTTAGAGGGTTAACACCCCGGTCTCGCTTAAAAATAACCGAGAATCACACCTCGGTTGTGGACTGGTACCCCCACCATAGCAGTGTTTTAATAGTACTAATGTGACAAAGGGTTCGTTGTAGCCACATACCGACGGTTTCTGCCACCTCCATACTGCCGATGGGGTCAGACGGAGCTAAAAGAGGGGGGGAGACAATAATAAACTTTTATAAATTGTCCGTTAACCACATTGTTCGTTAGTCTCCTTGCGCATGCCATTGTTTTACAAGGTGGCTATAAAGTTAAGACAGCCAGGCAGCAGAGACAGTGGCTACATCACCAAGCATTCCGAAGTCACCCGACTTGTTGACTATGGCAAAGCGCACGGCTAACAGCCGTTATTACAGCTAAAGGCTGCTAGTCGTGGCTAGTCAGCACGCACAGCTAAAGGCTGCTAACCGTGCTAGCCGTGCTAGCGGGATAGCACGTTCAGGGCTAGCTAACTTCCAGCTGTCTTAGCTAACGCCTTTCACCCGAGCACACCGAACCTACCGTCCGGTACCGGCGGACTCTCAACGGCGGCGCTTTGTAGGAAGCTCGGCACGAACACTGCGGCGTTGATGTTCGGTACAAACGGCTTCGCGTTTACGTTGAGAGCGGCGAAGGCGGCCGAGAGCCCGGCGGCGGTGGCAGGGGCCTCGGCATCATCCTCCAGCTCCCACGAATCCGGGGCTGTGTCTCTCTGGTCCATCGCCGCTTGTCGAAGGGTTGACAACCTCTCTCGCGTCGACAGAGCCGTCGAGTGTGCGGTGCCGTCCAAACGCGCTGGGTAGATGGTGTCTTTTAGATTCGTAGAAGTCGATTTAATGAAGTAATCATCGCTTTAGTGCCCCGTGTTTTAGGTAGCATATGGCTCTGGTTCCCGACGCGAGGTGTTCCACAGCCCGTGTTTCCCGAGTGACCACTAGGGCTCGGTCGACTTGTGCTCCTATCACAACCGGTTTTTACTGCAGTTCACTGGCGTTCCCTTCATCCCCAAACACAATGGCAATTCTTATATTTTTATTATCGCAAACAGCAAACATCACAAAAATACATTTCATTATATTCCACCCAGCATCCAAATACCACAGTCAAACACACGTTATAATATTGCCTTAAATATTGGAAGCAGCAGTGACATGGTATTCAGCATCCTTTGAGTAATGCCAGACCTGGCTCACTCTTTAGCATCACTCACTCCTCCAGGGGTAATGGCAAAAGTAGCCTCATTCTCAGGCATATCAGGGCTGCAAGACAGAAGACAAACAAAGGATGTCATCATTGCAGGAACCTGAGTCAGTTTAGGTAACAGAGAGGGAGGAATTACCACTCAATTTAACTGTTGGATTGACTGAAAAAGGCTAGGCTTGTCAATCACCTGTCGAATATCTTGGCAATTCTCATTTCCCCCCTTCCTTTCCTCAGGCTTATTCGGGTGGTGGAGGCGTGAGCCAGGATGTGTCCTCCAATAGGTTTCTTTGGGTCTGCCTGAAACCTGAAAGGTGAGAAAATAACATCAACAGCTCAATGGCATGAAGGAGCCAAGGTTTTTTATTTTTTTTATTTCTCTGACAAATTGCAGCATTTCTTACGTCATTGATGCACCTGGATCAGCTGTCATCTGATTGGTCACAAACACTGCCACGTTGTATTCTGGAGGGAAACAGGACCAGCCAGTAAGCTGCAATGCACATGGGATTTCTATCACAAGGTTCCCCAATGGCCTCACACACCAACTCTTTGCTGTATGTTATTAATATGCCATAAGTCAACATGACATAATGACAAGACAACAATAATGTAGCACAAGATATGTAACAATAATAGTGTCAACAAAATAAAACTGATCCCACTTTTTTTTTTTTTACATAGTTTCTTTTGTCAATTATTTATGATGATTTGCCATCACCTATTTTCTGTCATACAATACAGTTTCTAACAATGTCATGTGACATGTGGCTATGTCTTAATGTTGGGCCTGTGATCCTGCTTTTTCCTCCTGTGGATGAAGAGGAGACCTTCAGAGATCTTCTGCAGTCTGGAGAGCATCTGGGCCAGCTTTTGCTGCCGCTCAGCCAGCTCTCCACGTCCAGAGAAGTCCACCCTGAACAGAGCCATGATGGAGTCGATGATCTGAAGAGGAACAGAGGAAGCACACTGACTGATCCCAGCTAACAGACAGACAGACAGAATCAATAACACTGCATTTAGCCCTTATTTGAACCCACATCGCTGGAGATAATGATGAAATAAAAAGACAGATGAACATATACACTACAAATCAAACATAAGTGATATATTTAGATAGTTTCCTCTCCTTCATGTACCAACAATTTGAAGACCCCTCCTTCCTCGTGAAATTTGGCTGCAACAAAGTCCAACAGCTCCATCTGGTGTTCACCTGGGGGCAAAGCAGGGGAGTGTGCTTCAGTCTGTCACTGCGCACTGCAGTAGCTGTTCTCAAACGTCAAGCTGCTTTGATAGACACAAACACATTGGCATCGCGTCTAGACACCACAGATGATCACACATCCTTCTGGCATAGAGTGCCCCTCTTGGGGGTACAACATTACATAATGTATATACATGTATTCCATTGCATACAGTTGTAAAAATGTATTGCCAGCCAGTGCAAGACACTTTGCTTGCAATACACGTTCGTTTGACCTACTGGTGTAGGCACGGGCATACAGCACATTGTCCAGGACCGCGTCATGGTCCACATTAAACCGGTCAGCAATATCCCTCAGTCGGTCCGGGCGACTGGAGTCAAGCCAGGGGGGGAAGGAGGTCAAGGTGGATGGGGGATACGGCCAGAGGTAGACCCATTTCAACACAAGCCACAACTACTGAGCAGGGCGATTTTGCGGGGTGAGACAAAGCATAATGCAGTGTTAGGATACAAAGTGTTTTCTGTGTCGATGAAGATGACCTTCCCGCCCATGTAGCCTTCCTCCCCGGGCAGCTGAGATGTCACTGGGCCAAGAGAAAAGTCACGTTGGTTAATTATTGTTGTCGTTTCACGGATGGCTTCATCCTGAAATAATATTCATATAAAGTGTTCAAAATGTTCTACTACTAGACACACATAAATTGAGTCAGAACTATTCGTTGTATCCGAGGTTGACTCACCGCAAAGGGTGTGGGAAAGCTGGGTTTTCCCAGTACGGAATTCTGAAAACGAAATGAATTTGCAGCGTTTCAATCTCAACCCGGCTGACAACGCTGTCAGGTCTTCGTAGCTGAAGGTGTGTGTTGTGTCAGGTTGAGTTCTCACCCCCGAAGGCCTCTGTGATGGCCATGCTCTCTATGCCGCCACCCAGTAGCTTACTGAAAAGATGCAATATAGTCACTGACATTAACAGTTACTTCAGTTTTTGACATAACTGAGACAGAGGAATAATGGGAAACTAATCTGTCAGCAAGAGATTTTCATCCAAAACGCAATACATTACTACCTGTTTAGCAAACTCTCAAAATCAAACTAGAGATAAAGAAAGTGATCAAATCTTAACTCAAACTCCTGGCTCCCAGTGGTGATGTGGAACACTTGCTTCCTCTTGGTGCTGTACTCAAACGCAGTCTGGAAACCATTTGTCTACAATGTAAAACACAGACCAAGGGCCCTCACATCACCCTACCAACGATGTAATTGGCCTGTATTTCACACAATTCCATGTGGTTCACACCAGCATTTTCCCAGCAGCCTCCTTGATCTTCTCCACCTTGGCCTCGGACAGCCCCTTGATGTTACAGAGGGACCTGCGGGTGGTCATCTGAATGCCCTTCACCGTGCAAATACCCACTGCCTTCAGCTTCTTGATGTCAGCCATGTTCTGCAGGATACCAAAAGGCACAGCATGTGAAGGTGTGTCTGTGTGTGTGGATATATATATTATTTTTTTTTAATTAAATGTGCTGTCGAGTGATACTCACAATCCCATGCTTCTGCAGAAGGTCTATGTCTTTGAAAAAGGACTCCTATAGTAAGAAAGAGCAGAGGAATTGAATGCACAGACGTTTTTGTGTAATTATACATGAATACAGTGAGTTAAACTTTGACAACTGTGAATAACCTCATCATCCTGGTACGAGGCATCCTCTTCCACAACTTGATCCTCTCCAGACTTCATACCGACTGTTTTAGGCGTATGGTTATAGATGCTATTTTGTAAACTTAGCTGCTGTGTAATGGCACGTTAGTTAGCTTAGCACTGACTAGCATCCAATAGTGAAACCGTCCTACAGCCTGGCGTCCTCCTTCTCCAACTTGGGACGTAAATTAATCAATTATCAAGAGCGATATCGACGAGTGAAAAGAGTTATTAACGATACAATAAGTATGTTTAAACATAAACGGTATAGAATATGTTGTTAAAGATCTATCCACGCAAACTATTAAGGGTTAGTTTGTTGAACTCATCTGGCGGGAAATCCAGCGGTTTGGATGACGAAATATTAATTAGGCTAATTAATATTCATGAATTAAATCAAATGACGCAAATTTGTTCGACGAGTGACGATTTTTTTTTTAATCAAAGACATTGGTGAATTTAAATGCTTCGTTTTGACAGTATAACAAATTAACATTAATCCGTTAAAAAAAGCACCCGGACCGGTTGAAAAGTGGTGGTTTTATTAGAGCCGTTTGAACACACATGGAGTTTGGTCTGCGAGAATAAGTCACTACTATTAGATTAAAGACAATAAATACATTCTCGTACACGGATGAGTCGTGCCAGAACTACTTCACATAGTTGAAAGGCATTTTGGTCACCAAATCACTTCCAGAAAATTGTATAGCTTTACTTGTGGCTTAATATTAAAATACCGAATCAGTTAATACGGACACCAGAAATATTTTCTTCAGGTATCCATCAGATGCAGAACAGGGACAAAATCAAATCTTTCTTGACTACAGCCAATTTTGAAGATACAGCAAAATGTCACAAACTAATGAGATAAGACATGAAACAGGCAGAAGTGTAATTTATAGCACTCAAATTCTGGTTCGGGTAGGTCAGGTCTCAAGTGACCACCTCCTCAGTTAACATGTAGGCATTTAGGCAAGATGCAGACAACAGATCACTATGGATGTTCTTCAGACTGAAAACAGACACACACATTTGGTAAACCCTACAAATTATGTTTAAACCCCATCTGTTGTAACTATCCACCTTCACCAGCAGTTCCCTTGGGAACACTATTTCAATATTGTTGTAACTATATATATAAAATTAAAACAGACAGACATCGCTCCAGGAAATCGGTCTACGCAAGATACTAGAGTAAACAGAACCTTGTGATGAAAGAAGGGGGGGGAGGGGGCAAAGGGGGGACGTATTTAACCGCGACACTCAGGACATGGCAATGAGGACACGCTTCCTTCTCCTGAAGAACCATTCGACAGGCTTAAAATCAGGACGCTGGAATGCACTTGTTGTCATGTTCTGAGCGCGCAGCCTTTGCTCTTTCGACGCGCTCCTCGATTCTCTCTCTCCCTTTCTGCTCGGTGTCTCCGTGTCCGCTGCGGAGCTGCCCCTCTGGACGGCTGGGGGCAGCTGTGAGGGGTTGCGTGGGGCCCCCGACTTCATCACATCTTCCCTGGGGCCGGGGGCATCATGCTGGGCATCCCACCAGACATCCCGGTGTTGGGCCCTAACAAGATCTAGAAGGGGAGCATGCAAAAGACAGGCGTCAGTTCGGTGCGTTTTGGACCGCTTGGCGAGCTGTGACGTCAGTTGGGCCTGATGGAAGAAGGCTGAGAGTCCTGAGAGTTCCCCTTTTTAATTCTCTGTTCACCGTGGGTGTGAAGGAGCCGTTTGTTAGAGGGCCCAAGCCTTCTGTGAATGCCTGCACATGATAAACAATGCATTTGATGACAATTGTTTCATTTGCCGTGGTCATTGGGTGCCTGTACCGTTTCCTTTTACTGCGAATGAATAGAAGATCCCTAATTTCCCTAATCTTTCACATTAGCAATTCATAAAACAAATGTTTCCCTGTCAAAGAGCAATTGAACCCAAAAACTTTTTTTTTGGTTAAAAACGTGCAAATCTGTCATATTATCGTCAACATATTAACCCATGCCATTTCGTCACCGTTACTGAAATAAGGCTAACGTAGACACGACAGGAGTACAATCCCATGTGTGTTCAAGTCTCCCCAAAACACAGAGGGAACATTGCGTTGTGTGTTTTCATGACATCACGACCGTGGCGCGTCGCGTGTGTGGAGAGCAGAGTTCCATCCGGGCAGCAGTTTATTTAATGTCTGTGCGAGGGTTAGCCCTCCCGGAAACTCACTATAACGCTACGGTGGGTGGTGCCTTTCACATACACGTTCATCACTCATTATATGACCGTACTAAAAAAAAAAAAAAGATTCATAAAGTGATTGCCGTGGGTATACCACGCCTCCGCCCCTCCTTAATAAAACTCTCGAACCAAAACCCCTTTCATTCAATCTCACAGTGTTCAAATTCCAGCTGAAACTGTGGGTTCACTGACACTTAATTCAATTCAGGTTCCTGAAATTAAGTATGAGCCTCTGCTCTGATTCATAAGAAGTATCAAACACATTGTGACTAGCCTCAGAAATCTTCCTAGCATAGCCAGTGTGTTTCAGTGGATTCATTAGCTCCCATCTCTATACAGTGCTACCCCAGTGAATCACAAGATTTGAATGTAAGTTTTAATGCTCCACTCAGAAGGTCAAACTATTTAACTAACCCTCGTGGCAAGTCCACTGCTGAAGGAAATCCCAGGACTAACACTGATTGACTTATTAACGTCGTTCTTAGCGATAGTTTAAGGGATAAAGCATCTACCTGACTGTTTTTCATGGACTCTTTGATGTACAGACAACCTTAACAAACAACAGCTACTGTGACCCCCCCCCGCCCCCCCCAAAACAAGCACATTTCTGTTTACAGTTGAACAACATTGAACTTGAGTTAAATGCATTCCCAAACGTTGATTGTCAAAGCTATTAGTGACCTTTTGCATCCATGGATGCATGCACACCAACCTGTCTCTGTTGTTGTAGCTGTTGCTGCTCTAGCTGCAGTCTCTCTGTCTCAAAGACCACAGGAAGTACCAGGATCATGAACGAGGTAGTGCCCACCCAGAGGGCAGAGCGAGAGAAACTGGAAACACATGGACAATAAGAATATGCAAGATATGATGTAGTAATATTTATAGATATCCAATACAAATATTTGGGTTAAATAGTCTCCATGCATGCATACAGTGGAGATGTGCCGCATATTGTCAAATCGGGTCAAGCTGAAATGTAATATACCTGTACAGCTTTTTGACCAGGGAGACGGAGCAGTGTGCAGACGCATCAGCAACGTTGCGCACTGTATCTGGAAACATTTCGGTTAAACCCCATAGCCTCTCCATTAGTGTTTCATCCAACTGTCAAAGAAAAAAAAACACACACATGGGATATCGTTACGTGACGGGACATCATCATTACATGACGGGATAACGAGGACGGTATCAGGCGAGACGCAAACCTCGGCATGAATTTTGCAAACGAAATGCACGCGTTAAGGTTTTAGTCAAGAATCCGCTGTAGCTTAAAGGTTCATCGTGACATACCTCTTCATCTTCATCTTCTTCGATTTCATCTTCAGGGGGGCGAGTGGCGACGGGCCCAGTGCCGGGGGTGAGCTCCTCAATCGAAGGCATTACCAAGTGTCCACACGAATTCTCCAGGTACCTTTATCCGCAATGACGGGTTGCAAGAGGCGTCGATGTGGTGTGCGTTGAATGATTTTCACACCACGCTTCGAAATGACAGTTTTGAGTGGATGGCTGTTGCGACGCTCCGAGGTCACCCGGCGAGTGAGCATGTGCGCCGGAAGCAGACGAGGCCGAGGGTCACGTGCTAGTGCAGAGCCAATGCGATGCTGCCCCCTGCTGTACGAGCGGCCAAACTGCAGGCCCCCGTCAGCCACTACATGGTGCAGTCGGAGCCAGCAATGCAATAGTGAGATAGTATATCTACACTTTTTTGTGATGGTTCACATCTGTTTTAAACACGACGGTACGGGGTTTTTAAAGTGTTTTTGTGGCTTTCACGCGTGTGTTTTTTTTATATCCTTTATATTTAACTAGCAGGGGACTCCTCAAGACCGTGTCGTTTAAGCAGGCACAATTTTCTCATATATGATAGTATCTGGGACGTGAGCTGAATGTAAAAGCAGTGGGGGAACAGTCGTGAAAAACTTTGGAGACGCAGGGATCCCTTGTTTACATCTTTTCGGAGTACGCTGTGGGGGCGGAAGCGGCCCGCCTCCATTCCTGGGGCCTGACGTCATTGTTGCCGTGTTTTTTATGAATGAAAGAATCCGACCTCACACAGCAGAGTAATTCCGGGAAAAGGCGGACTGACATTTTGTCGCCAGACTCGCTTCGACCGAGCACACGCATCGCCGAGCTGCTATTTGGATAACGTATCCGTTTCTTCCACGTTGACAGCCATCTCGACTGTTGCTCGCCCGCATATCGTAAACCAAGGACAAGTGAGTAGGCAGCTGTTTGTGTTAATCCGCGTTAGCCAGCTAGCAGCCCCCTCGATGCTAAGGTGCTACTAGCATGTTTTTTAGCCAGCCTAAGCAAATATGTCAAAATACTGCGCGTACTTCCTCTGATTACCGTTTTATTCGAGCGTGGGTCTTCAGCAAACACACGCCGGGTGGGGTGACGGAATGTTCGGCGGACCGTGGGGTGACTGTGTATTTAATTATATTTAATTAAATTTCTTTAAAGCCTTGCTAAAATGGATGTCCTGCGTGCTGTTTACTACAGCCCAGTTTAGCATGCTACCCCTGCTCCTCTCCCTATAAGGACATGGGTGGATGTTTTTTTTAAAGAAATGTCCTGTGTTTCATGTCTGGAATTTGCCTTAAATTTTAATCTATTTAGCCAGTGACTACATGGTATTTATTATGTAGTCGGGCCATCCTCAAATCACCATAAATGTGTCATGTTGTGTTTTTGTGACGTCACGGTCCGTGGCCCATTAAAACCCGTACCGTGTTCACGGTGAAAACAAATAAAGTGGCGTGTCGCGTTTTCGGGTGTTTTTATGGACGATCCAGGGGGGGTGGGGGAGAGAGAGGGAGCGATCACACGGTGCGTGGCAGCTTTTGGATCTGACATCAAGGACACCCGTGGCGTGGAGGAGGTGCGCATACTGCTGAATCACGCTGACTTTTGGAACGGAACGGGCGCGTCGCTCTACAGCCCGCTTCTCGTGGTGGTCGGTCTGCGGTGCGACCGGAGACAAAAGGGGCCACGCTTTTTCGGGAAATGCAATTTCCACTCGGCTAAACGTGGACTCGATTTCAAATACACACACGCACACACGTAGGCCCATGCAAGGGTTGCATGAGTTTCACCTGAACACTGACTGTCTTACTATGGCTTTTCTTTGCATCTGCCAGAAATGATGCCTCAAATAATGTGTTATTGACTTCAACCCGGTGTTTGAACTTTTAAAGGGCTGCATTTTAACTGTTTGTTTATTTCCAATGCTATTGCTGTAGTGGTGTGAGTTATCTAGGTTTTTTTTTTAAATATATAACTATATATACATTTCACATGTTTATTTGTGTTAGGAAGATTCTTATCACTGTTGGATATTCGTCAAGCCCCCCTGCGATTACAAACACAATATGTAACCAAGTATTACGTATTAATCACAAGGCCCATTGTTAAACAGGAACAATTGGGCACAGTGTGCTATAGAGACAATCAATAGAAGATGACTGGCTTTCAGGCAGCCATGGGGAGTCAGCTATATTTTAGTACGCGTTTTTTTTTTGTGGATGGCTGATAAGAGGAAGTGTTTAGGGAACAACACCTGCCTTGAGCAACGAGAGGAGGGGGTGGGCACACAGTGACTTCCCCTCGTGAACACAGACGGCAGTCCGCTTTCAAATCCTCCCTCTCCGTGCATATGAAACCACATATTAATGACTGTTTGGGGTTTTTTGTAGAAGCGCGGCGAATCTGGGTTTTCTTTTTCCTTTCCCGTTTTTCATGAACACACATACACAGACGTCTCGTGTGCGGGTCGTTAATGTCAGGCCGGCTGGGGAGGGAGACGCCTTGTTAAGTTTAATTACGCGTCGTTAACATTGTTTTTTTTTTCTTTTCTGCAGATTGTCTGAATCTGTGACGGGATTCTGGACGGGGGGAGAAACGGTCAAAATATGACGTCTGAGAGAAACAGCAAAGCCCTGAAGGTAAGAGAGCGCCCCCTCCTCTGGTATTTCAACATGTGCTCGGCTCATGTGGAAGCCACTCGGAATGAGCGATTCACCTCCAGTGTTTCACTGGTGCGGGTTCGATGCCCTGGTCGACCATGGGCTTGGTTCAGGGCACGTTGTTGAACCGAGGACAAACTACCAAAAAAAACCGAAACGTTTGAGTAGTTTTTAAAACATCCCGATCCCATAATGATGACTTCCTCCATGGCCGGGCAAAAAAAAAAAAAAAAAAAAAATAGAGCGGTGATGACATCATCTTCCCCGCACTGGGCCGGCGCAACATTCCAATCAATAGTGGAGCATCTCCTATGATCTCCTCCCCTTTTGTCTCAGGGCTGCAGGCCGGAGCGCTCAGCTCAGCTAGCATGATTTGCAACTTTCTTTTTTTTGTTGCAGGAACCAATCAGATCCCGGGTGAAATGAAATCCTATCCGCGTTGCACACTGTGCTAATATTTAGTTTGGATGTGTTGCACTGTTATGTTTATGACTATTATTAATTATTATTGTTATTATAAGTGCTATTCCCGAAAGAAGGCTTTTCCCCCATGTTGTCCTTAAAGACCTCAGCCCATGACTCCCCATTAACCACACTCCTCTCCCCCCCCCCCACCCCCCCCCCCCCCCCCCCCCCCCCCCCCCCCCCCCCGGGGCGGGCGGCCCCGAAGCAAAAGGACGGGGAGCGTTTACGCGGCGCTTTGTCGGCCCGACGCTCCTC
>JAOPUH010000065.1:7747777-7757952 GCA_027123175.1 Urophycis cirrata | reverse complement strand
GGGCCCCCCCCCCGCCCCCGGGCCGCGGGCGCCCCGCCCCCCCCCCCCCCGGGCCCCCCCCCCCCCCGGGGGGGGGGGGCGGCCGGGGGGCCCGGGCCGGCCAGGGAGGATAACGTACAGACAAGTCACACTCATCGGGTCACTTCTGGCACTGAAATAGTATTTACCTAGTTTAACTAGTTCAGTATAATATATAATAACATATATATATAATATATAATATACTAGCTCAATAATAATGTATGTCAAAAACTAAAGCAGTAGTCGCCATAGTAATAAAATATTGCATGCAGAAATACCGCATAAATAAGTGGATACCGCATTCATCAACGTGGTGAATTGAACTTAACGAGGAATTAAACTAACTCTGACCACCAGAGAACAGAAAACAACGCCCTGTGCCGGTAATCGCCACAGAATGATGTCATTTCCTTGCTCGTCATGTCTCTGATGTACTTAAGGTGGTGGTGGTGGTGGTGGTGGGCCGACCACCTTTGACCACCGGTTCACCTGTTGAGTCTGCTAGCATGTCGCTAGCGCACCAAGACAGTGGCTAGGACCGAGCACCCCATCACCACTCAAGCTAAACATGTACACATGCTGTTGTGCTTACCTTTGTTTTTTTGCTCTGCAACCTGGGGAAGCACAGAAACAAAAGCCTTTAGAGAAAGTTTGTTGTTTTTTTTTTTACACATAAATTATGCTTCTGCATTGGTTCTGCATATATATATATATATATCGAGATCTGTCCAGCACTAGGGCAAATCTGGAGTAACTGAATGTCCTCACAAAATAGATTTAAAAGCAAGTGTGCGAAAAGTACAGAAAAGTGATACACAACGGTGTTCACTTTGCAGTGCCCTGCCATCGTTAATCATGGCGGTTTTAGGGATAAGTAACGACGACCAGCGAACCGGAGGGATTTATTATGTTGACCAAATCCCCCGCAGGACTCTGAACAACATCGATGACCGTGATATTCATGTGATATTGCATGCCGTTGTACCGGGCTAAATATAGCACTATTGCTACCGTTTAGTGACCCCGCGGTGCCTTGACACACGCGCCACTCAAAAGCAGGTAGGCCTTGGGGCACCGTGCTCAAAAGAAGCCCACAGGCAGACTGTCGACACGGGGGGGAATCGCACCCAGGAGCTTTCAGGCAGTGCGTCGAGCACCCCGACCACTGAACTATCCTGCATCTGTCGTAGTGCAGATGCAGGATAGTTCATAGTTCCAAACTCACCTTCTGAGAGGTTTCCCTTTTTCTTTTGTCGTCTTTCTTCCTTTTCTTGTCTTCCATGAACTACGACCTCCCGTCCTGGTAGTCCTTTCTGGAATGAAAACGAGCGATTGGAACGGAGCCGGTTTCATGGCGTAGAAAAAGGTCGAGTACATCTCATCCATATGGCATACCAAACAGGGCAGAGGGACAACTTGGGAGGCAAAAGGTATCGACTCAAATGGAGAAAAAAAAAAAAACGAGCAGAAAAGCCAATGGTCGATCAATTAAATAATCACCATTTAAAAATCGTTATTGTATATTAGCTGCCATTCAGTAATACATCTTGGTACTGCTCAGTTGCTGTACCTCGTGTTGAGTGAACACAACAGAAGTCCTGGTATTGTCTGGCTGAAAGACACAGCAGGAGGAAAGAAAATGACCAGCTGCAGTCAACAGATGAAGAACAAGTTTGTGTTTTTCCAGAGTCTGCAAACCGAATTCAAAGTCTGAAAGATTAAGGAGATAATTTTATATTGACCACGTTTGCCAATAATTTACAGAATTAGTCCCATGCGAAACCACTTTCGACGTTGTCGCACGGGAGGCCTTCATTTCATTATCGGGTTTCAGCGTTTTATCGTAAAGTAACACAAGGGCTTTGCATTTCCAATTGAAGGGATGGACATTTTGTTCCAACCATTTGGTGGACAAACTGCAAACAGGTGGAGCCATGAATGACCACTGAGCATGAATCAGCGGTCAACGCGAACTCTCTCGTTGAAAAAACAGGACCCAGCCGATATGACCGCTCAAGAGTTGCATCTCAGCTTGAGTCGCATCGTTTTATTTAAATATTACATTCTCAAATGACATGACTCATAAAATCACTTCCTTAAGAGTCCAAATCAAATGCATGTTTGAACAGTTCAACTGTTAAAAGGGTTTAACTTTATAAACCATCTCCACTTCCTACACGTAGAAGACGTATCTGAATGCCGGCTGATGGGCGAAGTAGAGAGAAGACGTCTGAGCAAATCAGTATCCGTTCTTTATTCTCCCTCTATTGAGCTGGAACGGGAAGTATATTGTAGAGTAAACAGTAAGCTGGCAGGAACCAACCCTGTCAATCTGTGCACATCAACATGCCCTGGCAGTTGATACAAGGCCGTAAACTCGAGACGGTCCAGCCTTTGAGGTCGAAACTCCTTCCAAGACACTTGCAGGGAGTTTGTGTAGAACAAGTATTCCTGAAGCCATGGGGAGGATTCAAAATCTGCCCAAGCCTATCCGCGTCCTCAAACCAATACTTGACAAGATAGTATAACCAGTAACGAGCCATGTTGACATTCTTCACAATGCGAAAGACTTTTTTTTTTTATATTCAAACACCTACGCTTCGTTCAATAAACATGCGCCCCTGTGTTGCATCTCATGAGTCACTGTTTGTATTGGAGTGCAACCAATTATTGACTGCTTTGGTTGGCTTTCAATGGGCACAGAAAAATCTGGATTATTAATTGAAAAAAAGCAGTGCAAAAATGCTTTCTCAAGTAGCTGTCAGTGCTCCTCCATACAGGAAGGCATACGACAAAATGCCTGATCAACAAATGCAACCGCATTGTAAACACAACATGAAAGACGACATTTCAATCGGGGTTTTGAATTGAAAGACTAATGAACACAGGTATGTGAACTCCAAATATGATCGGGCATGGGGCAAACTATGCGAGCAGACCATACTTAAATGACATGCTGTAATCAAATTCTATGCCAGGATCCCATAACCAAATCGGAGGGGATTAGCGTCCCCTCACCTGTGCATCATCTCCCAACAGCGACCCCTAGGGTAACCCAATCTGACGGCCCCACTTTCCGTTTTTTTTCTCGTTTTTTTTATTACACCGGCAACCCTTCGAATACTGCAGCTGGCGAGTTACCCGTTGACATGTGCACGTTATTCCAACACGGGCAACCCCTACGTGCGTGCGATGGCTGTGCGATGTGATGTGATGTGATGATGGCATTAACTATAAAGGCTCGACGGGAGCTCCAGCAGGAGCTGTCCGCCTTAAACGTCCCCCCCCCCACCCGCCGAAAAAAACACCGTTAACGCCCGACAACGTTCCGGGACGTGATTCGAAACACAACAGCTTCCCGACCCGTTGCACGATGAAAAACAGCAACCGGATACCCGACAGCTGCGGTTCTGATAACTAGCTAGCCCTTGCAAATTGGTAACTAGCTTAGCATAACTGACATCCAGGCTAAGGGGACGGCAAACGATCCCCCTTCCACGCACAAAATATAACCCTTGTGGTTGAACACACGCCGTTTAAGTACGAGTGAGGTTTGTCACGATTGTGCCGAGAATCCGGCTAGAATATGTGCGGTTGCCCGAAGAACCCCCGAGTTATTTCAGCTTTAGCTCGCAGAAGCTAGCAGCGCCACTGACATTAGCACCGCTGGTCAACTGCATTAGCCTGTCTTGCCTTACGCACTAGCATTTGAGACATGTAACTGCATCACCAGAAAACCGAAATAAGGCATTAAGTCACCGCTATCCGTGCAATTAACTGGAACGAAACTTGTCATGACATCCCGGGGTGTTTAAATTGGCATGCATGTGTCTTACTCACCACAGGAATCACATATGAAGATCGGCTAGCGTGCTAGCTAGCTGGCTAAAGTGCTTCAGTGCGATTTTTTTCTTCGCTTTTTGAGGCATTCGTCGAGGCTACAAGATCAGCCACGCCTGAGCAGACACATCAAGTAAGTAGCGGACTACACTACGTACAAGCTTAATCTTTTCTTTCCCCCCCACTCTCTCCCACAAATAAGCACTAGCGTTATTATAATGTGAACCTAACGTGCAGAAGAACGTGAATCTCAAAGCGCTGTGGAGTCAAGTCGGTTGACGATCGGCCATTTTGCTGCTCAGCGTCAAGTGACTCCAGGCGGCGGCGCGCGGCAGCCGCGAGGACGCGCTCTGACTGGCTGCCCACTGTCAGCAGGGGATGCGAGAGAGGCGCTACTTTGACCTTCACTCACTTTTTGTTCAGATCGCACTCGAATCAAACGTGTTGGGGCGCATTCTACGCATTCGCACACGATCCCCGTCCGTGGTGTTAAATCCATGTGAATCACACACACATGTTGTATGACACGCAGGTCCTGCTTCAAGACTTGTGAATTAAAGCATGGCACCCGGAAAGAGGAGAGCGAATAAAAGGAAAGTGGAGGATTTGGTGGAATCTGGGAGAGAAGAGGAGGACTCGGCAGCAACAGTTGAGCCCGATGGGAAGAGAAGGTCCGAGGAACGCCCGACCAAACGGGAAAGCCCTCCGAGTAGAAAGTACATCGGAGCGCACGTTGGCATGCAAGGTATCATGATAAAGTAACACACATTTTACACGTTTACATTCACACATTGGCATCGGTGCACTGGCAACTCCTCTGCCTCCATCCGCCGATCTAGGCGGAATATGGAAAGCGGTGGAAAGCTGCGTAGAGATGGGAGGCCATAGTTTCGCCATGTTCCTGGGGTCCCAGCGGTCGTGGACGAGGCCTGCCCTCGACCTGTCAGCGGCGGCCAAATTCAAGGACCTGTCTGCCCAGCAGGGGTTCGACCCTGCGCACATACTCCCGCACGGCTCCTACCTCATGAACTGTGGATCTCCTAAAGACGGTTTGTAGAATACGCACACAAAAAAAATAAGTAGAAGAGGAAAAAATTAAACGTACACCACCTGGTACTCGTTCTTTATTGCGGTCTTTCACTTCCCCTGTATTATTTCATCTTATAATTTAACATTAATATCCCATCTACATTGAATGACTTCAGCCAGAATTGTCCTTCCAATTGTTATTTACCAATGTGGTCACCCACCCAAAGAAACACACAATGAACCAGGTACATGTCATGAAGGAGCAGCCACCGGAGCCAGGAAGCCTCTCCGTCCAGACACCAAACGCCCCTACAACCCTGGTGGCCCGCTCTAACCTGGCCCCCTCCCGCCGTCTCCTCGGTCTGTGTGTTCCTCCTCGGTTCCCTCCCAGATGTGTTTGAGAAGAGCCAGGCCATGCTGGTGGACGAGCTGGGCCGCTGCAGCGCCCTGGGCCTCAGCCTCTACAACTTCCACCCAGGCTCCTCCCTGGGCGCCATCACCACCGAGCAGTGCATCCAGAAGATAGCCGGCGCCATCGACCACGCCCACCGGCAGGTCCCTGCTGTCGTCACAGGTGGACTCGCGTCACTCACTCGTGTCCAATCCAATATCTAGTATCTAATCCAGTTAGCAAGGCCCGCTGTGGCCCAATGCCTGCTATGAGAGCCGATCCGGAGCAGAGCTCGCAAAAAGTGCATCGTCACACAGATGTTACTCCCTCCAACCCCACAACCCATCACACGTTGATGATGTATGTATGTATGTATGCATGCATGCATGTATTTGTATTTGAAAACGCCCATACACAGCGGGTGGGTCTTGGGAGTCTTCCTCAAGGAAGCCTCCAGGCAGGCAGAGGCCATGCGCAGTGAGGCTCAAGTGAGTCGACACACACACACACACACACACACACACACCACCCCGTCTCACTTCCCGGTCCCCGTTTCCCCCCCATTGCGGCAAGCAGTGCTGGAGAACATGTGCGGCCAGGGCAGCACGGTGGGCGGCCGGTTCTCCGAGCTGCAGAGCATCATCGCCCGGGTCCGGGACCAGAGCCGAGTGGGCGTGTGCCTAGACACCTGCCACGCCTTCGCCGCCGGTCCGTGGGTCCAATCTTCACCCCGCCACACCTGTCTTTGAAACCCTATCTCTGCATGTGTTGCGGCCCTCCAAGTGACCTTTGTGTGTGAAGGGGAGGGGGGGGGTCTGTATTAATAAACCTGCCTTGACCGACTTTTGGCAGATCAGTAAAGAAATGCTAAAATGTGCGGAAATTAGACATTTTTAAGAAATACAATATATACATATGCATGTATATCATTAGTATTTTGGGGGTTTTGCTATCCAGTACAAGGGGAATAAACCAGTTTAATGACACATATAATTCTTACCGTTCAAGGCAGGTGATAGACTTACGTTTACGTTGCAGGTTATGACCTGGCGGCCGAGGGAGGGGTGTCGGCCATGTTGGATCAGTTTGACACGGAGGTGGGGCTGCACTATCTCCGAGCCATCCACCTCAACGACTCCAAAGGTACACACACACACACACACACAGCAATTCCACCATCACTCGGTGACCGTTTCACCTTGTACAGTTCATGTATATTTCGACCCCCTCTCGGTGCGTGTGTGTGGCTCAGGTAAGCTGGGCTGTCACCTTGACCGGCACGAGGACATCGGTAAGGGTCACATCGGAGTCTCGGCCTTCCGGGACATCGTTAACGAGCCCAGACTGGACCACATCCCCCTGATACTGGAGACCCCCGGACGGTGAGTTGGACCCTCGGGTGGGGGCCGCGAAGGTTCAAAGGTCACGGGCGAACCGCGGTTGAAGTGGATTATTAGGTTGTTTTTTTCGGGAGGGAAAGTGGCCTTTTTCGTCTGCTTGGATCGCCGCGTTCAGTGTGTAGTTTAACCTCTGACCTCTCTCCGCAGGCCGGGGTTTGAGTATGCCGAGCAGATCCAGCTCCTCTACTCCCTCATTAAAAGGGAATAGAAGACGAACCGTGACAATAAAGTCAATACAACCTCACAGGCAAAGCTGGTGATGTTTTGAGGATAGGTGACTAAAGTCGGCCCAAAAAAAATTCTTTATATTTGTTAATGAATATTTTGAATATTTTTTTATACCTTTTTGTCAACTGAATCTGAAATGACATGAAATTAAGTTTGAATTCGTTTTTGGATTAGATTTTTGTTGAGCAACCACTTGGGGGCAGTAGATGAACAGTCATGAGCATTTCCAGGCACCCTGAACTTTATATTTTCGTACAAATGCCAGTGTTAATATCAACTGAAATGTTACGCTTTTGTTTATGGGAGCTATAATGTCACTTTGAAAATATTTAACTTACATTTGTGTTTATTTGTCATCACTAAATGTGATCAGCACCAGCAAAAACAAAACACACATTCCTCTGTGGGCACACATCTGTTGAATACCAGCTCATTGTTTCAGCTGTTGACTCCTGGGTAGACTTAAGACACGCACACACACACACACACACGCACACACACACCCACACACACACACCCACCCACACACACACGCACACACGCGCACACACACACACACACACACACACACACACACACACACACACACACACACTAGAGGGTGGCTCATGTTAAACCCCATGCCTAGAAACCCAAGTATTAAGTTTGCGTAATGTCAGTGAAATGCCAGTATGAGAACTACTGGCCCTGTAATTTCCAGTAATTAAATATGGGGTTGATTGAGTAGTGAATGTTAATAGCTCTGTGCCTGCCCAGGTGCTCTTTGGCAAGGCAGTTCACTCCCTCATGCTCACAGAGTACTGAGATTTTCCTCTTGGACCATCTACAGTCATCAACTAAAAACGTCTTTATGAGGCTGAGGTGGGCATGAGCGTCTCTGGAAATTGACCTGTTCACTCCGAGGATCACAATGTGTCCACGTTATTGATTTAACAGCAACAGGTCAATAGCGACAGAAGAGATCTACAGGCTGACTGGCTTCCCTTTAGTCGCCCTCCTGGTCTTCAGTCCAGACAATAAAGTACAAACAACAAGAAACAACACAGTGTTTGTCTCCTATTGTCTGCTCGGATTATGATTTAACATGGCAAAGAAATATTGTAAGACGCTGTAAGTATCACATCAAACAAACATCAGCTCAGGGCACAGGCCTCCGACAATGGCCGCTAATGGCGTCACGGACAGACATAAATAAATGCAGAGAGAATGTCTGAAAAAAACCCCACTTCTTTCAGTTAGGGTGGGTGGTTAACAGAGACAGGAAGTTGAGGTGCCTGGCCCCAGAAAGTCTCTGCTCTTTGGCCCCTCCTACAGGAAATGCCTGTGGGCTCTGTAAAGATGCAACAAGCACTGATCAGTGCAGACCAGGGCTACAGACCGGTAGTGGTTAATGATTAAGGATCTTTCGGGGGGGGGGGCGGGGGGGTTATGCAGAGGTTCACGTCTAATCAGGTGATGTGATAAGGTCAGGGGTCAGACATGATGTAAACACGTGGCTGGGCAATTCTGCAGGTTAATAACGGGTTGGGAAATGTAATAGTAAAAAAAAAAATAGTGCTAAACGTTTCAGGGGTTTTTGTTCACTTGAAAGCCTTTTTTTCTCTCCCCTGAAAACGTTGTCACAGCAGACACCAGCACCAGTAAAACGAACGACGACCATCCATCGAACGGTAAATACACAAAGTAATTGCTGGATGTTTCCTCTGAAACGGTAGCCCTATCAGTCCACATTTCAAGCTCATGAATCACAGCGGACAAACCAAACCGCGGGCTACGGCTCCGAACGAACTCTCCCAACACAAGTCAGATTTATATTATTCTCTGCGGTTTCATGGATTCTCTGGCCGGACGGAGGGCCGTCTGGCCATTACAACATGTCAGGACAGGGGATCGGGTTTCAACACAGGTCCACGCCATACCATAGACTGCACACTAAATATAAAGAAGGCATTCATCACAAGCAAAGGGCTGTACTTGGCCCGTCCTGCCGTCTGTGTATAAATCACATCACTGGGTCCCGGGATGTGCGTAGTTAGAGCACAATACTGGGTTCCACTTTGTTTTGGTTCTTCAGTCTTTATGCCCCTGCCAGCATCTTGTGGGTTTTTGGGTGAGGCAATTATATAATCCAATATTCCTGAGAAAGTAGTCCCAAGTCAAAGATGGAGCTCAGCTCAAATCCTTGTGCTTTCGTTCCTGTAATAACTTCTGGAATATTTTAGGGGCTTCATGTCACAGTATATCCGTATATTGGATTTCAGGATTTAAGGTCTCGGGTCTTGCAGCTATCCGTGTGCTGCCATGTTTGTTTACCATTTTTGTTTTTATTAATCCTCAAGGAGGTCACTGGTAGAAGCTTTGGAATAAACTCTCAAGAGCCTGAGATTTAAAAAGTATTGATATGAATCCACACAACATTCTCTGTTGCATGGTCTGCCTAATACACTCAAATTCTCTCTCTCTCTCTCTCTCTCTCTCTCTCTCTCTCTCTCTCTCTCTCTCTCACACACACACACTCTCACTCTCCACCTCTCTCTTTGGTGAGGATCATTATTTATTTCTGTAAGGTAGCTCCAGTGAGGTATGGTTCATTTAACAGTTACGATGACAGTGAATTACAAGCGCTTGTGTGATGAGTGTGTGGGATGAAAGCCCAAAGACAGCCAGACGGGAGACAGGAGAGAGAGGCCTCGGTTTAGTTACACTAGTCCTCCCAATAAATGAGAGAGAGAGAGAGAGAGAGAGAGAGAGAGAGAGAGAGAGAGAGAGAGAGAGAGAGAGAGGGGATTCCAGAGATGGAAAGAAATTACTGTATTTTGGCTCCTCTGTTTCAATATGGCTTCTCTAACCGACTCGGACAGATTTATTTCACACACACACACACACACACACACACACACACACACAGACCTGCTTTGGCTCACAGGCCCGTGTAAAAAACAGGAGCACAGGCACACACAGCATGACAAGCGAAGGCGAAGGTGTACTGGCGACATCAGGGTGAATCCCAGGAGGGGTGGATGAAGTCCTCCAGCCGGGTGGTCCCAGTGACATCGCGTCTCCATGTCTGTCCACTGGCCACAGCGCCGAGGAACATGTTGACACGGAAACTCCCACGAGGTGAGGAGTCACTTGGATGGAACGCGTTATCAAAGGAATGTCAATGGAAATGAAAAAAAACAAAAAAAAACACATGACTTCTAAAAGCATTGTTTGCTAATGCCTGTTATGACTAAAAGAATTAAAGAACCCAATTATTTGCTTGT
>JAOPUH010000065.1:7548365-7558487 GCA_027123175.1 Urophycis cirrata | reverse complement strand
CCCGGCGGCGGGCGGTGCGGGGGGGGGGGGGGGGGGGGGGGGCGGGGCGGGGGGGGGGGGGCGGCCGCCGGGGGGGGGGGGGCCCCCGCCGCCCGGCCGGCGGGTGGAGGAAACTCAGTCAAAGTCCTTTCGAAGCACAGGATTGTATTGGAAAAACGCTGGATAACAGGAAGAACCGCTAAGTCTGCGCCCGTGTGGAAGGAGCCGGGCCGGGCGGGTACGCCAATTCAGTGCAAGTTCCCAAGCTTCCCATAGCTCCGCTCGTCTCTCTCTCCTCTCGTCGCAGTGTTTATAGGGATTATATTCATCGCACGGGTGACATGGGAACATGGCCGCCGCCGGGGGGTCTCAGAGTGGGACCCTAGGCACACGGTGAGGGTGGTGGGGGGGGGGGGGTACACATGGAGGGGGTATCGGATACCAATACACTGATCAAGCTGACTAGGAGGGGAAGCATGCGTGTGATGGGGGCACCGGCTAGCGGAGGGTTCTGGACCTCGTACGACAACACCACGGGTAGACAACGTGTTAACCAGTTAAGGGTATTAGTTTAACTCGTGCGTGTGTGTGTGTGTGTGTGTGTGTGTGAGCACACGCGAGTGCACAGACTGATGCTACTCCCCGATTACTAGTTGGCTTCTACAACGTACACTACAGTATCGGAGGGAGCGGCCCAGGGTGGGGGTGGGGGTGGGGAGTGGCTGCCCAGGAAACTCACCAGGGGGGGAGGAGGAGGAGGAGGAGGAGGAGCGAGAGGGGGGAGAGAGAAATCTGAGAGCCGAAATGAACGGGTTCGAGTGGTTTGCCTCCTCCCCCTCCTCCCTCCCCCCCCTCCTCCTCCCCCCCTCCCCCCGCAGAGAGGCTCAGAACTCCAGGCCCCAGGCCCTGAAGAAGCCCTTGGCCACCAGGGCCTCGCGGAACGTCACCGTCAGGGAGTTGATGGTCACGTCGGTCACGGTCACCTCCCCCGGGCCGCACGCCGTCTGACCCGGGCGCCAGTCAGCCGGCTTCCTGGGCCCGCCGCGGCCCTCCTTCTCTTCTGCACCGATGGCAGGGCTCCATCCTCTGTCTGTAGGGGAGAGGGAGAGGGGGGGGGGGAGAGAGGGAGGGTGTGAGAGAGAGAGAAGGGAGAAAGGGGGGCGAGAGAGAGGAGTGTGTGCCATCAGAGGGCCAACAGAAAAAGGAGGAGAGTGAGACAAAGATAGGGTTTGCAGTGGGCCAGTGATTGCATCAAGCCCTCCATGTGTTGGCTGTGATTGAGTTACTCTCGACTGACCTGGATATCTTATCTCTCTTTGAAATGCTCACTAATGGACAAATAGGGGGCCGGTGTCTGCAGGGTTCTGGCAGAATATGAGCCTGGATCAAAGTGATCTTACTTTGGATAAAACGCCAGGGCTTTGAACAGAGGGATAGCTATCTATCTATCCATCTAGCAAAATATATATACACGGTAATATATGTATACATTTCACATGAAAATTGGACAAAAATAAAAGGTGAATACATTATCATTATTATGTATTATTACATATATTTTAAGACAAATACAATACATGTGTGTATTGGGCTTTGTACTTTGTACTTTGTGTACCAAACCCTTCTGAGATCATTTGGTTGGTAAAACTACTCTAGATTTCTTCCACAAACATCTAAATGTCAACACAACAGAAACGCCCACCATCCTAGTCAGCGTTCATACATGACGTCCCAACACCCAACACCACACTACACACGTCAACCTGCTGAGGCCATGATCTAGAAAGGGAGCTATCTTTATCCTTCTATTAATGGTAATCCGGCAATCTGTGGATGAGCCAAACGACTCTGCTATCTGCTGGAGGTGTACGGAGGGGCTAAAGTGGGTCTGAGTGGCTCTGAGAGTCGCATACATACCATTCACAATGCGTCCGCTCTCCTCTGCTGCCGGCTTTCTGTGGAGCTTATTTTTCGCCTCCTCTAACTCAATGTCTTCCTCTACTTGCCTTTCATCCTCCTCCTCTTCCTCTTCCTCCTCCTCCTCCTCCTCCTCCTCCTCCTCCTCCTCCTCCTCCTCCTCGTCTCCTTCCCCCCAGACCTCGCCGCTGGGGGTCGGGGGGTTTGACCTCAGGCACCTGATCTGTGACCTCTGCGGGTCGCTCGTCTGGTGGGCCGGCCGCGGGCGAAGCAGCCGTCTGCAGGGGTCATACTCCGGGTCCTCCGGCCCGGGGTCCAGTGAGCCGGTCAGGGAGAGTTGCAGGCGAGGCTGAGGCTTCTCTGGGGCCTTGTGGGCGCTGCGGAGGTCCATGCTGTAGATGGTGTTCTGGTGGCACCACATAGAGAGGAACGCGACAGAGAGCCCTGTGAGTGGTAACCAGTAGCAACCAATCTGGTTGCGTGTTTGTCTCCTTCATGCAAGGGAGAGGCTTGTCATGGCTCAGTCCCGACTGGGGAACTCTGAGGAAATATCTCAGCAGCTCTGCAGGCTGCATTACAATGTAAGGCTGTATGCATCATTAAATATAATAAATATAATAATAATAATAACACAAGCTATTTGATGGAGGCTTTTATCCAAAGTGGATGGATGATGCATGAATACACTCTCATGAACTTCATGTTGTTTCATCAGCAATGGGACTACTAACCTCCAGTAGCAGGCGCTTCACCTTTGACCCTTTCCTCTTGTGTCCCACAACGCGGTCCCTCTGCTCTCTAAAAAAAAAACAAGAACACACCTGAAGACGACGGCGTGGCGTCCTGCTAGCCTCACCCAGAGCCCTCAATCGTGTCGCGTCGTGTTGCTCAAGGGCACCACGGGCAGGGCTATCACTGCTGTGTTTTCAATTGGGTTATTGTTGTTTTTTTCCACGCAGCTGATAACATTTAGGTTGAAACAGAGATGCAGGCATTCCCTGTGGAAAGGTCTCCGTTCACCAAACAAACACCAAACAGAAGATGTCCTCGCTTACTTCTCTTGGAAGGCCTGCAGCAGTCGCTGGTCCAAAATATGCTCCTCTGGCTCCCATGTGGAGTACCTGAGGGTGGACCAATGAGAGCGCAGCATGAGACACACCTTCTTCTTCAGGTATTCCTTCGTGTGAGTGTGTGTGTGTGTGTGTGTGTGTGTGTGTACCTGTGTGTGTGTGCAACTTTATACTCACTTTGGAGGCCATCCTTTCCACTTTAGAAGATACTCCACGTTGCCCTGTTGGAGATAAAGTGTGGTATGTACATAAATATTGATAACACACATAAATAATGTATGTGATGTACGAATGTGGATTTGAGCTGTGTGGTGCTGATGTCTGAGTTATAAACCTCCTCTGTTTAGGATGCTGTGTTTGTTCCCAATTCCAGTGATGTTCAATGTTTTCAATATTAGACTACCTTCTGGAATAGTCCAACAAATGCAAGAATCTCCATTATAATTAATCCTTTAATGTGTTTTGAGGATGACGCTTGTTATCAATGACGAAACGCGCATTTCCTTCAATTTCATCATCAGGCCAATCGCATGAAGGGATTGTGGATGACGTCATCTACTTTTACCACCAGGAGGTGATTTTTATTCACGTAAGTGACGTCACTGTTTACGGTGAGAGCAGGCTTTCACCCATTTCACCTGACTTGAAAGAGAATGAGAGTGAGACAGAGAGCGCTCTCTCTCTCCCTCTCTCTCTCATGCCGTCGCTCTCTCTCCGCCACAGGAATCTTCCAGAACATTCCATAAACACGCATCACGGGAAGTGCGTTGCAGGTTTTCATTTGCGTTATCCTGCTTTATCGCGCCTACATGTGCGCGCTTCCAAGCCGTTATATGGGCACGGCGTGGCGCGCCTTTCACGGTGCTGCGTAACGTTCGCCATGTGTGCTCTCCCAATAACACCAGGAAAGACCATTCCGCCATTGACTGATAACTGACAATTCACCGTGTCTTGTTTTATTATCACTATTTCACCGACGCGTTTTTTATTTATTTTTGAACTTCGAACGGAAGAAAAAAGAACGACAAGCCTTAGACCTAAAACAACACACAAGAAGCTTCCTAATACTTTTTTGCAGATCAAATAAATAAGTAAATAAGACGTTATTTAAAGGGGTATCCTCCGCTACCCGCCCACTCCACCGTAGCCCACGTTAGGATGAGTAACCAGGCTGCTGGACCCTGCTTCGTTCTCCTCCATACAACTCCACACTCCTGTCATCAAACGGTAGCGACGTCCAGTTGACGGCACGAAAATTACGGTTAAAATCAGGCCTACAATATATATATAAATATATATATTTTTATATATATAATTTTTTATTTTTTTTTACAAAAGCGTACCTTTTTGACTCTTTTCTTGATTATCGATTCCACGGCGAACACTTGTTCTCCAATCGCTGACAGCTCCATCGCCCCGACGTGGTGCACGCGGCTGAAAAATAACTGTTTCAAGTGGCGTCTTTTCTACGTCACAAAGTAGCCAAAGTGTGCGGGACTCAGACCCTCCGCCGCACGCCACGCAATCGCAACGCGGCTCTCGGCCTACCCTGCTGCCGACCGCTCACTCTCCCCCCCCCCCTCCTCGCTCATGGACCTTGGACCGTTTTTCCCTGACACTTCAAAGGCCCGGAGTATTCCGCTCCACTTCCTCGTCCCGGATCTCTCCGCACGTCCAGTGACTTTACAAATCTGCGACACATCTGCACACTGCTTCCTCAGCGCGTCCACGTGCCACACTGCCTGACGCGCGCCCTTTAAGCGCGCTCCGGGGTCGCGTTGGCAACGCGGCGACGGTGATGGAGCTCAGCGGGCACTAGCCTGTCACAATATAGTGAAATTTTACTGACCAGCAGCACAATAAACCCAGTTTTAGATTCAAATAAAAGAAAAACACCCCTCTTTTTTTTTTTTTTTTTTACAGTAAATACAAAAAAAGGACACACTGGCGGATATTCATAAAGTGCCATTATAAGCATTTTTTATTTCTGTGAAAAAGAGAGAAAGGGAAACAGACACATAATCAAGACTCTGGGAACCAATAATGGAGGAATGTCATAGCAACGTAAAGCCCACTGCTGTCTGTGACACTTAGTGTTATGTTATGCTCAGAGTGAGACATTGGAACCGCAAAACTAATAAACGTGATTAATCATCACATTGGGGATAAAAGTAAATAAAAATAAAGTTTCTTCCAAAGTAAAATCGGATGCCCACAAAAATCCCAGCTTCTCTTGATTGCATCACACATGAACAACCCTTGATATAAAATAACATAAATTGTAGGACTTGGTAAATGCCCTTTTTTTTTAGGGTTAGGATTTGGTAATGAAACTATACTACACAGTCCCCTTTAGAGATAAACGTACGTATTTACCATGTAAACAAGTTAAGGCCGATATCGTCATTGAGAGAACACACAGCATCTACACCAGTAACATTTCCTCTTAAGACATTGCTTCTATGATCACAGCCGGCATCAAGGCAAATCTCTGCATCTTCAACTCTCCAAAAAACACACCAAAACTTTCACTTTAAACTTCCACTTTCCAACGTCAAAATCCTTAACAACAGAATATCGGGGTTTTTTTTCTTAGGACTTCCAGGATAACATTGAGATCATTCTCAATGCGGTACCCAAACCCTCTTTCCCTCTCTGTAACCCCCCCCCCAAAAAAACAAACAACAGCTTCCCTTCTGGCAACGTAACACACATTGAAACTCCAACCACGACACATCTGCACAGACACTGTAACACCAACACACATCTGGAGCCACGTTCTCCACGCCTGTACTCAACTTGCCATGAATTACTTTTTTTTTTTCTGGGTGTAAACCACCGCCCCCCCACACACATACACAAAAAACCGTGTCAGACTGTAGATCGACTGGGGGCTTCGAGGGGCTGCCGGGCTCCCGTTGGGAAGGACCCCCACCTCGCACCATGAGCTGGGGGTCCCACCCAGACCGTCCTCCACAAGGTGAGAGCAATTTTCATGGGCGGGCCCCCCCGGGACTTTGCATTGCTTTGCATTGCGTTGTTGTTGTTGTTGTTGTTGCCATGGAACATGATGGCAGTCTCTGTGGATGGTGCAGGCTGGTGCAGAAGTGTGTAATACAATGTACTGGGCCAGGGTGGGCGAACGAGGAAATCCAAAGGTAGCGCGCGCGAGAGAGAGAGAGAGAGAGAGAGAGAGAGAAAGAGAGAGAGAGAGAGAGAGAGCGAACGAGAGAGAGAGAGAGAGAGAAAGAGGCGAGGGACAGGAGTGAATGAGGATGCATGGTTTTGTTAGAGAGAGAGAGTGGAAGAGCGCGAGAGAGAGAGAGAGAGAGAGACAAACGAAGAAGACACGTAGGTCAAGGGTCAAAAGCTTGAAGATCAGACACATGGCTTCATTTGACATACAGCTTGAGTTCCAGCACTTTGGAAAGCTGTACGATGTACAAAATAAATCAAAACCGACATTTAAAAATAGTCAGTATATAGATATATATATATATATTAAAAAAACACGTAGCAATACCAGATACTGAAATAATACGCTTATAAATTTGACTTGTGTTACAAATATGTGATTCTTAGTGATCTCCCTGTAGGTAGGTAGTTAGGTATGCATGTCTGTACTGTATAAAGATTTGAGTAAGGTTTGAATGTGTGCACTCGCTTCCATCATTGCTTCGGGTCTCATCGATTCCAGGAGTCCAGCAATGGTACTGTAAACCCAAAACTAAACCAAAACAAACCAAAACTAGAAGCAGGGAAAAAAAAAAAGAAAGAAAGTCTGCCCACACCCCCCCCCCCTGGGGTTGCACATCGTTTTGATTGGCTGATGCACAACTCTTGCGTCCTCGTCGGCGTGTCCCCCCCCCACCCCCCCCGAAAGCCGCGATTGGCCCGTTTGGCCCGCCCGTCCCGTGGCGTGGCGCGCGATTGGCCGCTTCACTCGGCCCCGCCGCCCTGGGACATCCAGGTCTGGTGGGCCTCCACGTCCTCCGGCACCACCAATAGCAGCTCACAGTTTTTCCCACGCAGCTGGTGGCGCAAGAACTTCCTGTTTCGGTGAACAAAGAGGAAAGTGGAGAGGAAGGAGGGCAGACGCGATAAGCCGAGGAGCGAGCTTTATAGTCCCGCCCAACGTCAACAAACACACGGGGGGACCGCAGCGCAGGGCAGTGGTAGGTGGAGGGGGGGGGTACGCACACCGGCAACTCGGTTTCCTGCCGTTACAAACCCCAGGACACCCTCCCAGTGTCGCACCACCGGTGGTTCTGCTCGCTGCGGTGCCCTGCTGCTTCCGGGTCCCCATGTTAGCCCACCTCGACACACACACAGTGTGGGCCATTGTGTATCTCTGTTAGCACTACCCTGGAGTGAGCACTAGTGGCACGTAGCACAAGAACTAGTGACTCACTCATCTTTGGCAGTTTTAAGGACCGTTTTTAAAAAAAAGGTGTCTGACCCCTTTCCCCCCCCCCAAAATCCCAAACTAACTCCTTGTTAGATACTTTATTTGCAAAAATGTTTCGCTCACTCACTCACTCACCCACTCACCCACTCACCCACTCACACGCTACCTGAGCTCATCCGCGCTGCCGATGGGGTGGGGGCCGCGCAGCTTGGAGTCCAGGTTGTAGTAGACTCCGCCCACCTCCCGCACGCCAATCCAGTGCTGGCGCTTGAGCGGCAGCCGCAGCGGACCCCAGCGCAGGTTGGACGGCACGTTGAGGATGAAGCCCGTCACGTTGGACAGCGAGATGCTGCCCACCTCCCTGCAGACACACACGCACGCCGCGTCGGAGAACACACAGAACACGGTCAGGTTCCACCAGACCGGGAGGAACGGGCCCGGTCAGAACCCGGGGCTGACACCAGCCGGGGATCTGTTGGACTGGATGAACTGGATCGGTTGGGGTTTCTGTACATGGTAAGGCACAGCTTTGACGCCTTAAAAGAATATATTAAAGTCATATTAAAGTCCTAACTCAGGGATGCAACAATATTACATTTCCTGGACGAGACCCATTCTCCAAGACATTGGTTGATTTGTTAGGTGCCATCAACACCGATAATGAGAATAAGAAATGCTCTCAATAGATAATTAATGCTGGAGGCAAACTCTGTCTGAAGCATTATATTCCTGTGTGACCTGGAAAGGCACGCGACGCAGCCCGTCCCCATGTCTCCATTTCCCCCCCGACACAATTATTGCCAATAGTCAATAATCAGCCCTCGAATGGCAACCATTCCTCGTCATGTGACCTCCAGTCACGAGGCACCGACGGTAACGTTCATGTGATAAATCACTCAGCTCACGGAGTGTCAAAACAGCACCCTGTGATTGCATAACGTCGGGCCCCTTTTAATGAGGGCTCACGTCCCGGGTCTGTGTGTTGACCACCGTCACTCACTGTAATGCAACTCGTAGACCCCTTGAAAAGCACAACGCAAGCCCTCGGCTGTGCGCCGAGTCCCTGACTGTGCAGCCGAAGATGAATTTAGAGCGGGCGCCTATTGTGTCTCTGTGGCAGAGCGGCGGTTGAGTCATTTGTCTCGGGCCGATTGTCGCTTACAATCAGAAACCGTCTTCCTGTTTCATTGTTCTTGGGACGTACGACGCCTCGTTTTTGCGGTGAAAGTAACGAGCTAAAACTAGGAAATGACAGGACAAGTGAAGGGGCTTGCCTGTGGCTTCCAGCAGTTGAACTGCTGTTTTAGTGTTCTGTTGCTCTCTAGTAATTCTCACCACGTAGTTGACCCTTGCCTCTTCACGAGAACGTGTTGTACAGAGCATGTGTTATTCTGCACAGTGCATAAAATTCTGAAATAGAACAAAAATGAAAAATCTCATAAAAGCACTTACTTACATTTCAAGACTAAGTAGTTTTAAAGTATTTCGCTAATCTCACATGTCATATTTTACTGTCTGGGTAATGCTGATTCCATCCTAAACCAGAAGTTGTTTTTTTTTTACCAAGTCGTTCCCCATTGCGAACACAAACAGCTGATTTATGATGTAATCATCAACAGACAGTCTGCAGTTCAAAATGAAAACACCACACACAAAAAAGCCCCGGCCAGAGTAGTCATTTCTGAACAATCACTTCAGACGGCCTCGCTGGGCGGAGAGCATTTCATTGGTTCCCCCCACAGAACCTGACAAAGCTCTTTTTTGGGGGTTGTTGGTTTTTTTTTTTCCACTGACCACAAAACATGAGCACAATGAGCAACACACAGCAAGCAGCTGTTTCTCAGAACCCGGTCGCCTTTCCTTCACGGCAAACACGGCACCCAAAAATAGCCCTCACGTCAAAAAGGGGAAAACGTTGACTTGATTGACTCCGGGATGACTCCGGGATGACTCCGGGATGACTCCGGGATGACTCCGGGATGGCTACCATTCCCGAAACGACGGGCTCGAGTCCAACTGGGATGACTTTTTTTTTTTCTTTCTATTGAGCCGTTGAATTGCTTTCATTCAAAGCGAGTGGACGTTAATTCAGACAGAGCTCCTCGAGAAGCAGGTCTTTGCTTGAGACCGCCTGAGAGTCGCGCGCGGGTCATGCGGGATCGAACCCAGGACAACGGATGTTAATGCTTCATCATCCGATCGGTTAATAGCCGTTAAGAATTTGAGCGATTAAAAATGTATAAACCGACAATGTAGGTCTCTATGTAAGTCGCTTAGGATAAAAGCGTCTGCTAATAGCCCTAAATGTAAATGTAAAAGTCTATGTTCCATTTCCTGAGAAATGGGTTTGGTGCGGCTCGGTCTGCCTCGTCAGTCTACAAGTGGCCGCTTGACATTGTTCTGTTCGGCACCATTTGTTGGAAAGGGACAGCCGTGTCGGAGCCACAGCCTTACCGTTGTACGCGTTAGGACGCGTTCCTTTGAACGGCGTCCGCCTCATGAATTAACGTCTCACGTGACTAATGCGGCACGGGACTTTGAATAACACTTTGCACTGCGAAAGAGATGTTTTGTGTCTCACTAATGACTAACGATCAATCGATTATTGATGGCGTGACATTTGCAACCCCACACGGTGCCTTTCTGTTGGGAGTGGAACCACCTGGGGATGTCCTGCCAATGTCAGGACTGCAGAGTCACTCCCCATCTTCCGGAAGAGACTCAAGACCCACTTGTTCAGAGTTCACC
>JAOPUH010000065.1:7327139-7338153 GCA_027123175.1 Urophycis cirrata | reverse complement strand
TTTTCCCCGAGATGGGCCGGCGTAGAGCGTGTCGCGCGCCAGACGAGACGCGGGAGCAGGAAGGACCACACACACACACACATGCGTGCACACACGCACACAGGCAGGAAGATTTGATTTTGCAGGCCTCGTTTCGCACTTAAAGGTAATGGGCGGTAATGGAGGCCCGGGCGAGCGGCGTGCCAAGGTCTCTGCGCAGCGCCGGGAGCTACGGCGCCATCCCGCACGCGGGGGCGGTGGGGGGGTGGGGGGGACGGTGCGAGCGCGCTCTCGTGGAGAACGGCGGCGGTGTGGCGTTTACAGAGCAGGCGTTTTTTTTTTTGTTTTTCCGTTGGATACGCGTCCGTTTTTTGATTTGTGTTCGTTAGCCAAGAACGCAGGTGCGGCTCAGCGGTGTGAAAAAGGAATTCTCCCGCTGAACCGAGGTTCCTTTGTACACAAACCATTCCACACACTTCCTCGCCATCGAATGCAATAATAGAAACGGCCGACTGTCCGTCCGGTGACCCCCTAGGATCAGAGCGACGAAGACAACAACAACAAAAAACACCTGAATGTTATTTCGGAGGCTAGCCACGGTTGGCACGTGCACCAAACAACCTAGCAAAGGTCACAGGTCGTGGTCCGCCAACTCCCAACAAAGATGGTGGTCATTGAAGACCCCCCCCCCCGCCCTGGCAAGGCCTCCAAATGCCTGTTGTTGTGCCTTTTCTTTTTTTTTTAACCGAATCCTTTGTCATCTTAGCTGCGTGGTGCTAACATCGAGCTAGCCGGGCTGGTTTCTCGGGCCCAGCGGGTCTCGTCTCCGGTGCTCTGTTTAACTGCCAAAACATCCCAGTGGAAATTGAGCTCCAGTCGCCGGCGCTCCCCCCCCCCCCCCCCCCCCCCCCCCCGCCGGCCGGCACCCCCCAGGGGGGCCCCCCGGGGCCCCCCCGCCCCCGGGAAAAAATACCCACCGGGAAAAGACAGGCGGCCCCAACCCCGCTCGCGCCGAAGCCAGCCGTGGGCGCCCCCGGTGCCCGCCAGGCCCGGGCTAAACACTCGCAGCTGTCAAAGTCCGTCGTCCCAGTCCACCGTTCTTCCCCCCAAAAAAAGGAGAGAGAGAGAGAGAGAGAGAGAGAGAGACAGGAAGTGTTTCTCAGGAGGGGGGGGGAGGGGAGGGGGGGCAGGTTCTACATCCTCCTCCTGCGCCGGCCTCAGGTGCTACGTGTGGCCCGCCGGTACGTCTCGAAAAAAACGACCTTTAAACTCCCCCCCGAGACAATCTCCGTCCTGGTCACCGCGATCGCCGCCCCCCCCCCGCTCTCCCGTCACTCGGACGGCCTTCGACCTGTCAATCAACCCGCTGAGTGGTTTTAAAAGAAAAATCCCCCCAAAAAAACTAAAAAACCGCCCGGGGTTCTGCACACTACACCATGCGTCACCGTGCTCCGGTGTTGTCCTCTTGTCTCCGTCCGTCGGGCACACAGACAGCAACGCCGACGCCCCGATGGGTCTATGGCCGTACCCCGTTGTGTCTCGTAGGGTCACCACACGTGTGTTTCAACGAGGGGGGAGAAAGCCCTCCTGCGTGTCTGTGGACGACGCGATCGAGACACGGTGGCACAAGCAGCGCGGCTCGACTTGGTTCTATTTTTTCCAACGGCTTCGTAGTTCATTGATGGGTTGTGGGAATTGAAAGTGTACCAGGTGCTTTCCACGTCTCTTTGACTGTCACGGTGCTCTCTCTGTCTTCTCTTACGTCATCGTCTCTCTCTCCTCCCCTCCGTCGCCTCACTAAGATTCCCCCCCCCCCGCTGTGCTTCATGAGAGAATATAGCTACACACCTGATCATGTACCATGCACATGTTGACTCAGTATAACGTCTATATATGACCTTAGTATCAGAGCCCTCTCCAGTGGGACTTTTTTTCAATTGATCTACAAACGACAGCGAGTGTATTTTCCAACTGTAAAAACAAGCCGAAATATTTAAAGCCTTCAGTTGCCATACCTAACCTGCTAGAGCTTTTATTTTGAAAATGCATTTCTGGTTTTATTTTTGTTAACTAGCCAAAAGAACGTTTTAGGATTTCTTGCATCGTTAAGTGAAAACTAATTTTTCCACAGCCTGATTCGGTTGTGCCAGAAGAGAGGTACACATTTGGACCAGAATCATTATAGGGTCCTCTTCAGGATACATTGGGTTGAATATCTTGACTCTTTTCTTGTCTTTATAGCTATATATATATATATATATACATCTCTGAAAAAGTCAGGAAATCTCAAACGCTGTTGTCCGACCTGTAGATTCAGAAAATGTCAAGTGAGTTATATAAGAACCGTGATTACAAGATTGTGGCTTTTTTTCCATAAAAAAAAAAAAAATCTAAACTTTTACTTCATGGTGAATGGAACGTGGTTTTCTATTCCAAAGATGCATGCGGACACGTAGCTTTTGGTGCATTCGTCTCTTGCTTCGAAAGTCATGTTCCCAGGGCGTACATGACTCTGTTGTTCTATGTTGCACACAAGCCAATCCAGAAGACTTTGAATCCACCGACTCTCTTCTGCTCTTTCAGTTTACACTTTATCACTGAACCTGCCAAAATTAAGCTCATTCATTTTTTTTTTTCTTTGTTTTTGTAATTTTTTTTTTTTTTTTTGATGTAGTTTGGAGGTGACCAGCATACGTGGCCTATAGGATTCTTCTTTTGCCTTATTTGTACCAGTACGTTTTTTTTTTTGTTTTATCTTCCTCCTGTTTAATCGCTGACACAACCGAGTCCCAGATCCGTACACGACGACGCCCTATTCTGTACCCCCCGGGAGGTTAAGTGACTTGCCCGTTTTCCCTGAGCCGCGCGCAGGTGGGGGGGGGGGCCGCCGCCATCAGGTGGTCCCCCCCGCGGCTTCACCGTCCTACCGATTGATCAGACCTCTCGGTGCAGCGGATAGCCACTACAGTTGTGCACTTTATGGGAAAAAAGCCTGACATTTCTAGCATAGTTAGTGCATACCATAAGGAAGTCAGATTTGACCTCTGAGGACCATTGGAGGTCAAATCCGTGTTCAAATGTGTTTAATTTTGGAACCAAACAGTGTAGAAAAACATTTATGGTGTCATTTCTAACTAAGATGGGGGTGCCCATTCATTCGGTGATACTTTTGAAATAACCGGAACCCAAGAACATGTATGTAGATCAAGGCCATGATCAGCCACAGGCACGCTATTGTTTTCAAGCAGCTCTGATTCCAGGCAGCAAAGTAGATCTGCTTTAACACCAGTCCAAATATTTCCTCTTCTTTTAGAAGAAATTGTCAATGTCTCCTCTCAAACACGAGATGTCATCTGGTGTTTGACAGAAGATGTACAGCCTCGAAAAGAGAGACCACAGTCACTCTGCAGTGCTGCGAGCTGTGCCTTCTGTTTTGACTTGATCTTGACCGGTGGCCTACTGAACAGTGGCAGCTTGTTCTTTGGAAGTGTTTGTGTGACAGGTGTCAGCCTTTCTGTCACAAACATGGTGTACTGCTCCTCACCAAGGGTCTTGATCCTTCTCACAGTTTCAACCACTTGGGTGTCCATGACGTCCCTTGTGTCAATGACTGAGTAGGTTTTAGCTGCGCTCTAGAAATGGATTCCCCATCTCTTCCAGCACTGTCACTAGTGCCTTGACCTCCTTCAGGAATGCTGCTTGCACTCCAGGTTGCTGGTCATGATGATGGTGTCCAGTGTCACTAACACCATGCTGATCCTTTATGGCCTGTTGCTCAAACTCTGTAGTGATCCTGGCAATTTCTGGCCCTGCTACCATCCAGCATCCAAGTGCTCCTGGATTGCCAGTCAGTCCAATAGCCCCACCAGAACATTCCACCATTGCATTGTTCTGCTCATGGGACTGGTCAAGTGCTATGGCAGAGACCTTGTTGCTGGTTTTCTGAGAGCACTGAAGTGAATGATGCCAGGAAACAGCTCTTCACATAGAAGTCTAGAACTCTAGAGAACATTCCTCCAACCCAGGCAGAACATAAAGCGCACTTGCTACCAGGCCAACTGTTGGAACCAGGCATTGGTCCTGGATTAGTCAAAATATAAGCAATGTTTCACTATATTGCATAGGTCCAATCTAGTGTCCAAGCTAAAATAACTGTATTTGCAAAAGAATGTCCAAACGTTTTTTAATGTCATTTGACCATGACCTTGATCTTAAATACATGTTCTTGGGATCTGGTGATCTCAAACGTGTCACCGAATGAATGGGCACCCCCAACTTGGAAATGACACCATGAAAGTTTTTCTACACTGTTTGGTTACAAAATGAAACGCATTTGAACATTAGACCTGGAGGACTGGTGGCCGTATTGGATTTGACCTCAGAGGTCAAATCGGACTGCCCTCCACATCTGAAAATAAACCTTATGGTATGCACTAACTATGTAGGAAATTTCACGCGTTTCTCATAAAGTGCACAATTGTTATAATATGAGCTCTTATCCGCTGTACTGTCTGGGTGTTGAGACGTGGTGGTGTTTGTGTAGGGGGTTCTGGTTCTGTCCATATTAAAACCCTGTTCAGCTCCCACACTGGCTCTATATAGCTTCATATAATCTTCACGCAATCTGCAGAAACTGTTATGACCAGAGCAACATTTATTGTACTCTACTTTTGCACTGTTACAGGTAATTGCAGGGTTTTAAGTCAACGGTCCATCAGTGTGATTTTGTTTTTTTTTTTGACTTGTTGTAATTTTTTTTTTTTTATAGTTTTTGTTTTGTTTAATTTTTTTTTATGGTTTTCGTTTTTTTTTTTTTTTTTTTTTTGTTTAATTCATTTATTACCCGATTAATGTTTTGTTTTATTTTTTTATATTCGTTTTTTAAAAATAAAGCCAAGCCTAAATAAAGCGAGGCGCGGCGAAATCCGATTTGTCGTAAAAGGTCCCAAAACCGCTATGGAAACCAACGTAGTATTATTTTATTATTTTTGACTGAAAAACGTCATAATACCCCCGAACCTCTCCCCTAGATTTTCTTCTTTTAATTTCCCCCCCTCCTTGTTTTATAATGAAAACAAAAGCTGTAAAGGTGAATAAACTATTTATAACAGTAACAACTCTGGTCTCGTGCTTTCTTTACCGTCGCCAACTCATTACTTCACTGTGAACTCTTAAGAAGGTTTGACTCAGATCCTCTCTCGCTTATTATCAGGACATTATTCCTAAATCAAAGATAACTAAGTCTGGTACGGTTGGCCGAGTTATTTTTTGGCATCTGGTTTTGTGAGCTTTTAGTAAAACTAATACCTGGAAATGGAGTGTTTTCTTTTTTTTTTTTTTTTTCTTCTTCTTGCAGCTTTGCAAGTCTTTCCCGGGTGTCGAGACGCTCATCTTCCTTCATACGTGAAGCGCACCTTTTTAACACAATCACATGATCCACGTCACGGCCGCCCCGGAGCCGCCAGGGAGCAGCGTCTTGAGCAGGGTCCTGGGTGGAGACAGACTGCCGCTCGGCGCCCTGGCGCCAGGCTGTTGTAACACTGCGCCGAGCTGTGTTTACCGCTGTGTCTAAATAACACCGCCGACCGCCTGCCCGCCAGTGTGGAGGAGGAGGATGAGAGAGGTTTGTCTCATCCTCCACTCCTCATCGTCATCATGGCGTACACACACTGCATGCTCGCCCGGCCAGGTGATGCGCTCCACGGTTAGCCGTGTGTTTTGACCGCAGGGTGTAGGCCCAGGGGTTCCCAAACTGCCTCCCAAGGATCAACCCAAATATCCTTGCAGCTCACCAGAATACCCTAACAACACCATCAGGCCATAGCCTAGCAACCACCAGCAAAACAGCCTCACCACCCTCCCCCAAAAAAACCCTAACATCCATGTAGCTAGTCCCTAGCGACCAACCCGAATGCCCTAAATACCATCTAGCTACGCCCTAAACAACCGCCCAGAAGCGTGGACTGTAGAAAACAGCCCAGAGCACCTGGCAACCACCTAGGATGCCAACGTTTCCCCTTCGGAACACTGTAGCTAACTACTGACAACCCCCCCCCCGCTGTGTCCAGTTGTCACACCAAGGACCCGCCAGCGGCAAAGTGTCGACACGTTAGTGGGCATTAAAATCAGTCACGTGTTTCCTTTAGCATGTCCAGGGCTAGGCCTACCGGGATGAAGGGCTGCATCTTGATGCAGACTCGCCGTCTACTTCCCTGCGGTGCATAAGGTGCGCATCTCCCTTATTTCATCGGCGCGGGCCACGTGCTGTACGTGTTTTGTTGACGGAGACGCAACCCGAGCCCTATAGCCTGTGTCCCGATGCGTGTGCGCGCATATGCTAACATGATTATTCTAGAACGAGATAAGTAGCACAGCATGGGGGGGAATGTACACAACACACCAACACACCATGTTGTGTCCGGGCCTCAGAATGGTACTTCACTTCTCTTTACTGTTGATCTAAAAAATTACTGTTGATTTATTTTTTAAGATAAGTTATATATATATATATATATATATATATATATATATATAATGTATGTGTATGTGTGTGTGTGTGTGTATATATGATATATTTTTTTATTTGGAATTGTATTTCAAAATAAATGGACTCAACACATTGACAACTGATTTTTTTTTTTTTTTGTTAATTTTGGGCATCACCACGCAAATGATACATACCCCCTTTAACTTCCAACACATCTGACATATTTATCATATTTCCAAATAATGTTATTGAGTCATTTAGGAGATGCTTTTATTCTTAGTTATTAAGATGCAGGTAGAGGTTTGATCTTCTCCAGTATCTGCACTCTACCTCTGTAGGCGTCCTGCACTACTCTGCCTGTAGGCTGCTGACAGCGGGTGATCACACCCGGGACCACAGCCGCTACAATATCCTCCTATACATACAGACACACCACATACATTCAATCACCATATGTGTCGAATGGCAGTCCATCAACACACAGCAACTGCTATAGTAGGCTAGCGTTCCTAACTCAACACTGCGTGTGTAATCACATCCCAATGTACATATATTTCGTGCTGCAGGGGACTCTTAATGTGTAAATCCCTAAAGCTCGGCAGCGTTCAGGAATGTAACATGTGGACAAACAACCTATAGGATGGTCGACCGGAGCCATATGTTTTTTTGGGGGGGATGTTAACATCTGGTTCTTTGGCTCATTGAGCGAGCAGACGGGAAGGAGGAACAGATACGGCGAGGAGGGGGAAGGGAGGAGAGAAAGCGCAAGTTCAGGGCTTTTATTGTGGGGGTGCAAACAAAGTCAGACCGGGAACAGCTCTCATGACAACTAACGAACTAGGTCATAATATTCTAGAATAGAAATAGAAATATTCTAGAAAGTAATAATTACGTTACAGGGTAATAATATCACAAAAAAAAAACTAAATCCAATTATATACGAAATCCAAAATCCAATTACGCGCAGACCCAGTTAGGCGCAAAAGTCAGAGTTACACGCAAATGTCAGAATCACTGACTAGGGCAAAGAGAGTTCTCGTAGACAACGTTCGTTTGACTTTATATAGGCCTACTTCCTATAAATACCTTACCTAAGGCATGCATATCTTCTTTTTTCAAACAATTTATACTACTTTTTCAATATTCAGACATCGATGCCGAAAGTTCTCTGTTCTGTGAAAGAGGACTCGGGGACGCGTTTCGGAGCACAGCGTGTCCGAGCAGTTGCACTAACCCAACATCCACACGCAGTCTGCTTCTAGGAAGATTCCGACCCTTTCACAGAGTCACCGGGAGGGCTGCCAACTGATATTTCGCGGAAAAAAAACAAGCGCGCCGCTCACCCCCACAAGACGAGGGCGAGACGTTTGGTTTGGTTGGGTCCTTTTGACGTCATTATTTTCGTGTGCACGAAGGCCCCTGCGAAACATTCTTACGTGAAATATGTTTATAGAACTTATATTAGAGTTGCATTTTTTATGCATTTTAAGATATACATATTAATATATATCTGTACAAAACCGTGTATATTAATCATCACACATTTAAGTGGACACTAATATGCTCGTAGGGTTCTCTTTAGAGACAAAACAAATATTAAATTACGCTATCTAAACATTTTGGTGAAATAAGGATGATTATTAATGACCCATTTCAAACAAAGCGTGTGTTCAATCATTACATAACCAAGCAGATAACACACATATATATATTTTTTGGGGGGGGCGATGATAACATTGGGTAACAATGTTGAGTTCTTCATTCCAAGAATCGTAAATATTGTCAACCCCAATCTCAGAGGTTAGCTGTTGTCCTGACGGAGAGTCCCATGGAGGTCCTGGACAGACAACAAGTCAGCCTCTGTGTCCCGCTACCACACACACACACACACACACACACACCACCCCTGCTGACCTTAAGGGTAGTGTGTGTGTGTGTGTGTGTGTGTGTGTGTGTCGGGGAGGGGGGGGGGGTGGCATTGGTTGAACCTGGTGAACTTTAAACCCACTGAACTCTGCTTCTCAGTACAACCCTGGGAATGTACACACGTGCACACACACACATACACGCACACACACACACACACACACACACACACACACACACAGCCCATGACCCATGGGACACACACATTGCTCTTTGACTTATAACTTACTGTTCCTACTCAGATTTTGTGTGTGTGTGTGTGTGTGTGTGTGTGTGCGTGCGTGCGTGCGTGCGTGCGTGCGTGCGTGCGTGTGTGTGTGTGTGTGCGTGTGTGTGTGTGTGTGTGAGAGAAAGTGTTTCCACATCAGTGTGTCATTGTGTTGTGTCTGGTGTCTTCATTTAAGCCAATGGCAGCAGGGTGAGCTACAGGATGTGCAAGAGAGTCATACAGACAGTCACACAGACAGACAGACAGACAGACAGAGACTAATGGACCGACAATGGGCTGTCCTGTATCTCCAGGCAGCCTGGCTGCCATCTCAAATTCAACATCCAAGCCCACCGACGGCCCAAAGATCTCAAGCCCCTCTGGAAGGTTCCAAGGCATTAGGCGTCGCCACGGGTGCCCTGGGCTGACTTGTCAGTCAGCCCGTCCAATCAGAGGGCTTTCCTTTGTTTACGTTCACCAGACGTACATTCAATGGAATTGGCTTTGCCCCCCCCTGTTTTTTTTTCCTGTGCCCACCCATTTGAACATGTTTGACTACGCCACTGTTCCACAGTGCGGCCTTCACAACACAAACCATGAGACGTTTCAACACATGGGTTAAACGCCTGGCTAGTGCCACGAGCGGCTCTGTCTGGCCCACGGTGGCACCTCCGTGACGAGGGTCTGTCGCACCGACGTGAGCTACATGGTGACATTAATGTAACGTCGCTCCAAATTGCATAGCAATCAAAGTCCTCGGGAACCCGAGCCCGTGCGGTGACACTACACACACACACACACGGCCAAAGTCATGTTGTTGTTGTTGTTGTTTAAATGGGTTTACACACACACACACACACACACACACACACACACACACACACACACAAAGGCAGGGCGCAGTGGAGTAGCTGATAAAAGTAGGCCATGTGACACAAAAAGATTGGTAAATAATACGTCCACGAATAGTGTCTTTTTATCTTACAGACATGACACTTGACACACACACACACACACACTACTATCTAGCCGTCAGTCAATATGTAAGCAGTGGAACATATAAATGGCGTGTGTGTGTGTGTGTGTGTGCACGTGTGAGTGTGCGTGTGCGAGAGCGATTCACTCGTGCGAGAGCACATGTACCCACAGTTCCTCATCGACGACCCTTCACCTAGTGTGCCGGGGGGGGGGCGGTTTGGGACGCCACTATTGGTCGAGGTCAAGCTGGGGGGAAGTGGAGACGTTCAGTGGTCATCGACGCACCGTTTCCCCTTTTCAGTCGGAGGACACCCTAATGACCACATGAAGCACGGCAGGGCCAGGGGATGTACTGGGAAACAGCACGTATCATTCCCACTGTCCCACACTGTCTGTAGATGCGGTGAGAGTGGAGTTGTAGTCAAGACCGCCTAAAGCGACACCAAGACACTACCAAGACCAAGACCAAGTCCGACCAAGACAAGACCAAGACCAAGTCCAACCAAGACAAGACCAAGACCAAGTTGAGACCGGAAAAAAAACAGACTAGTGTTTAAGTTACACCAATACGTGAACAATGGCGCAGCTGGAAAATATATACAGTGTAACATATTTGGCGCGTAGTGTATGAGTGCTGCGTCATATATAAGGTTTTGTGATGAGCGTGAGCTCGCTGCTTGGTTTATCCACAAACCCCCAGGAGACCTCTATGTCCAAGACCAAGACAAGACCGAGACCAAACACAGTCGAGTCCGAGACAAGACCAAGACCACGTAAAAGTGGTCTTGAGACCGCTCTCGAGTACTGCAACTCTAGGTAACAGTACCCAGGGCCGCTGCTGAGGAACCCACAGCTGGACCAGGACCCACAGCTGGACCAGGACCCACGGCTGGACCAGGACCCACGGCTGGACCAGGACCCACAGCTGGACCAGGACCAACGGATGGACCAGGACCCGCGGCTGGACCAGGACCCACGGCTGGACCAGGACCCACGGCTGGACCAGGACCCGGGGGACTCCCTGGGGGGGCGCCGCTTCCCTCAGCTGCCTCGGCACAACCCCCTACGAGGTTGGTTTGAAATAGGGTGTCAAATGAACCCATTTCAGATCAATTCACCCTGAAACCTCACTGTGAGTGTTTGTGAACGTGTTGCCACCTTCAAGGTAAGAAAGTCATCAGGACTCACCGAAACTGAGATACACTGAAGTCAGGAGCACAACAACGAAGAAATGATGTATGAGAGAAGAGAGAGAGAGAGAGACTGAGATTGAGATTGAGGCAGAACAGTTGCAGGATTAATGGATGGATGGAAAGAAGATAGACTGGGAGATGTATCAGAGTGAAAGGAAATGTGTCCAAGGTAGTGTGTGTGTGTGTGTGTGTGTGTGTGTGTGTGTGTGTGTGTGTGTGTGTGTGTGTGTGTGTGTGTGTGTG
>JAOPUH010000065.1:7022108-7034597 GCA_027123175.1 Urophycis cirrata | reverse complement strand
TTGTTTTGTTTCAGGTAGGTTGTCATCCTTTGAGCAACAATGCTAAAGAAGACCTTCCCTTCGACATTCAACAGATTAATCTGTCGGATTTGGTCGATGTTTGAGGCATCCTTCTCCTTGGGGATTACCACTCCCCCCGCTCTCCTCCAAGCTTTTAGGATGGTTTGCGTCCTCCATGCCACCTTCATTTGTCTCCACAAAAAGCTGCCTGTAGCAGCCGGTATGGAACTCCATTTGGTCCTGGAGCTGAAGCTGCCCTTGCCCTCCTTACTGCTTTCTTGACCTCAGTCCACCTTATCGTCCAGCTGGTGTTCTGGTTGAGGCAGTGGTGGCATGTCTGGTCACTGAATTGTAATGTGAATCGTATCGCATCGTATCGACGGGAGCTTCAGGGTATCGTTAATGTATCGTATCGGTGGCAGCGTATTGAGATGCGTATCGAATCGGCCTCAGTGGTGGAGATTTACATCCCTAGTCTGGTGGTAATTTCCTCTGTTCAAGTCTGTGGCTGTCTGTGTGAGTCATTTTCAGGTGGTCTTCCAATTCCCTCTTTGGCACTTTCAGCGACCCGCTCTTTTCCTTTGTGAAGAGTCCTTTCAGAAATCTGAAGGAATCCTTATAGAAGGATGTTCTTGCCCTCTCTTTCCTCTTGCATCGGAACCTGAGACTTTCTGCTCTCCGCAAACTTCCCAGACTTCCCCCTAAGGTCTGCTTGCAGGAGGTCGATACCTGCTTTTTCCTCCTGTGAGGATCTCTTCCACTGCTTCCTCAAGTCCCTTCTCTCCCTTACAAAATGTTCAATTTGTTGCTGCCTTCTGGACTTGGGAAGGTTTGTTGGTGTCACATAATTCTGTCCCATCTTTTGCATTCCAAACCTTTCTGCTCTGTAGGAGTAGACCAGATTGCCCATTTTCTCCAGTTTCTTCTCCACTGTTTCTTTGATTCCACCCAGGATCTTGACTAGGTCTGCATTGACCGCTGCCCACTCTTTCTTGCTGTTGGACTTGGGCTACTTCACTTGAGTTCTGTGGCCTTGGATGTTTTTCTCCAAGTGATGCAATTGTCTTGGTTACAGGTTCTCTGATGTTGAGCTTAAATTACTGTCAGTCACTGGGGTACTGATGCTCGGTGGACTGTGGGTTAAACCCTGCCGCTGAGCTTCACTCGCCTGACTTGAAATAAGGCTTATTGCCTTATTGGCATGTCTTATTTGTGACATGCCCTGTCACAAATGTCTTATTTGTGTTAGTCCTTGACAGTGAACTAGGTTCGATTCCAGCCCATGGTCATTTGCTGCATGTGTTTTCCACGCTCTAGCATACTTTCCTGTGTATCAAAAAATATGCATGTATAAATATGTATACATTTAATGACGAATTACATCTTGATAGATAACAAATAAACATGTATCATCCAAATTATGTATACAAGAAAGTTATCTTTTATTAATGAGTCCTACTGCATTCCTATTACAATTAGGTCTACATTCTATAAAAAGGCACAGACTTAGATACTGTCCTTCCTATGGCCTTCTCCCGGACATTAGAAATATGGACTCACCTCACACCTTCAAATCCCACCTCAAAACTCATTTATTCAGGCAGGTTTACTCACAATTGGACTTGAAATCTGCTGCAAGCTCTGCGCCTTTTTAAATCTGTTTTAATATGTGTCCTTTTGATTGTTTTATGCTTGTTAGGTGACCTTGAGTGTCCTGAAAGGCGCCATATAAATAAAATGTATTATTATTATTATTATACTCACAAACACTGAATGGACCTAAAATACAAAATATTAACGCCACAATGAGTTTGGACTAAGACGGCCCAAAGAAATGTCACATCCATAGGCCTAAATTCAACACACCGCACACAGCACTGTCATTCAGTAAAAAAAAATTTTTTATTGTCAGTTGGGGAAAATCAGATTTACACAATGGGTCTTGTGTACTTTTGAGAAAATGCATGGAAATAGTTCTGTTACTTGTTCGTCTTTCTAAAATGGCCACCTAGACCAGCATATATATTATATATATACATTTTATATATCAGCTACGGACGCATGCCAACATATTGAAGCGGTGGGTCACTCATTTCTGAATACCTAAAGTCCTTCTAAAGGCATTTAAAGTATAGTCACCCATATAGCATTTACTGCTGACTGGCAGCAAGACGGGTGGTGTGTGTGTGTGTAACTGTGTCTGTGCCTGTCTGTGTGTGTGTTAAAAGTAGCTCTGCAGAGGTTCCCCCAGGATGTTCTCCATCTCCTGGATGACCTTCTGGACCTGGTGTTCCACCTCTTCCGTGTCATCTGCACAAGGGGAACGGGAACAGTTGCTTCAGCCCAGAACCAACAGGCCCCATAGGGCTTTTACACCAGACGTAACGTCATACACTCCAAGAAAAGGTAGAATGTCGTTTTAATAACTTTTCTTTGTTTTTTGTTTAAAGTTTTGTAGCTATTGATGTAGGTTAATTTCACGAATCAAGGTGACAAAATCCCAGATACTACATGAACTGAAATAGACGAAGTAAACGGTGAAAGTGATTTTTCTGTGTCTCTGGATGAATCCAGAAAACGACAGTCATGAGTGGTGAGCAATAACATAATAACATGAGTATCACATGTAGTTGTAGTAGTGAGCCAACTGATCTGCAGCAGGTCCAAAAGCTCACTTTTGAGTCAACAATGAACTTACAAAATGTAAACACTACTGAATTCTCTCTTTGTGCCGAACAGCAGCATTGATTTCACAACACGAGAGGTACGGGCATGCGCTGTGGCTAGCCGCGGGCTAACTCACCCTCCATGAGTTCGGCCAGGAAGGGGATGGTCTCAGGCAGCAGGACCATGTAGTTCTCCCTCAGCTTGCTGGCTAGCTCCATCACCATCAGGAGAGCAGAGAAGCGCACCTGCACAGGGGTGAACAGAGGTGAACAGAGGTGAACAGGGGCCACATGAGAGCATCAAGTCTCCTTCGGAGGTGCCGTCACATGTGCCCTGCCGCCCCCCAGGGTACGTGAGGGGTGGCCTGCCGACCTCACAGGGTACGTGAGGGGTGGCCTGCCGACCTCACAGGGTGGCGCCCGGGAACCATATCCAGGTGTAGTGCTTGAGTGTTGATCTGCATGTTTTGCGTGGTGTGGGATGGTTTCCTACCTTAGGCGACCCATGCCGGGTCTTGAGCAGGACCTGGTAGTTGAGGGTCTTCCACTGGGTGTCGTCACCCATCGCCACAGAGAACTGGCCCAGGCAGGGCACCAGGTGCTTGGTCACTCTGAGCTGGTAGGACTCCTCTCCCCCGAGGGTGTTCTCCAACTGAAGAGCAATGTTCATGATCACCACGACAACCTTTATAGGTTCATGATCAGTGAACATGCACCTTCAAGTTGTGCTGCTCAGACTCACCTGGTCCACCAGGGGCCCCATGAGGGCCTCTGCACGGTCCTTGCTGAGGAAGCGGTGCGTGTCGTACAGGAAGATCTTCAACATGCAGTCCAGCACGTAGCACAGCAGCATGCTGCTCTTTTCCACCCCGTCCTCAGAGTCAAACAGCGCCTCGCCTGGCCGGAGGGAGCATCAGCAATCACGTTATGGGATGTAGACATTTTGAACCCAAACATTCACTGTATCCATTACCCTCTTTAAAACGTGTCCATTTTGTTTGGCAAATTAACCCAACACCATAGGATGATTGAAATGCACTTGATGCAACTATCAGACTCATGCAAAGTGGCTGTTTATCCAGAGCTAGAGCCGCACTAGCAGAGTAAAGCGGCGCGGTCGGCCCCATCGCCTCCCCCACCACCGGTCAAAGATCCGCGACTCCACACCCCGAGACTGGAACCCACCCGTCTTGGCGACGTTGGTCTGCTGGAGGAGGTCGGAGAAGGGCTTCACCAGGTTCCCGGCGAACAGCACGAAGAGCCCCTTGAGGCGGTCGGCGATGCGGTCGGCCAGCCGGTAGAAGGTCAGCAACCTCTGCTTGCCCTCCGTCTCCGTCTTGCTCCAGTCGAACAGCTGCAGGGGGAAGCAGGAGGACAACAAGGTATCAGAGGGGTTGGAGCTCTAGCCAGACCTCGCCACGCAATACAAACAAAGCTTTTTCTGGATACCTTGAAGAAGAGCGGCCTGAAAGTGATCTCCGACAGCTTCATCACCATGGCGAGGAGGCAGTCGATGGTGAAGCCCTCCACCTCCTCCGTCTTCTGCAGGTCACCCTGTCAGGGAGGAAGGAACATGGCTGCTCAGCTGCATAGTGACAGCACCCTGGAGTGGTCACAAGGTGGATGCACTGTCTTGTGAATGGTGACCTCGAGTGTTGAGGAACATGGCATGAATAATGAACAATGAACAATTATTTTTCAAACACTGATACCACTAACAGCAATTCAGAATGAACTGCCCAGTTCACCCTGCAACCACAGACTTTAGACAAAAACCTACATCGAACAGGACACAAACAGCCCAACAGTTCCTGAGCTCTGACAGACCGGGTGGACGGGGCCCACCAGTACCTGGCAGTGCTTGGCGCGGAAGTCCAGGGCAGTGAGGAAGAAGGTGGTGAGCTCTGACTGGTGGGAGTTCAGCTCGTCCTTCTCCATGTGACTGATGTGTCCCTTCAAAATGGACATGAGGGGACCCAGATGTCTCTGCGGGAAGAACACAATATTTGCTACGACACGCCATGACGACACAAACCATTTTGCGCATTTACAAACGTCGACATGTTTGGATGAACACCCACCCCCCCCCCCTGTGTTCACACACCTGTTTTGCAGGAACCATGTCGCTGTAGCACTTGGTGAGGGTGGGCAGTAGGACCCTGGGGGGCACCTTGGTGGCCAGGGTGGCGCTGAGGGAGGCGAGGCGGGCCGAGAGCTGGGGGGAGGTGGCAGAGGTCTCGGCGAGCCGCGATATCCGACACACCTGGACAGGGAGAACCGAAGGAGAACGTTGAGGGGAACGTTTGGGTTGAGGGCATCTCTACATGAGTGGACCCCCCAGCATGCCGGAGGACACGGCGGGCCCTGACCTGAGAGACGGTGCCGTGCAGGTAGGGGCTGATGAAGTGGGGCAGCGTCTCGGCCACGCGCTGCAGGGCTGTGACAGCGCTCAGCAGGTAGATCTCGTTAGACAGCAGGTCCTTCCTGTCCGCCATCGTCTGGAGCACCGCCGGCATTAGTCTGACACGGACATAAATCTTTATTGATACGTACCGTCTTCGTTTGTCACAGTTTTTTTAAATAAATATTATACATGGGATTGCTTTTATCAAAAGTCTTTCCCACGATACAGCGGTCTGTGTCAGCGTGAATACATTCCCACCATGGGGTGGGCTCCTAAGTGGGAATCGAACCCCTAACCCCTGGTGTTGGGCTGATACCGTGCTCTACTGATTGAGCTAGACAGCACCGCCATGACAAAGGAGAACCAGACCCCCTGAAATGCTATATCAGCACTTTTTGCAAGACCTTGTACTTATCCTATAGCTGGGGGGCACAGTTCTCCTTTGCAAGGCGGGTGTACAGGACCACCACCTTTAGAGCACGATGCCAACAGTCAGGGTCAGTGGGCGACCAGAGTGCATCACATGAGGACATCTTCACGTATTGGACATCGACGTCAACCACGGCAACCCAAGCGCTCCGTCCTCACCGCGGCAGCTGGGGGATGGCCAGGGTCTTCAGCGCGCTGGTCACCTCGGCGATGCAGAGCAGCGCGCTGCCCGCCACGTTTTTCTCCTCATGCGTCGCCGTGGCGACCTCCACGGCGCGCTGCAGCACGGGGATGAACGCCTGGGCGTGGCCGGCGCCAAAGTTGCGGCACAGCAGCTTGAGGCTGTACAGCGCCGTCTGCCGGTTGATGGCCTGCTCCTCCCCCTGCTCGCCCTTCATCACCTCCTCCTCCGCCCCCACGCTGTGGCCGCCACCCACAATGCTCAGCAGGTCGTCTGACAGCTGCAGAAGCACCGTGACCTGGAAGAGAGACAGAAAATACATTGAAACAGGCCGGTCTGTATTCTCCGGTACTTACTAAATGTGCATAAAAAAATACTTTAAAGTCATAAAGTCACTTCAAAGTTATGTTTAGTTCTCTTGTCTGTACAAAGGCCGACGCCTGAAATCCAAGAGCGTTGGATCAATAAGGAAGAGAACGATACCGTTTAGCAGGCGCAGTACATGCCGTTTGAGCCACTCTGAAAAGGTTTGTTTGCACGGGGCGAGGCAGTGAGCAAGTGTACCTGATGCTTCTCCCACTTGGTCTTCTGCTGCAGCTTGTTGTTGAGCAGCTCCATGGCCTTCCTCCTGATGGACGGCAGGCGGTTGGCCATCAGCCCCTTCATCACCGTGATGAAGGTATCCGTCGGCAACAAGGAGTTCACCTTGGTAACAGAAGACGTGGCACCGTTATTGGAATGATTCATGTTTTGTAAAAGAAATTACAAAAATGGTTTTAGAAATTGATAAGCCTGGCCGTAACCTTAGCACCTAAACACTTAATTTTTGAATAATTCTTTGACATTATGAACAATGATTATGAGTAACCGTACACGTTATTATCATCCCAGTAGCACCAGCCACACCATCAGTGGGACACGACACCGCTAGCTTACCTTGTCCAGGACGTCGTAGGCCTTGTTGAGCAGAGCTCTCCAGAACTTGGCGGTAGGCTTGTCCACATTGTCCTCCACACAGCACGCCACACTGTGGATGTAGCGCAGCGCCTCCTCCAGCAGGCTGAAACGGACATGAAAACGTTGGCTCTGAATCGTTAGGACAGTCACTGGGTCTTTGGGCTACGCTCAGCAACACACACACACACACACACACCTCTGCTGCAGCTGTAGGAGACCCTCATCCTGGCCATCATCAGTGGTATCTGCGAGCTGCCGAATGGAAAATAGTGAGTTAAGAATTTAACATATTTTTATAATACTTAAAAAAAAAACATACAAATAAAAGCACAAATTAAAGATTGAGAAAAGTTACATAAGGAGGAGTGTTGATAACCCCTACTACTATGAGAATCACTGCTTTAGAAGGCTAAAGGAACTACTGGTCCCCATGACTTCTCAGGAACATCTTGAGGGGAGCACCTTGAGGAGGAGCTACTGGTCCCCATGACTCCTCTACAAAGACCACTGGAGAGGAGCACCTTGAGGAGGATGTGGCCCTACCTTCCCGATGAAGCTGCTGGAGGCGAGGAGCTGGGCAGCAAAGTTGACGGAGAGGAACTTGAAGTGCCTCAGCTCCTTGCTGCTATGGGCCTCCACGTTGAAGAGGAGATCCTCTACCTTCTCCTCCTCCTGCTGCTGCTGCTCCTTTCTTCTTGCTCCTCTGCGGGGCGCAGGGGTGCCCTTCACAGGGACCTCTGGTGGAGGACAGCAGCATTCGTTTAAATAATGTTCTTTATTCAAAGCACTGAAGTGAAATGGCCATCCTCAGGGGTTGCAGAACAAGGTAATGGTCCAGATGTTTGACCTTCTGCCAGCAGAGGGCGGTAAGAGAAGGTCACAACAACAACAGCTGGTTCTCACCGTCCTCCCTGTCCTGGGGCAGGCCCATGAGGTACTGCAGGATCTTGATGACGGAGGACAGCTGTTCGGACACCTCAAACGTACAGCACACAGAAGTCCAGAACTCCATGTCCGTGTCCAGAGCTACGTCCTGCGTCCACACGGCCAGAGCATTAGGTGTGATGTGATCCATATACACACGTAATACTTTGTTTATGCATTGCCTTTTGCCGTTGTTCATTAAGGTGGGTTCAAGAAATGCACTTTATAATCTAAATAGCTTATTATAGAAATCTGAATTGAAAAAAAGATTATTATTAATAATGATTAACGCATGAATGATTACATTCAAGGAAAAGGAAAAAAAAGACGAGCTTTTGGCCTTGCCTTGTCAGCAGCCGAGCCAGAAGCCTTGGAGACGTGCTGCTTGAACAGGAGCAGCATTAGGACCCAGAGGAAGCGGGCGGGCCCCAGCGTGGTCACCAGCTGGGACAGAATGGGCAGGCGCCGGTGGTCTGGCACGTGTGGCAGGGCGTCCACGAACACGTGCACCATCTTGACAACCACCAGGTCCATGCTGCCGGTCTGCTGGTCCTCACTACCCTCGTGGGCCTGCTCCGAGAGAGGATCCACAGTTATGAACAATGTGTACAAAACACACATTGCACTAAACAAGAGACATTTTCAATTACTGGCCCCCTCCAGGGGCCGCATTCACCACCGCACCAACACGCTCACCTTGAGCAGGGCGGGTATGACGGTCTGCACCGTCTTGTTGATGACCTGGAAGCTGTACGAGTCATCCAGGCGCATGATGTTGGCCCCCATGAAGGCGAAGATGGGCATGATGTTGTGCAGGACCTTCTCCTGGGGAGGGCAGTGGGGGAGAGGGCGTGTGTTTTGAGACAACGTGGAGGGTTTCCATGTGTTGCAGGGTGCAGATGTGTTAGAGGGTGGGGCTTACGGGGAACAGGCCTGCCACCGTGCCCAGCAGCAGGAGGGCGTGGTGGTGGGTCTGGGGCACGTCAGACACCCTCACGCACTGGACCACCAGCTCCACGTTGAACTTGTCCTCCTCCAGAACATCTGCACCAGACCACATTCATGAAGACACTGAATATTGATTGACGAGTCAAAATAATGCCAAAAATTATGGCCGCTTTACAAAAATATCACGCTAGGATGTTTTTGGGAAACTATCGACTACTTATGAAAACATTTTCATTGCGCGATGGAAAAGAAGGAAAAGTATGGACGTACCTGGAGCCACGGGGCCCCCGTCCGGAGACAGCTTCTGGCAGATGTTGAGCAGGCAGCTGAGGAGGAGCTGCCGGGGGTAATCCACATTGCCCTGGGCCCCTGGGCCTAGCTGCAGGCTCCTGAGGGAGACACTGGAGGGTTAACACTGCTCGGGGGGCCCGGGATACTGGGGTGTGTGTGTGTGTGTGTATGTGTGTATGTGTGTATGTATGTGTGTATGTGTGTATGTATGTATGTATGTATGTATGTATGTATGTATGTATGTATATATATATATATAGATATAGATATAGATATAGATATAGATATAGAGAGAGAGAGAGAGAGAGAGAGAGAGAGAGAACACGTGTGTGTACATGTGTGTACCTGGACAGCAGGGTGAACAGTGCAGGGACCAGTGCCTGGGCCCTCTTGAGTTTCTTCTTGTGCTGCAGCAGCTCCAGGATCAGAGTGACACGTTGCCACGACACCACCTCCTCTTCTGGCTTAGCCCCTCCGCTCTCTTCAGCTTTCCTGGTAGGCGGGGAAAAGCCAAAAACCAAAAAACTGTTGTTAGATAGATAGATTCCCCTTCATTCCTCTCGGAGTACCGCCTCTGGGTCCTCTGAGAGCAGCTCAGTGCAATCAAATCCCAGAGCCAAAGATAATGTCCTGGGTAATGTAGTTCTTCCCACCTCTGTAGCATCTTGCTCCTTCGTGTCTGCTGGACGGTCACGCTGCCTTTAGGCTTCTCTGGAGGAACCAGCTCTTTGGCCACCAGCTCAGCATCCACTGCCAGCTACAGATCCATAAACACACAGAGTTGTCAGTAAGGTAAAGTGTTTCTTAATAAGATAGTGCTGTGGGTTGGGTCTTCACTGTGTGAGGTCCAAAAGAAATACCAGTTTAAAGTAGAATACTCAAGATTATCATCATTATTCTCAAAACACAGTGGGACGTTTACCCTTTGGTCAGACAACAACAACTAGCCTACTAATGCAAAAATATGATTATTAATAGCTGCAATAGCAACCTCAAGTGTACTGGCAATCAGCACTGAGTAATAATGACTGAATGTTTTTATGAAGAAAAGGAACACAGGCTACCCTCACCCCTTTGAAGACACTGCAGATGGTGTTGGAGACCAGGGAGTCTTGGCTCTCCGCCAGCAGGTCAAACATCACACCCAGAAGTTGCTGCTGCACCCCCTCCTCCCCCAGCGCAGAGAAGAAGGACTTGGTGATCTGGAGGGGGTCAGAGGTCATGCGGAAACGGGTCAGAGGTCACACGAAGCGGCATAGAATGGCTCAACATCTCAACCGGGCGGTGAAAAGCTGTAACCCCTGATGGGGCGTTAGAAAGACCAGCGGACCTGCTGCAGAGCCATGATCTGGATGCTGGGGATCTCCGGGTAGGGCTGCACGGGGGACTTCAGGGCCTGGACAAAGAGGTCCAGGCAGGCCTGGTCTTTGGCCAGGAGAGGGGCGGCCTCCTCGTTGTACTTGCCCAGGACCAGCTGAGACAGCTGGGCCTCGCTGCGCAGGAAGGTGGGCTCCTGGCCGCTCTGCACCACCAGCCAGTCCAGCACGGGCATCAGAGCCGTCAGCACAGACTGCGGGGGGCAGGGACAGAGTTAAGGTTAATTACGTGGTGGTCTGGTGACCAAAGAGTTGCTGGTTCAGAGCCAATCCTTGAGGAGGATACACATATTACAGTTTGTGGCCAATGCACAACAACCTTTGGTGCATCTGTATACATCATTACTGTAGTGCAGACACAAACATCTATAATGTAATAATACAACCAACAGCATTTTTGAACACACAGCATCATCGATATAGTCGACCCAGGAGCCCAACAAAAGACCATATTGTGCTGCATCACCCCATCCCTCCTTCCCATGCTGTGGGATCCCCCCTCCCTCCAGCCACTCCTCACCTCTCCGTTGACGTGGCCCAGGGCTCGGAGGAGCGTGACGCCCGTGTAGGCGGGGCAGGCCGAGTCCTGGACAGTCTGCAGCAGCTGCTGGAAGGCCGCCCCCAGCAAGGGCTTCTGGGGGTTGGTCTGCTCCGCGTCCGTGCTCACCTCCTGGTACAGAACACCCAGTGCCTTGGGGGGGAGGGGGGGGGGGGCACAGAAAGGGTTGTATTTGAAGTTGGGCGCGCCAATTGCTCAGAGCACGAGGGCAACCCGCCAATCACCACCTGTTTGGCGTCTTCGCCGGCTTACCTGGCTCAAGTGGGCAGGGTCGGCGACGATTTCCTCCGTGTTCCTCAGGAGCCTGGCGATGACGGGCTGGAAGGGGGAGTTCTCGGCTTGGGACAGCTCGCCCAGAACCGCCATGGCGGCCCGCCGGACCTCGCGGAGCGGTGAGCAGAGGCAGCCCAGCAGGGACGGAACCACTGCAGAGACATGAGCGCAACGCGGACCGGTCCGTTTGGTTTTTGTGTGAGCAACACAATATGCAGTTGTTTTCATTAACAACAGATCACAGCACCCTGATTTACGCACTACATGACCCTTGGGGTGCATGTGGGCACGTGGGTTTTATCACACCGGCATGACTTGTGCGTGATAAGCATAATGTGCCGGGGTTCTGTTAGGCCCAGGTACCTCCCCTCAGCTCACTGACGCACCAAAGGCGGTTTTCAGACAGGGCAACACATCCCTACGCTGTGGTGAGTAAGAGCCAATGGACACCTTTTCACAAAGGCGTCATCATAAGGACAAACACAGGCGTCTCATAACACAACTTTGAGTACTTCCTTATCGAGACGATCAATAATATCACAATATTTGATTTATTTGGTAAACGATGAGGCTTGTGTCGCGGAAAAGTTCCCTGCTGTTAATCTCAGCCAAAACAGTTGGCTGGGTTCGATTCCAAACAGCGACAATCCACCCACAAGAATCCTTTGGCAAGAAGAATTCACTAGACGTCACTTGTGACGACACCTGTACGACTGCTGTACGACTAAAACAACAATACAATAAAGTAGAACCCCCCCCCCCCAAAAAAAAACAACATCTCCGGAAAGGCGGCATATCCCAGCCCTCATCTCGTGGTATCCAGCGGTCAACCCGGTCAACCCACCTCCAGGGCTTACCGGGGGACTGAGCGGAGGCCAGCTCCGGGGCTTACCGGGGGACTGAGCGGAGGCCAGCTCCAGGAGGGCGCCGGCGGGCTGGGCGGCGAGTACCGCCTGGCCCACGTAGAGCGCCTGGGTCTGCAGGACGGCACCCACACGCATGTCCAGCTGGTTGCCCTGGTTGGCACCGTCACCCCACAGCACACACAGGAACTTCAGCAGGTATGTGGGCGTGGACAGGTGCACCTGGGGGACAGGTGAGGGAGGGGTTACTTAGAAGAACTAAAACACACACCTGGTGCACAGCAGGCGGACAGGGGCTACCTGGAAGAGCAGTCTCATCAGCTCCCGGGAGGGCACCGCCACGGGCCCCCGGCTGGCACCGCTGATGATCACATCAAACAGGCGGCCCAGCAGGTGCAGGTAGCAGCAGGTGGAGGTGTCCAGCTTCTCGGGGTTCCACCACACGCCCCCTACAGGGAGACAAGAGACACGCGGCCAATCAATTGACAGCAGAGGGAGAGAGTGAGACGACCAATCAAATGACAGCAGAGGGAAATGACAGCAGGATCACTTCAACCTATTGTATATCTGCACATTTATACTATTTATAATATTCTGTAAATACAGTGTGAATAATAC
>JAOPUH010000065.1:6875609-6893633 GCA_027123175.1 Urophycis cirrata | reverse complement strand
TGTGTGTGTGTGTGTGTGTGTGTGTGTGTGTGTGTGTGTGTGTGTGTGTGCACATGGTTTCTCCTGATCACTAAAAATGAAGAAGTCAAAACGACAAACACAACAATAAAGCCTGCTGTGTTGCTTTTAGTTTATTGTCATCCACCACTGGAATTGAGACAAGCCATGTAGCCTAGAATAATATCACATTGCACTCTGCATTGTATTTCTCCAGCTAAAAAGCACCAAATGTGAAAATGTTCTCACTAAAAAGATAAATTCCTCCTTTTAAAAATCAGAACAAAGTGGTAACTTTACAGCACAGAAGCAGAATGTGAGCTGTGTGATTTACCAATCTTATATTATTAAAATCTTGGCATGGCTTGTGTGCAGCCTTGGTGTCTACAGTTCATGTTGTTTTGGTAATTAAGTAGATCACAGATCCAAATTCTCTAAAGAATGTGAACTTCCAGTCAGCCACACGAAGACCTACTGTGCTACAGAAACGACTCTTCTACACACCCTTCCTTTCAAAAATGAAAATGATTTCGAAAAAAAAACGCCTCTTAATTTATCCGGTCATACAATCACAAACAGTAAATAATGCGTCAAAACAGAAAGGCCTTGAAAGTAGAAGGAGAATGGAAGCCGTGCGACGTGGCCTTGTACTCTTCATTTTACGCCTACCATTTTCCACAAAGGTCGGACTCCTCAATAGATCAGATAGTTGAGTGGGTTGGAGCCCCCCCAGGCCCCCCCCAGGCCCCCCCAGGCCTAGCCAGACCCCCCAGGCCCAGCCAGGCCCCCAGGCCCCCTGCACGGGCCTCACTTCTGGCCTCCGAAGTGCTTGTTGAAGATGCCCTTGGCTGCGCCCAACGCCGCCTCGGCCGCCACGGGGATGTGGGGCGCCACGCCGGTGCCCTCCCAGGCGGGCCCGGCGGCGCTGTCCGAGTGGACGGTGGGGATGCTGAGGAAGACATCGGTCTCGCCCACGCGGAAGGCCTCGGCCGGGTGGGATGCTCCGGCGGTGGGCTCGCCCACGATCATGGCACGGCCGTGTCTCTTCATGATGTAGACAAACTCTTCGGCCGCGCCAGCAGTGGCGCCGCTGGTCAGGATGATCAGGCTCTTCTTGGTGCCGTACCTCGTGCCTGAGGGAGGGAGGATGCGAGGAAGGGAGGAGAGGAGGAGAGGAGAGGAACGGGAGGGGGGGGGAAAGGGAGCAAGGGGGAGGGAGGAGGAGGGCACGGAGGGTGGAAGTTCGCAGACGAAGGAAGGAGAGGGAGAAATGATGAAGAGGAAGAGAGTAAGAAGATGGAGAATACATGCAAGGATGGAATGGAGGAGAAGAAGGGAGTAGGAGAGGACACAAGGAAAGGAGGAAGGAAATTATACATTTTGGATGAAGGGAAGGAAATTAGGAAGAAACAAATACAATATGTGAATGTTCACGAGTTACACAATACTTCTTATGGGAATTGCATTTCATGTGTCAATCGAAATAATGGTCTGTGATTATGGGAAAGTTCACAACTGATGGTGTATCATGCCTTATCTTCATGATCATACCTCCCCTAATTGCAATCTAGTCATGATATTTATTGTGCTTTTGAATACAGATCACATAATCACATCAAGGGATTTGCCTATCCCTTATTCATTTGAGCCTGTTCAACGTGCATGTGGAGGTATTTGTACAGTTTGGAGCGTTTTTATTACCTTTTTGTGCATGCATGACAAAACATGCGATCAAGCATGTGTGAGTCATTAAAGCTGAAAATGTATGATCAAAATGTTGTTGTTTCTTCCTTTTACCAGTAAGCTCGGGAAGGGTCCAGAGTTCTTTAGTGGTTCCAGAGGGTCTGTCATACAGCTTGTCCAGCAGGATCTTCTTGTCTGCGTCAAAGAAGTAAGAGCAGAAGCCAGATATGGCCGTAGTGGGGCCCCCGACATTGTTCCTGTAATCACAATCATAGAATATGTGTTCTTCAGGGCCCATTAAAAGTCACCAGAGAACTCGATTTGGAGATTTGCATAGTGGCAGTTAAATCTCAATTGAAGTCTCAAGGGTATGACTTAAAACACAGTGCAACCAATGAAATGAGTCATGCCAATGAACACAAGTCAAGCTCTTTCATTGTTAATGGATTCCTAATTCTGGGGTATGCTAGCCGACTGCAATAGGCTTCAGCCATGAGCGGGCATGTCTTACTCACCTGAGGTCAATGATCATGGCGTTGGTGTTGACAACTTTGTTCCAGACGTGCTCGACAATGATCTGGGCGATGGCCTTGACCTCCTCAAAGTCTCCAAACATGTCGAAGCGCAGATAACCGATGTTGTTTTCAAACACGTCAGTGTGGAAAGACACCTTGATCAGCTCGATGAAGACCTCAGGGGTGTAGTTCTGAGGATGAATACATGAACACATTTGAGGCGATAATGTCAGTAGGCGGTTGGGGGGGATGCTTTTCCATTGGGAAATGCACACTCTATTCTTTCTATTCTATTCTACTTTTTATTTAAAAAAAAAAAAAGAATATGTGCAGTAAACACAATCTTTCCATTCATTATGGTCAAATTCCAACTCATTAAATCAAATCAACGTAATCGTATAATGGCAGCTTTGCTCTCACCATGGGTGGCAGGGCAGGTATGTTGCTCGTGGTCTTCAGTCCCTTGTCCCCAGACAGGGTCTTTAGATCTGCCGAGAGCTTGGCCTCCAGCTCGACCTTGGAGTTGACGGCACTGTATGCCCCGATCGCCAGCAGCGCTTTCAGCTTCTCAGCCACCTCTGCTCCGGTGGCCTCGAAGGCGTACTTCTCCGCGATTAAGGTGGCGGCGCCCTCAATGATGGCGGGCACCTGGGCCCTGAGGTTGAGGATCTTGATGGCGGTGGCCAGGGCGTCTTCGGCGTTCACCTTGACATTGGGGGTGACCCCTTTGACCTCCCAGGTGCTGCCTGTGATGGGGTTGATGGACTTTGCGGTCGGCACGGTGATGTAGAAGTCTGTGTTGGTCACCTTGATCTTGTCGACTTTGACAGAGCCGCCCGAGGTCTTCTCCCCGACTATCGTGGCCCTCTTGAGCTGCTGCAGGCAGTAGGCGACGTCTTCGGCGATCCCTCTGGTGCTCCCGCTGGTGAGGATGATGAGGGGCTTGGCGGTGCCGTACCTCTCCCCCAGCAGAGTCGGCATGGACCAGAGCTCCTTGGTGGTGTTGGAGGGGCGATCGTACATGCTGTCAATGTGGATCAGTGGCTCGGCGTCCGTGAAGTAGGACACGATGTACGGGACCCCCGATATATCACCGCTGCCAGTGTGACGCATGTCAAAGATCAGCGCGGAGGTGGGCAGGATTTTATTCCAGACCAGCTCCAGGAGCAAGGAGCCGATCTTCTCCGCCACCTCCTCCCCGAGAATGTGATCAATCCGGAGGTAGCCGACGTTGCCTTCCAGGATGTCCAGTTTGATGGAGCTCTGGAGGATGGTGATGAGCTGCTCGGGTGGCAGCGGGGGCATCTGGGGGGCAACGACGGGTACGTAGTTGGGCTCATGGGTGATCTTAAGGCGCGGGTCGTTGATAGTGCTCTGAACCCCTGCGGTGAGCACGTTGGCCAGGGTTTCCGGGTCCGGGATGCTTAGGATTTCGGTGTTGCTGCTGGCCGCATCGATGGCTTCTTGCATGCCCAGCAGCTTCTCTGGAGAGCAGTAGTTGTCCAGGAGGATCTTTGCCATGTCTACAATAAGGCTGGGAGTAAATGCAGCATAGGCAACTAAGACATTGCTGAAAACAAGCAGAGATGCTGCCAAGAAGAGAGCCTTCGCCATCGTTCTGGTTCTGATTAGACTTTAGCCGAGCAACGGCGGTAAGGATGACTGTCCAATGAACCTCAGTCCCAAGAGAGGTTGTTGCTAAAATGACACTGTTTGGGCTAAAAGGTTTCTGTTAACACTCAGTGTTAACAGTTAAGAGGATTACCCCCCCGTCCCACACTCAATAAACCCTTAATCGTATTATCCTGAGTACTTTTGTTAGACAATAACAAGCCAGCCAAGTAGGGGCAACAGTGTGTTGCCCAAGATCCCAGTCTTAAACACACACACAGGAGATTCTGAATCTTTATTTCAAGTCACCTGTTCTCTGTGCTGTATGTTTGTGCTTTTGTGCTGCAGTAAACTGACTTTGGAATATCTGTCAGGGATCATGGCCTGTGAAGGTTTATCTAGGTTTGTTAACTTTTCAAAATCTTTCGGGAATTTATGTGAAACCTTATGGAAGAGACTATGAATGTTCTCATTCATCCATGTCATGTTTAATCCGGCCAACAATTAAATCGAACGCAACTGGACTTAGATTTGTCTGTGAAGACGTTTCGCCTCTTATCCAAGCGGCTTCATCAGTTCGTAACGTTACGAACTGATGTCCAGTTGCGTTCGATTTAATTGTTGGCCGGATTCTTATGGAAGAGATTAAGAATTAAATTTTGTTATGCTGCATGTCAGTCGCATACTTTCCACTGTATGCTTGTGTCACTACCAAACTAATAATTGACAAACTAATTAACTCTCTGATCAACCGGTTAACAAACTGACTGACTAACTAAATAACTTGATTACTTGGTATGTAAACAAACTTCCCCTGGGCAAGAAGGTCACCCATATTTTCTCCCTCTACAGATCAGCCTTAACGGTATGTTAAGTCTTGTGGTATGACTTAGCTTTATTCCGAAACAAAACAACCACACACTGTTGTGTCTGTACTGTACTGCACTTGGGGTGAACTTTTGAATATACAGTTGGTAGTTATATGTTGGTAAATGTACCTTTGTTAGTGTGATCTATTACAATCATATTTTACTTTTGTGGGCAACGGTATCATGAGCAAAGAGCATAGAGGTATGCACCACACTAGTAAAGCAATGTGGTTTTTTTGGAGATGAATATAATGCACAAACAGATTATTGTTGTATTGTCTTTTAATGCTTACTGGCAAAGTTACTGTTCTGGCATCCAAAAACAATTTAGCCTTATGGAGACGTATGTGTGAGTGGCGTCCTCTATTGGCGCTTCTTAGAAACTACATCACATTCCAGTAAAAAGACATGGGAAAGACTTCAAATTCAAATTCAAGGGTAGATAGAATATATTAAACATCAAAATGATTATAATGCTCAGCAGCCTAATTATTCATAGATAAACAAATGTTACATGTTTAAATACTTACTGCAAGTAAAATGACAAATAATAGATTTACCAGGATACATCTGATACAATAACACTTGCACAATGCACAAATATGAAATAGAGAAGATACTCCTAGAATACTAAAAACAAAGACATTGTACATTTTGAATGAAATAATACATGACATATCAATGGTCGTTCTCTGTATTATGTGTTATGCATATGAGTACATTAATATTGCACAACAATGTGATGTATTTGCATAACATCATCATTGAATATAAATCGCTCCACACAAATTGTATTGTTGAAGCCCCACAGATGATACATTACTACTTTGTTGCATGGACCATTGTGTCATTAAGTCTACTACCAAGGACCATGCGGCAATAGTTTATTTTTTTCAGTTTATGACCTTATCGCCACATTTATTTAATGTCCTCAATTATAATCAAGTAAGAGAAGGTTAGTAGTAGGTAAGTTGTTTACACAAAGGCCAGAAACTATTTCTCTTTCTCTATCTTCATCTGTCTTGCTGCGATGATTCTCTGAGCCACGTTCAGAGCGTCTGTTGCCTGGGTGACCACATTAGGCTCCACCCCTGACAGGGTCCACACCTTCCCGGTCACCGCGCTCAACACCACCTGGTTGGGGATGGAGGCGTACAGCACACTACCAGGGATCTGATAGGTTCCACTGGACAGAGACCCGCCCACCGTGGGCTCCCCGATCACGGCGGCCCGCTTCAGGTCCTTCATGGTGCGCGTGAAGGTCTCGGCCGCCGACCCTGTCATGTGACTCGTGAGGATGAGGAGGTCTTTGTGCGAGCCGTACCTTGGACCGAGGGTGCGAGGCAAGGTCATGACCTCCGTCACGGTGGTCGTGGAGCGGTCAAAGACGGTGTACAGGAGCTGCAGGGGTTCTGCATCGAAGAAGTAGGTGCAGAGGAGGGGTATGGCTGTGGAGTACCCTCCCGTGTTGTACCTCATGTCCAGGATCAGCGCGTCCGTGTTGACGATCTTGTTCCACACTGCCTTGATCAGTTGCGGTCCGAGGGCCTTCACGACCTCCATGTCGATCATCATGTCGAACCGCAGGTAGCCGACATTGCCCGGCATCACTTCTATCTTAAAAAGCGCGTCGATGATGTATCCCACTTCCTCTGATGTAGGGATCTTGGGAAGCTCGCGCATGGACTCTGGCTCCACGTCGCAGTAGAGGATGTGGATGCGGTGGTCGCCCGAGGCCTCCTGAAGGTCTGACGTCAGCTGGGATGCTAGGGACTCCAAGTCCACCACAGAGCGGTACATCCCTTCGGTCCATTTGTTGCGAAGCACCTCACTGACCTTCAAGGCCACCTCGTGGATGGCGTAGTGCATCTCCAGTAGTTTTCCCATTTGCTGGATGAGCTGCTGTAGCCCTCTGTGGAATTTGATGATCTCATGGGTGTGATCCACGGCGTCTTCAGCCAGCACAATCGCGTCAGGGACCACGCCGCCTCCCAACCAGAACTCCCCATTGTTGTCTATGAAGTTAATGAAGGGAACAGTGATCGCTATTCCTGTGTTCTCTACTTGGAGTGTTTTCGAGTGCGTGAGGGTTCCCGAGGTGATTTCGCCGATGACTGTGCCACGATGTAAAGACTGCATGAGGTAAGCAAACTCCTCCCCGACACTGGCTGTGTAATAGCTGGTCAACACGTAAACCCCTCGCTGGGAACCATAGCTTGGCCCTGTAAGCCCCGGAAGGGTGTTATATTCGACTGTTGTGTTTTTAATTCGATCGAATATTGTGAAAAAGTGTTGTTTCTGGAACGCGTCTTGGAGGTAGGACAGTGTATAAGACAGTGAGGCAGAGGAACCACCTGTGTTGTAACGCAAATCAATGATCAGATTTTCAGTCTCTTTGAGAGGTCCCCATACCCTTTTCTCCATATGTTCCACTAATTCAGGCACCAGGTAGTAGTCAACAAATGCATCAATGCGGAGATAACCAGTATTACCTGCTAGGATTTCCACTTTGAACAATTGCTCAGCCAGTGTCCCCAAAAACTCTGAATCGTCAGAAACCTTCTCGTCCTCAGAGTCCTCGTCCGTGAATGCAAACGGGTCATCCTCAAGTCTGATAATCAGTCGAGGGTCTTCGGAGATGACCTGGCACTCTTGGTTGAGTTTGGTGGCGAGATCCTCCTCAGATATGACAGAGAAGAAGTCTGCTGCCTTCAGATGGTGAAGGAGAGCCGGGACACGATCTGTAAATGCATAGTACCTCTCAATTATGTCGGAGATGCTCTGAATAGCCTTGGGAATGGCACTCCTTACTGCCAATAACAACTTGGCATTTGCGATTGCTTCCTTTGCGATTATGTTAACAGACGGGGCAACACCACTCACCTCCCAGCTCTGGCCTGTGATTGGGCTGACGGACCTTGCCACGGGTACCGTTATGTAAAACCCAGAGTCTGCAATTTTGATCTTCTGGAGCTTCACTGAGCCGCCTGCAGACCTTTCTCCCACTACAATGGCCCTCTTCAGATGCTTGAGTGTGTAGGCCACAGCCTCGGCAGCTCCCGTCGTACGCTTGCTCGTCAAGATGATCAAGTCCTTCTTTTTGCCGTACCTGTCAGCCATAATGGAAGGTGTGGTCCACAGCTCCTCAGTGCTGTTTGAGGGCCTGTCGTACACGGTGTCGATGTGAATCAGCGGCCCCTGGTTCGAGAAGTAGGACACGATGAACGGAACACCGGAGAGTTCCCCAGCGGTGCTGTAGCGGAGGTCAAAGATCATGGCGGATGTATGGGCCACCTTGTTCCAGATGTTGTCCCTCAGCAGGGGGCCGAGCTTTGCCGCCATGCCTGCCCCGATAATCCGGTCCATGCGCAGGTAGCCCACATTGTTTTCCAGGATGTCCAGCTTGACCGAGTTCCTCACCAGCCGGATGAGCTGCTCGGCAGGGAGCGAAGGGAGCAGCGGGGGCAACACCGGGACGTAGTTCGGCTCGTAGGTCACCGCCAACCTGGGGTCGTTCAGGGCACCCTGGACCCCCGCGGTCAGGACGGCCGCCAGGGTCTTCCTGTCTTGGATGTGGAGGATCTCTCCACTGTGGATGGCCTGTTGGATAGCCTCCTGCATCCCAACCAGGTTCTCTGGGAAGCAATAGTTCTCCAGCAGGATCTCTGCCATGTCCAGGACCAAGGCGGTCTGGAACGGTGCTGTACTTGCGGAAAGCGTGAAACAGAGAATCATCGCAAGAGGAAGCAATACGAGTTGTATGCCTGCCATCGTTGATCGAAAGATACCTTTTCCCCCTGGTTATGTCTTCCGTTCCATGCAGCTGCTTTGGTTTATTCGACTGGGGAAAATGGGGGCGACAGCATTTTTTGTTGTAGGGGAATTTTCACTGGCAGCAATTTTTTTTTTGGACAACAACATTGAGATAAGCGGCTTTTGTCTCCAGTCAATAAACCTTTAATCATATTATATTGGCGCACCGGTCTAGCAGTCAACAATAGCAACCTAAAAAAACGAAGTTTAGGAACGTTTTTTGCTTGTGTCGATGTAATCATACACAGTGGTGGCCTGACTGGTTGTTCTATAATCTCTATATAGGTCATACGTAGAAGGAGAGGGTTGGCGAAATGTTGTTCAATTGCACTTTTATCAGGACAATACAGAATGATTCTGGCGGTCCCAATGGCACTGTGCTCCCTATGTGTTGACCTGAGCAGATTGTTCAGCAGGTACAGAAGCCGCTCGGGTTTTACTGGGTCATGCCCGGGTCACTCCACAAATCACATGATTACAAAGCCATCGTTAAATAGATGAGGGATCAAAGTATATTTTGGATATTGACATATAGAGGTGGGGTTAATCCAAGAGAATTTAATAATGCTAAAAATATCAATAATATCCAATAATATTTATTTTTTATAGCATGATTCTTAGCAATATATCTCAAGGTGCTTTACATAGAAAAATAAGGTTAAACAAGTATGTATTTTACAAATAGGAACAAAAATAAAGTGCAATTAATTAATCATTGAAAACTATTACAAAAAGTTGTATAATTTACTTTTCTTTTGCGAGGGTACTTTTCTGTTTTATTTCTAATTATGTTATTATATAAAAAACAGTGCAGAATCTTAAGAAGTCTTATGCCATTAGAACCTTAATCCTGAATTTGAACAGCGTCCTGTGAATCTTTTGTACTGTAATTTCTATAAATCCCTTGTGGATTACATAAAACAGTCCTGTCGGTGGGAAACCAGACATTCGTCTATTCTTTAGAAACACCTGAACCTGTCGGGAGGGAAAACAGTGTTTTAGTATGGGCAATCAATCATGAAGGGGCGAAAATGGAAAATTTGGGAATGATACAAATGTACTGTACTGTATTTTTACATTTGTCAAAATGAATGATAATTCGTAAAAACAGAAAAAACTGAAAAACTAACCATACAATATGTGTATTCAGTGAGCTCTGAAGGGACCTCAGCTGCTATGTATAGATGTAAGCTAAATTACTTTTTCCAAGAAGGAAGTACAAGTTGGTCCACTCATCCTCTTGTTATTTGCTGTTGTCACAGAGGTCTCGGCTGTGATAAGGATGAGCTGAAGTCACTGACTCCAGTGTTTACAATGCTGTTTATACAGCCATCACTGTCAGTTTCACTGCATGACATTTTGATGGATGAAAACACAGAAAGGAGTATTATGGGATTTATTTATATTTCTTGTAATTTCTTGTAAACACAACCCTACTGGTAATTTTGAATTAACTTAGAATTATTTAATTTCCAATTATGAGTAAAGTACAAGTATAATATAGTATGCTAGAATATATTTATGAGTCATAAACATATATTATATTATATATTTCCATACATGGATATGCAGTATCGATATATTGATATGATAAAGTTGAGTATTTCTGAACAGTATGTATATTCCAATGATTAACTGAACCCTTTTATCATAATGGTTTATTCATTAACAAAATAGCATTTATAATAGAATGTACAAATTTACATAATAACGTATTAACAGTTGATGATTGATAATTATTATGATAATAATAAACCAGTCAGTAACATGCAGAATTAAACAATGTATCATGGATTAGTCCATTTAAATTGACTAACCCATGATATATAACTAAATTAAATGTACAACTTATTATTCTCATTATTCTTTCTTTCACAAATAATCCACCTATAGAATGTCTGTATCTTGTTGACCTTTTTTTGTATACAAATCCTATTTACACCATGCAGCATGGAAAACAAAAATCATATTTGACAAAATTATTATGTGTGGTCACCGTAGAGTGAATTATGGGGACTAAATGTAAACCAAAGATTTTTTTACAAAACATTCAATTACACCCTTTTGGCTGAAATTCATCATGTTTACCTAAAATGTATTTTCTGCCGTAAGTCACAGGGCCAAACATGATTAATTTCAGCAATGTAACATCATTTACGATTATTATTTCCTAATTTGGCAGACGTGTATCTGAAACAAGGTTAGAGTTGATGCCTTTGGACGTTGGAACTTTTTCAAACTTTGGAAAATGAAAAAAAAAACAAAAAAAAACAATGTATGACAGTTGGGTGTTTAGCACCCATAGTAGTATACCATTACTACTAGCCCTCAAGCAGACACATTTTTCTAAGGTGCCTGTAAGGGCTAAGGGCATCCTGATCTCATATGCCTACCGGTAGATTGCAGACATAGGACCCAGAATGTTTCGGCAGGGAATCTACAGGAAGTCGCCTATCCCGCCCCCCAAGCCCAGTCCCCGCCAAGCCCTTTCCCCGGTCGGCACCGACCACGTCCCACTACCTGCAGCCGCACTCTGCCACCTTCATCTCCTCGTACAAGTGTCTGATGGTGAGGCGCCCGTTCTCCTGGTACATGACTGTGATGGGGTCCAGCTTGATCGGCACGCAGCACGCCATGTTGGCCTTCTTGGGGTTCCGGATGTTGATGAGCGTCTGGATGAGAGCGTGCCTGGACGGCGTCATCTCGTCCGTGAGTGGAAAGAAGCACTGGCCCCGGCACTCAAACGCGTCATACTCGGGTGGCGCCACGATCCAGCTGTCCCAGCCAATGTCCTTGAAGGTGACCTTGAGTGAGGTTTTTCGGCAGTACTCGCGCTCCGCTTTTCTTCTTGTCCGCTGGGGGCGCAGCAAGGGTGAGGACTCCGACCCGGACTCGGACTCCGGAATCTCATTCAGGAGGTGCTGCCAGTCTGTCCCAGGGTTGTACGCTGTGTCCTCTTCGTGGAGAATCATCTCCTTCAGCTCCTTCTTTGCCTCCCTCTTCCTGCTCTCCAGGTCATCGGAGAACACAATCAATGCCGCCGAGGCGTTGTCCCCGATGGAGACGCTGATGTCCCAGCAGCACGCCTTCCCGAATCCCCCTTCGTAGGAGAAGCAGTCCCTGTTATCCACCATCACCTCAAACTCACTCTCCCCACGGCCCATCTTGATCCACCTCTGAACGGCTCGGGTCACGTCAAACTTCTCCCAGGACCCGCGCCGGCCGGCGACGACCTTTCCCGCCAAAAGCTGGGCCAACGGGCCGTACTGGTCTTCGTAATTCACCTGGTAAACCTTGACAGTGGCCTTCACCCGGTGAGGGCTGACCCTTGACCCGACATCGGGCAGGAGGAAGAGCCGCAGTTCAGCGGCCGTGACCTTCTCATGGTTGGGCACGCTGACGTTGAACAGCAGCCTTCGCGCTGACTTGGTGCCATTTGATGCTGAGTAGGTGATATCTGTGGGAGGGGGTTTGTAAGAGAGGGTGAGAAGAGCGTAGACTGTGACTTATGGCGTATCTTAAGATCACGCAACTCATGGGCAAACTACCGGTAAAGGCAACATCATCTACTTCATGTTTCCCCAGGAAGGCAGACATCATCATTTGTTTGAGTGGTAGGTTGATTTCGATGGGCCCACCCATTGTAAAGTTCAACCACCCCTTCCACCCATTGCAAAGACCAACCACCCCACCCATTCATTTTAAAGATCCACTGTTAACCAAAAATTTGTACAAGTGACAAAGCTTTTGGCCACAACATCACAAGCTGTACCCTTACATACCCAATCCTAGTATTGGGTATCATTCAATAATTCAGGTGTAATTCAAGACTTCCTCAGACAAACCTTGAACGGTGAAACTCCGAATCACATCAGACTGAGGGATGGCAGTGCTGTTGGAGGCATACTTGTTGTAGAGCTCCATCATAAACTGGGGAGGGTAGATCCTGCCAACCGTCTGAGGCACATCAGACATGTTCAGCTTCCTCAGAAAGCCCTCCTTCATGGTTCCCAAGAGGTCCTCCAGTCTTGCCTCTGTGTCTCCTTCGAGAAGGTCCTGTTCCGGGTAAGGTCCTTCGGGGTCCTCCAGAGAAACGTCATTGTTCAGAGGCTTACAGCTACAGGAGCCTGTAGAGACCACCAGGCTGAAGCATACCTTGAACAGGAATGTCCTGGAACACTGCATTTTGAATTTGGGATTTGGGATTGTCTCCCAGACGACGTGGGGGGTTTGCGCTCCGGGCTGGGACTCTACAGGTTTTAAAACAGCCTTTGACAATGAAGTGTTTGGAAATGGAGATTCTCAATGCGAGGACTACAGTCCTGGAGGTCTGCTCCCATGCTCCAAGAGTAAACAGGGGGGGAACCTCATGTCAACGAAAAGAGAAGGCCGGCAGGGCTTATCTCACACCATTGATGCCTTCTTTTAGCGTCTGTTATCAATTGAGGGTCTGCTGTTAATGAGCACACTGTAAACACTTGACATGGATAATGAGGAGCAAGCTAGAAACAGTGTGATTACTGACAAACAGACATGTCCATAAAATGGACTTTCCCAGCTTAGGGGTGAAACTCTGAGGCCATCAGGGACACTGTCCACAGCTGCTCACAAAAATATAGAAGACACATTGCATTCCTTGATGCATGGCATATTTCTTGTGGGTCATTGTTTTCTTGACTGCCATCTAAAGTTTGACTCAGTTTCTGTCATGATATACTGCTGCACACCGTGTGCTTTAGCTGGCTAAAGTCATTCCGCTTTTAATCAGTAAGATATAAAAGAGAAGCCATACGCTTTCCCTTTTTTCAAGAGGTATTTTACCTGTCAATTTGATGAAGGGGACATCATTGTTTATTGTTAGTGCATATGGCGGTGGATAAAAGCATCTGCTAAATGATTATAAATTGTAGTAGATCTACATGGAAAATACATTGTACTCTAAAATCGCCGTATAACGTGTATGGTTTCAACAACTGTCATCGTACCTTATAAAGCACTTGAATTATGTGTGGGAACAGAATCTTGGATTGAATTACTCAGTCCAGGTGATACATCCTGAAACCATGGTCATCCATTCATGTCTGCCAAATTACTTTATAGTGCAATGAATTTAACTTTATTTCACTGGTTCATGGGCATGCCGTTTGTTAAAACCCAGCTGTCTGTCTGCAGATTTTTTTAGAGAAGATTGTTGAGTGTTGTAAGGTGTGCTGTACTTTTAACTCCTTCTTTTGCTTTTATCTTGTTAATTAGTGAGAAAAATTGTAAACAAATAGGTGTGTTATTAGACCTCTTAAAGAATTGTTAAAACAAAAATGTTGCATCATCTTCATCAATACATATAACCAGGTTATATATTGAAAACATATCACAGCATATCAAAGTTGTATTACCATTCAAAGGTCCAATAAAATGACCCTCTCAGTCACCAGGTTTGAGCCTCCCATGGCCAGACCATTAGTAATATTAGTTTTGCAGACATTCATACTCATTCACACTAATTGCCTTTTTGGACATTGGTGAAGAGCTGACGAGAGTTGAAACGCGGGGCACTGCGGCAGGAAGCGGGGCTGTAGCGTTAGCCTCGGTGCCAAGTTTAGATGTCTAAATGGCATGGCCAGATGGGGCCAGGGGAGACCATGGGAGAGCTGGGAACGTAACAGGATGTGAGAATGTACCATGGTAAGTAGATCAAATCTCATTGGAAGTCGTTTTTAAACAATGGACAATTACTAGGCTTGTTTAATGCTCATAGCAGTTACAGGGATCATGTAGTCCAATCCTGAGATCCTGCAAAGTAATTAAGTCCAATAACACTGCAAATATGTCCCGATAATTACTATACATTTTAATGACAAATAATAAAATACTACTAATTCTACAATTACTAATACTTACATGACTACTACTACTACTACTAGCCTACTATTTTTAATTTTAACAGGAATAGTAGTAGTAGTAGTAGTAGTATTAGTAGTAGTAGTAGTAGTAGTAGTAGTAGTAGTAGTAGTAGTAGTAGTAGTAATGGTAGTAGTATAGTATTCAAACCATATATTGTGTTTCCAAAAGCTAAAAGCTACCATTGATGACAGCGTGAAAACAAGGAAGGCAGACATGTGAAGCCATTCTATGCCACAGCAAGGAACAAATCAAAGTGGATGACAGTCGGCCCCCCATCATATTATGTCCCCGGATCACCAAACGGTCCCCAGAAGCACAAGTTAGCCAGTGTGACTCTTGGGGGTTGTAAGCCCACACCAGAAGCCAGTGTTTTTGGGGACATTAGCCCTTGTCTAGTTATCTTGAAATTCATTTTTGTTCGTTATTCCCACAGCCACTCAATGTCAATATGTGACTGCATGCTGGGCTTTATAAAACATGCTTTCATTCTGGTCTTTTGAGAGTGCTTAAGTTTGTCTCTATGGAGTTGACCAATGATGGATGATTAGGAACAATATCTGTTGGCGTGTATTCACGAGTCAAGTGAAGTGACAGGCAGCTTGACAAGAATGTGCCCAAATACTTTCATTCAATTAGTGCTTGGAATATATATATATATATGAACATTATATGGCCTTCAAATGCTGGATAATTTCAAAACAAGCATATATATTTCAAATAATAACATCGTTTTTTTTTTTAATTCAAACAAATTATGTTAAAGCATAAGTAATTTGAAGTTAGAAATATCCGTTTTCCAAACTGAAGGGGCTGCATTCGCAGCATACGGAAGTTGCACTTCTTCAATGAACACAGCAGGTGGCAGCATTCTACAATTTTTATTGTTCTCTGCGGCAGTAACAACAATAACGGTACAAAACTATGCTCAAATATTATTTAACTCAGTAGGTATCAATATATAATCATCATAACCATATTATATACAATACATAAACCGGTCTGTTGTAAAACGCTTGAACAAACGTTTATAGACAAGCAAGAACGCCTTTGACTACAACGGTGGCACACTGCGTAAAGCGACGCCTTGTATTTACAAAATAAGAGTACCACTTACTTGCATTAGTCACATAGCTATTTACACGTCACAAGTTATGGTTATTATTTCATTAGAGAGTAAATATGCTTCCATGCAGATTCAACATTGCTCTCCCATTCAGTCTTTTCATTTGAATACAAACTTTTTTCAAGACTTTCAATAAGTGCGCTGTCTTCATATTTCCAACTGCTCTCAGAATTAGTCTCTGCCAAACACAGCTGAGTTTGAAAAGATTCCTTGGAATCCTCTTCGTGTTTGGTGATGATGCATGTGATGATTACATCATGTTGCCCCGGTAACGATTGGACCCCTGGCCCAAAGCTGCCAAATGCCCTCCCCGTTGGTCCATGCGACTGTGACTCCTGAATCACCTAATCACCTGACATGGAGGTTGGGTGGGTGAATGGGGATTAGGTGTTTTTGGGGGCGGGGTGTGTGGTGGTCTACGGTCTACCTGCAGGTGCAGGTGTCCACGGACATGGCGGGGTACACCTTGAGCACCAGGTCCCGGCTGGGGTCCAGGAAGAGCACGGGGAGCGAGCTCATCTTGTCTGGTACGCAGCAGGGTTCTGGTACCCCGGGGACGATTCCCACCGCCCTCACTATGCTCTGGATGGTGGCGTGGTTGGAAGGGCGCACCATCTGGGTGGGGGGGCAGGAGGAGTCTGTAGTCAGTGTTTAGGTCCATGCATTGACATTAAAGAATATACAGGGATACAACTTCACTTTGATTGCAGTTTTTGTGTTTTTGTGTGGAGCTGGTGCCACTGTAGATTTATTTTGAACTGTGTTTGTTTTTAACTGTGTTAAACAAGCATCAAGCGTAGAATGAAAGAAAAGACCTCAAAGTGGCCCATCTGACTTACTTTAGGGATGGGGAAGCCACAAGTCCCTGAGCAGTAGTAGGCGTCAAAGGCCTTCGGTGCCAGAACCCATTCACTCCATCCAATGTCCGCAAAGTCCACCCTGAGGTACCTGCGGGCGCACACCCTGGGCTCGCTCCACTGCTTCCTACGGGCTTTCTTCATGGTCCTCTCGTCGAAGCTCAGCACCTGGGGAACCTTGACCAGGCCGCTCCCTCTGCTGCTGCTCTCCTGCTGGCCGTGCTTCCGCCCGTGCTTACCCCCCGCGGCCTTGGCCTTAGGTGGGAAGTAGGTGCTCTGCCACAGCTGGTGGTTCTTCAGGGTGCTGTAGTGGACCTCAGGCAGGTGGTTGGTCTGGATCTGCTCCAGCAGGGTCAGGGGAGGGGGGGCCTCTCTCCGGGTCCTGGAGGCCGAGGACGGAGGCCAGAAGGAGGAGGCGGCGCGGGAGCCCTCCTCCCCGAGGGGAACCGTGCCGTAGCGCTGCAGCGACAGCGCCACGCTGTTGGGCTCGTCGATGGCGCGGTCATCGGCGTACACAAGCAGGTACGGCGTGCTGCCCGCTGGCGGGGCCGCGCCTTCCCGGACACTCCCCTGCCGGTCTCCCACCTGGGCCGTGAGCAGCAGCTGCTGGGAGGCCCTGGCCTGCCGCAGGGCGGCGGTGAGGTCCCTGACCTGCCACGCCCCTCTCCTCCAGGGGGAGCGCAGGGGCAGGCTGACGTTGGCCAGCAGCACGGGGGAGGCGGCGTTGCGGGCCGTTCCATGGAGCAGGAGGTGCTGGGGAGGGTGGGGCTGAGCGCAGGACGGGTGGCGGGAGCGACGGCAGGTCAGAGGTCGGGGGTGGCGAGGCCGCCTGTGCAGGAAGTGGAGGGTGGCAGACAGGATGTGCTCGGACTCGGCGATGGCGGACAGGTTGAAGTGGTAACACTCTGTGTTCTTGGAGCACCCTGGAGGGTCGGGGTGGGGGGGGTGGAAGGGGTTATTAGAGGAAGGAAACCATCTAATGGTGCACTTTGTTGTTCATTGTTTGTGTCTGTGAAGAGCTACGAAGGAATGGCAAATGCAAACGACGTTGAACAAATCTTTGTGTTTTGCATTTGTGTCGATATCATCTAAAAGCCTCTTTGGTTGTTCAGTAGAAAGACAATATGCTGACAATATTTGACGATGAAAAGCGACCTTAACCATTTTATGACAAGGGACCTCAGTAAGTGAAGTTAGATAATACAAATACAGTTGCAATTTGCCTATACAACAACTGTCAATATATACGCATGCCTGTGTTACCTTATAACAGGCACAATATAACACACTCAAAAAACGTTTGAGGCTTGAATTATCGCACTCTCCCCCAGACTCCACATTTCCCTCCACGGCCCACTGAGACGAACCTGAGAATTCGCCCAGGGAGAGGGAGAAGGTTATATGGAAACGCTTAAAAGAACAGTGGATCGCCGAGCGCTCCCAACCAGCAGTGTGTCTCTGGGTGTGATTATGGGCTCTTGTCTAACACCTCCACCGCTACTGGCGAACCAACACTTCTTTACTTCCCCTCCAAAACCACTCCATTATATCGCTGACGGGGCAGAGTGCAGATATGTGCCACATGTGATACCGAGAGATTTCTCTCTGGGTATATAGGCCTGCCAAGTAGCTTGCATCTGTATCACTTCTGTATC
>JAOPUH010000065.1:6808687-6822451 GCA_027123175.1 Urophycis cirrata | reverse complement strand
TGGCGTTCACCACTGTCACTCACCACTGTGGCGTTCACCACTGTCACTCACCACTGTGGCGTTCACCACTGTCACTCGCCAAGTGCTGTGTCACTCACCACTGTGTCACTCACCACTGTGGCATTCACCACTGCATCAATCACCACTGTGGCATTCAGCGGCCACGTTGAAGGGTCTCGCTAACGTTAAAATGTACCCGACATCGGCAACGTGGAAGGAGAGATGGAAGAGGCAAAGGGGTGTTTTATGTACTGAAGAGCATAATCTAGGCTTGGTTGAAGGTCTTTGCTTGGCATATGTATGCATGTCTCAAACATGGAGAGACTCCCCGGTCTCTCCACGGTGAAGGTGCTGACTCTGAAGTCTAACAGCTGAACACACAACCTCTGCCTATAGGTGAGGGAGACGTGAACCTCCTGTCCCCATGTGTCTGTCTATCCCACAGCCTCCGCCCCTTATCACGGACAAACAGCTGGACGAGAGGGAGCACACAGTGGAGGAGTGGAAAGGTAGGAGCACCACTTTGTCTGCTCGTCCCCTGTCCTTTAATGACCTGACGGTCTTCAGGTAACCAGCTTCACTTCCTGGTTCTTGGTCATGTGACCCGATTGTGTGTGTGTGTGTGTGTGTGTGTGTGTGTGTGTGTGTGTATACGTGTGTGTGTGTGTGTGTTTGCACATGTGTGTGTGCGTGTGTGTTTGCACGTGTGTGTGAGTGTGTGTGTGTGTGTTACAGAGTTGATATACAAAGAAGTTGACTGGGAAGAGAGAACAAAGAATGGAGTGATCAGGGGACAGCCTGCTTCTCTAGGTTAGTGGACTGAATGATCACTGTTTAGTCGTTTCCATCCCACCTGTGGTGAATGCAGGTACACTTTCTTAAGGAGCAGGTAGGGCTTGCACACCTGCTCACGAATACAAACACTGATCAGACTCCTAGAGCGACCGGGTAAAGAACACACTAGCAGCCCCTTTTTTTTGCTCAAGAAAAAAACATTGATCTGAAGCCAAGAAGTTGTATAAATTAGCATGTGCGAGTGTGCACTGCTGAATCCGAAACACCATTATTTAAAAGAGTTTTAGGCTGGAAGTAGCAGAACCCTCATTTATATTTTACAGTGTTTCCCCTTAACCTCTTTCTGGTCTTTTTTGTAAAAAAGACCAAACACTCACCAGAACCTTGTGAGGCCCAAACAACAAGTTTCAACTGAAAGAAACGTGATTTGGGGGTTTAAGGAGCAAACAGGAGTGGAGGCATCTTGTTTAAGGATGCAGACCCAGAACCCTCTGGCCGGCAGTCCAAACACTCCAGCCAGCATACCCCACCCACCATCCAGCTCCCATCCCACCTCCCACCCCGTGAGGTCTCTGACTGCAGACCGTGGCCTCTGTATCTCATAGCACAGGTGCAGCAGTGAGCCACACCCACCAGCAGCAGCACCACCAGCCCCCGTCCGCCTCCGCTGCCGGTGGCTCCGACCCCACCCTCGCCGCCCCCGCCCCCGCCGGTAGCAGCCCGGAGACCGCCGCCGCTACGACCACCGCCTGATTCTGGCCTGGGTGCTAACCGGCCCGCAGGGCTGCCGCAGACGACGATCAACAAGACAACAGAACGCTAAGGCAACACACACCACTTCCTGGTTTTCTTTTTTTGCTGGGGTGGCGGGGGTGATAGGCTCCACCCCCTAACCCGCCCACCTGAAGCGGTCCCCAAGTCTACAAACCCGACACTGGCCCCCCCCTCCCTCTCACAGCTCCGTCTCCTCTCTTATTGGTCTGTTTGTTCAGGCTCTCTTAGCGTAGCGTCAAGGTCAGTTTATCGGTGGCCATTTTGGTTTTGGAACTTTCTTCTTTTTGTTTTGTTTCTTTTTTGTTTTTTTATTTCTGTTGACCTTGAGTAGGCTTTAATTTATTGTGGCATCCTGTTTTGACGTTTTTGAATCCTACGATGCAAACTTTTTATGATTTAAAACATTTTTTTGGTTCACGTCAACAGACGGTGAAAATAAAACAAAAGAAATGTATTGAAAAACCTCTTGATGTGATCTATTTTTTTATTTAAATTTTTGTGAATCTTTGGGTTCACGTTGGAGCTACTAATTGGTCACGCCATATGAGTTTGTACAGAGCAATGGTACATTTTTTTTTTTTTTTTCTTCAAAAAAATATATACGTTTGCAGTGAGCCATTTGAATATACTTAAACAAAAGATTGATCTTAATATGACACGTTACCATATTTTGTATCAAGGAAACAGCTCTCTTTTTGAAAACCATGCTTCGTTTAGTTTAGATTTATTTCCTTTTTTTAAGATTTGTTTGTATAAAGATAATTTTGGAAACTTTATATTTTTTTGGTTAAATTTGTTAATGTTAAGTTTAGTCTTGACAGCTGCTGGCGATCTCAAAATGCTGTTTGATTTCCCGCTCATTCCACCATTTTACCCCTGCTGTGTGAGATGTAAGAATTGTACTATTTATTTTTTATCGTTTGTTTTCCTTTTAAAGATATGTAATGGCACAGTGAGGTCCAGGTGGGGAAAAAAAGTGGAGCTTTGAAGCCTTTCTTGAGCTGAAAATATATTTTTTACGTTTTATTCACAGTGGGCGGTGTGGCATTGTGCTGATCGGTCTTCCCCTCGGAGAGCCCAGAGAATAGCTTTACACATTAACCCCCCACCACGGCATGAGAGGTTTGCTTCAAATGGGGATGTCACATTAATGGAAAAATACTGGGGGAATGTATTGCCATTAGACTGGGAGCTTTATATGAAAAGGTTGCGGGTTCTGTGAGGAAGCCATTTGGGGCGTCCAGAGAATGTGTCAGTAAGTACAAAGTTTTGATGTTGAGAAGGCTGTTTGAAGGTGTTGGATCATTAGTGTTTAGAGAGGGATGGGATTTGTACGACCAAGAGGGGACTGTGTAAGTATGATTTAGATTAGTTTTGCTTCCTAATACAAGATCCTTTTATTAGTAACGTAACGGGATGTGTTTTAGTGCTCTGTACGGCGGTTTCAGCTTTTAACTCGTTCTTTTGGGAAATAGACTACCGATTTTTAAACAGAAAAACTCCTTGTTTTCAATGCATGGCAGACTAACTTTAATGCGAGGAAATCGAAAGATAAGAAAAAATGTAAACAGAATAACTCCCCCTCTTAATGTCAGATGATAATTTACTGTATGCAATAATGGAGCCCTTCCTCGGGTGTATTTTTATTTGTATTATTGGAAAGGAAAGTGCCTATTGTTTAAGCGTTCATTCCTGACTTTGTGGGAGGTAGGGTAGTCGTTCGGTGTGGAGGGTTTTCGTAGGTAAGAAACGGCAGGTCAAACGTTTGAAATCAATCACGAAAGGTGGACGTTCTTGCAAATGTTTTGTATATTTTTCTACTGTTTCTTTTTTGTTGTATGTTTTGACCATAAAGTTGGTGACTAGTCTTTTGCAGGGTAACCATAGTAAAACATTTATTTTCTCCTCCGTTCAAAATGAAAAGGTGGTTTTATCAAAGTCTTTCATTTATTTTTTAAAACGCATTAGGGAATCAGGATCCAGATTGTAGTTTTACAACTGTTGAGGTTCCGATTGATTGCCATCGTCATTACTAAACAAAAGTACCAAATGGGATTTGTTCATGATCTCGTTTCTCGCCCCTCTTGACATTTGCTTTAGACTTTTTTTTCCCAAGTCTGTCAGTCTTGTAATGCTAAACGGAAAGATTACTTCTGAGGGTTACACCCACTTGTTTGTTCACTTTGTACTGTGGAGGTCTGGTTTTGAATAGCCATCATTTGATGAGAACTCGATGAGACCAACCATAAACAAATTGGTATATCATAGCAAATATGAGATGCCAATTTGTTTATGGTTGGCCATATAGGTCACCATTTGGGAAGTACTTTTAAACAGATTATTGTTCATCTCTTAACAGTACTTGTGAACGGCAAGGAGAAATGCATTGAGGTAAATAGTTTTATAGTTTCACTTTTTTGTTAATTTTGTTCATTTCATACCTTTTGTCATAAAATACTCTTTGATTTAATACCTTGACATTCCTTTTAACTTCCAATCAATTACCAATGACCACAGGTTTCCAAACTAGTATAATTTTTTAAAGATAGTGATGACGTTAGTTTAATTCCATAGGTTTATGGATGAGTTAGCATGACTTGGCAACAAAAGGTGCTGATTTCCTGCTATAATTGCACGAAATCTAAGAAAATATTGGCAAATAGAAGAATCCTTAATTTTGAAGTGCTCTTATTATCCCAAGTTCCTGTGTTTTTATTTCATACACATTTTATTTAGAGTCACAATTGGAAAGCTTCGTTTAGGGTGTTTTATTGCTAAAACCTAATTTTGATGTAATTTAAGGCTTTGATGGACTACCTCACTCAAAGTTTCTACCAGTTTTCGGATGGACACACTTGGTTATGAATTTGGATGGACTGAGTTACCTGCAGAATTAGCTAAGGAAGACGTGTGAATAACATAAATATTATTTATTTATTTTGAAACTGTACTATTGTTAATTTGAGCAGACCTCTAGTTTTGTACATTATGTATAGGCCTACTTGTCCTAGAAGTAAAAACAAATGTTATATGTATATATCTTCCTGCCTCTTTTTTCCCCCCCTATTTTTTGTTTTAAGTGCAATACCTTCAGCAAAATTGTGCTAGTTGTAAGTTACGGCGCTAGCCACGTTAGCTGTCTCCTGAAGGTAGAGAAAATGTTTGGTACTGTCAACACGTTTTCCTTTTTTTTATGACTACACATTTTTTCCCCCTTTTTTTGCTGTGACTTGTTTATAATCATATTGTTATGTAATTAGTCTTACCGACCAATCAGATCTAGCCAGAGATTGGAGAAAAAAAATAGGAAAAAGAAATTTCCTCATGTTAATCATGGCCTGAAGATCTTGATTTGGTTATGTGGTAAGATGGAAATAATGTTAATAACAAAAGAGGAAGAAAAAAAAGTTTAAATGCCTAAAAAAAAATTGTAAAAACTCGTTATATGTATGGTGCTGGTTTGTAATGTTTGCTAGTGAATCCAGCCAAGCAAGTAGATTTAAGAGTTCTTGGTTTTGCGTGAACCCAGAGAAACGCGACCAACAATTAAGTGCACTACTAGAATACATGCACTGGGATCGGACGATGCCAACTCAGAAAAACAACAACAAAAAAAACAAAAACATGTAATGCAAATAAAGTAAAATACACTTTGAATCACTCAGGCGTTTCTGGATTCTTAATTTACGTTGAATGCCATTTCAGAAACCAATGATTTATTTTGTTTACTTAATTTTGTTCGCAACTAAAGTCTTCACTTTTATTTTTTTCATTTATTCATAGATTATTCATTCATTACAATAGAGTTGATTTATAATAAATAAGCACCATAATGGCTCTGTGGAGACATAGGAGAGAGTCTTCAGTCCAGAACATTTTGCCTAAATGGCCCCTATTACAACTAGGTGTGATGTTCATCAGCCATTTCAAACTATTTCAAATTGTACCCCACATCATGTACCCCCATACATCACAAGTAGGCGTGTCCACACAGCTGTACGATGGTGGTAAAATAGGGCCACTTTAACTTAGGTTTCCAGTTCATCAAAAAAAAAAAAAGCTTAAGGTGACAACTCCTGATATCCTCACTTGCAAACATTTACTCATAAAGAGGGCCATTGAATAACATTTACTATATTTTTCTGTACAAAATATATTAAAATAGGAAAAGTAAAAATATTACCTTTTCTTTCCCAACCAAAGCACATTTTCACTTTTAATTCATACTGGTTACAGAGTGCTCCTTAAAAAATTAACGCCACTATCTGTACGTTCATTTAAAAAGACATAAGAGGTCGCGACAACAAATTAACCACATGCAACGCTTACAACACATGACTGTGTGAACTTAAGTGTTTTGTATGACAATTGTATGATATACATACATACAGTATGTTGTGTGATTTTGTACTTGAGGTGGATCGGTAGGTAAGGAGTTTAACATACTTGTCTGTTAGTGAGCAGATGCCTATATCAATGGATGAGGTGCATGGTGACGTGGTACAAAATGATATCAATCCAAAGGTTGATACGTTGTGGGCAACTACAGTGATATTCTGTTTTCTAGCTATTTTAAAATAAATGTTTCTGTTGGCTTCATTCACAACACAGTACATTCACTACTAAGAGTACATTCTCAATTCAAAATTCAGTCCATTCAGTACATAAAATCGGCTTAACAAGAATGGCACCATCCAGGTCAATTTAAGGTATTTCATCATATGTCTTTCTGTTTAAATTGCCACTCTGCAATGACAGGCAGCAGAATTGTTTATATTTTTAATAACACTTCCCTGAAGGCACAACCAGGAAATGCTATTGTTAACGGTGATGGCAGTGGTCAGCTTCCTGTACCAAGACCAACATGGCTTCCAGTCTGGTCGTACAGGTCATACAGGTTAGCAAACACCAGAGTTTAAGTCTTAACTTTTGGGGCCTTTGGTATGGATTTCAAGCAACCATCACATAGTTTCTGTATGTCCTGCATCCTGGCTATTACGGCAGCATAGGCTAAATTGTAAATGCTTAAAAGTACATCACAAGTTGAAAATGTCCCCTTTATAGTGTTACTGTATCTTCAGAGGACCTACATCTGCAAGTATTGGTGTAAACAAAAGAGGTTTTTGTAGACAGAGGGGCATGGAGTATTACCATTGGAAGTATGGTTAGTTAGCTAGGCACACAAGCGGCCTGAGATCAACCAGCAATCCAGGATTAACTCTTGTAGAATACTTCCCTTTTTGTACTGCAGTTTAGCTAAATCAATGGTGCCCTTCAACTCCCAAGTCGAAGCAAGCTCTCATTTCTCTTTCTGCAATTACTAATCTTACGCTTGTTTAACCTGGTTGCTAATGCTAGTTCACTTTAGTACTGTGCACCATTGACAGTCCTTTCCGTAGGGTACTCTTCCATACAGGCACAGTCCTTGTCACGATGATGAAGATCTGTTGGGTTAGTGATCATTTTAATGATAGGGAGGTTGTCTGCAGATGCCGTAAGCTACTTTCAGGGAAGACTTCTACAATGGCTAGTACTTTCCAGCTGTTCTTAAGATGATTAGGCAACAGTTTGCATTCAACAATGGGTTCCCATTCACTGGATCCTAATATTTACTTAACATAATCCATTCCATTCCCCCCCCCCTCCCCCAATGGTTACATACAAGAACCTGACTTATAAAATGGGATCCATGTGTGATAAAATGGAACGCACAAAGTTTGTGGTCTCCTTGGTTTGGTTCAAGGGGTTTAAGCAGCACTTCACTCTCCACAACAGGGACTTTATTATTCTGGGCCAAGTAGTAGCCAGTGTCCATCCTTCCATTTATATTTTTTACATTTCATCGGCTTCCAATCAAAATCCTGTTCCTCTAACTCAAAACCCGGAAGTTCCCCTCAAAACAATGCCATGTTCGATGCTTTTGGAAGCCGTGTCCTGATTGGACGCATTGATGGATCCGAGGATCCCCGGAAATCCGAGCCCAGATCTGCCAGTGTTTACAATATGTGAAGCCCAGTGATGGTGGCTCTTTGATGGCTGTTTTATATGTCGCTTGTCCTTGCCCCCAGGGCTAGATCGCCCAGGGTGGAGAAGAAGTCCTCCATCTCCTTCTCCAGGAGCTTGTTTCGGTTCTCAGCATCCTCGCGCGCCCTCTCAGAGTTGCGTAGCTTGATCTCCAGCATGCGCTGCTTCTTCCTCTCCTGCTCCATCTCCAGCTCCAGGCGCTCCATCTGGGTGCACAGAGCCGCACTAGACTCCTCCAGCCTGCAGGGGGCGATGCATTAAAAGAAAATTATGATTATGCACAGCTTACCTTCCGTGACCCAATTTTTAGCTCTGAAAACATGACATTTTGTTATCTGCCCATAATATCAAGATTTGATTGAACGTATTGCACCACACTTTTATGTACAGGACAGCTTTCAAAAAACAAATTTAAACAAAAATGTATATCAAACATAATATACAATATAGCTTATAAGTCAGCAATCTTCACTGACCCACATGCATTCCATCTGACCCCAAGGCTGGGAATCACTGCAATAACTCCTTTTATGCTAGCAGTCTGTCATCATCACCGGGACAGAGTTCAGTCTTACTTTTTGATCCGGGCCTCGTAGGTGCCTTTCTGACTCCTCAGCTCATCCCGGAGACCTTCGACCAGACTGCCCAATGATGGGGCGCCCCCATCCCCGTCCTCTGTGGTGTAAATGGATGGAACCACGACGGACGCCACCGTGTTCCCGTTCTCGCTGCAGGCAGCGCCGCCGTTCCCGCAAACCTCCATGGCCTCACAGCCATCCTCCTGCCCCTGCCCAGAGCCTCTCTGCTCAGGCCCCGTGCCTCCGTCTCCTCCCCGATCGTCCTCTTTCTGGCCATCTGACTCCACCCCGGCTCCAGAGGCGCAGTTCTGATTGGAAGAGGGCTCACTGGCTCCCGAGTCAGGGCCGGAGATATCGCAGGAGGAGGTGGACCAGGGTGTGCTGGCCACGCTGGGCACGCTGCCCATGCTGGATGAGGAGGTGACGTTGTCGTAGGTGGACAGCCGCTGGGAGGAGCCTGTGGAGTCGCGGTCACGCGCCGAACGCTCCCCCGAGGAGGTGCGCCGGTGACCCCTTAATGAGGACAAACCGTTCATCAGCCAGTTCCCGCTACTGCCTCCGCCACTGCTGCTACCACCACCACCTCCACCCCCACCGCCGCTTGAAGACAGGCTGGCCGTGTCGGTGGTGGAGCCCGCGCTGCTCTGCTTGGCCTGCGGCTGTCCACGGGGCGTGGAGGAGGAGCTCTTGAAGGTGTACTTCCAGGAAGGCAGCGTCTTGGCTTGTTTGCTGGGGCTGATCACCGTCTCTCCTCCTCCTCCCTTCCCTGAGGAAGAGGTTCCCGGTCTAGGAGCAGGGTTGGGTGTCTGGTTCAGGGGCGTGACGGCGGCACACAGTTTTGCGTCCAGCGAGGAGACACTACTGTTAAGGTCAACATCGCCGGCGGTGTTGGAGAGCGGGCAGCTCTGGAGGTCCTCCTCGGAGATCCAGGCCCCCAGGCTGCGGTGCTGGAGCTGCTGCCCAGGGCCGGTGAGCTCTGACTGGGGAGCGGTCAGCCCCTCCTGGTCCCTGCCTGAGTACAGGCGTTTGTGGTCTCTGATGAGGATGGTCATCAGGTGCTGGACCAGTGAGGTGCCTGAGGAGGAAGAAGGACTCTCTTTGTAAATTGGCACTTAGTGGGAGATGTTGTACACTAGCAATGGTTAACCTAGAAATTGAAATGTTTGAAACTTGTTCTTGTGACTTGCTTACTGTATTGGCAGCAATGAAATGTTTCACCTTCTTATGACAAATGTACTCTTTGTAAGTCGCTTTGGATAAAAGCGTAAATGTAAATGTAAGGACATTGGACCTTTGGGTCTCCATGGGTAGGCCATGGAGATCATTCAGATATACTACTGGTAGAAGTATAGTATAGTACTAGTATTGGAACAATACATTTTGAAGCTAGATTTGACTGAAACTCAAAACTTCCATGACAACATAATCATAACATAACTTTTTCAGTTTTTCACAATTTTTCAGTTTTGTGCAGTGTTGTATTTTCTTAAGGATTGCTCTTGGGAATCTAGTGTGTGACAATACAATCAGCAAGGAATCATTGCTGAGTAAAGCATGCGAGTTCAAACAAGGAGTAATGTAATGTAGCTGCAGATAACAGCTTCCGCCGGTCACAGCAAAATAACATGTCTGACACCTTCCATGATGGCCACAGGGTCCTCCATCTTCGGTCGCAGCATATTGGGCCCAAACACCGTGGCCAAGTTCTGGACGCTCATTTTGTTTTCATTACAATGGGACTGGACCTCATCCAGAAACCTAATGAAAACCATCAATAATGAATTTGAATACCAAAGTAGGCAATCTTACATACAATCTCGGATAAAATATAGTTTTGGTAGGATAAAGACAAATGGCTTACTTGCATATGTACTTTAGGAGATTGAAATTGGGCAGAGGTAGAGAGTTCACTTGTTTTTCCAGCTCCTGAACCCCCTAATAGTGATACATTAGACAACTGTTTAACTCATTAATCATGTCTCCCGCACACACACGCACACTTGGTCACCAATACACACACGTATATACACACACTTGTGCACACTCGCTCACACACATATTGCTCGCACACACACACACACACCTCCTCCTCGTCTTTGGCGAGCAGATGAGCGCAGGACAGGAAGTCCTCGTACTTGGCGAAGGGGACGACGGGCTCGGGCAGCTCTCTGAGGTACAGCTTCAACAGGGATGCCACCGTGTGGGTGTCTGTGTTACTGCGGGGACAGACGGACATTGGGTTACTGTCAGCAGAGACAGCTGTTTGATTTACTTTGACTTCTTCATTCTTTCTAATTGGATAGCTGTTGTATAGATAGGCAGACTTCGACATTAGCAGACATTCAAGTTTGTTTTTGCACCTTAAGGGGCTGGGGTTAGGGGGTGTCATACATTCTTGGCCTGTGAGGACATTTGAGACCGTGACTGTGATTTAGGGCTATAAAAAAACGATTGACTTGACTTGACAGACATATTCATGGGTATATTGATGGATGGACAGGCAGACATAAAGATAGAGAGATATACAGATAGATATCAATATATTGTCATTAAGTCAGACATACTGTAGATATACAGACAGTGAGTTAGTAAGGCAACAGACAGACAGACAGACAGACAGACAGAGAGATGGTACTGCGGTCTACCTGTCAAACAGGGGCTTGTCCCCGCAGTCGAAAGACTCCTGGAGCTCCTTGACCAGGTTGGCCTGGCCGGGCATGCGGAACAGACCCTCCTCGTCCAGACCCCGCTCACGCAGGAAGTCTACGCACTGCTCCACCAGCAGGGGTGCCAGCCGAGGGCCAAACTTCTTCTCATACTGGACCGTGTCCTCCAGACGCTGGCCGAATATCCCTGCAGAGAGACAGAGCAATCTACATGTTGTGTCGCCTAGGAAAAGCACCACTGATATTGAGTCTGTGTAAGTTGGTGAGCTCCTTCATCCCTTTAGTCATTCTTTACAGAAAACATATGGTTAGAACATTAGAAAGAACATAAAGACTCCCTTTTTTCTGCTGCAAAGAAATAACTGAATCAAACAATACGCACGGAGCAATGGGCTGACCGGAGCGGTAACAGATAATAACACATAGAAAGATTGGCATACGGTTCCCTCCGGGAGACAACAGTGGAGCGGCCCCAGGAGGCAGGCCGGTACCTGAGTGGACACAGCAGTGGCCTGCGGCGGCCAGGTCCCAGGAGTCGTAGGACGTGGCCACCGCGCACAGACGGCACAGGAGCAGGGCGGGCTTCTCGTACATCCCTCCACATTTAGCCGTGACCGCCGGCCCGATCAGACGGTTACCATTCCATTCAGAGATGTGGCCGCAGACGGCTGTCATTAAGAAGACCTCCATACTGTTTCTCCCCCACACCCACCCAGGCTTCAAACCCCGAGGAGCGAGAAGTGGGAGTGAATGGTGTGGGCGGAGAGGTCGCCAAGCGAGCAGCTGACGAGGAACCAGGAGCGAAGGAGGAGGAGGAGGAGGAGGAGGCCAGAGTGAAATCAGCGGGCTGCGACCATGTAAAGCCCCCTGCTGTTAAAGACTCCTCTCTATGTTGGCCACGGTGGGGTGTATTCTTAATGGGTAAACGGAGAAGCGGGGGGTGGGGGCGGATGTTCTGGGACATGATGTACAGGTTATGTACAGGTTATGTACAGGTTATGTACAGGTTATGTACAGGTTATGTACACGTTATGTACAGGTTATGTACACGTTATGTACAGGTTATGTACAGGTTATGTACAGGTTATGTACAGGTTATGTACAACTGTCATGTCAGTCTTTTGTTTTGTTCTAGTCCCAGCAGTAATCTCATTGCAACATTTATATTGAAGTAAATTGTCTTGCAAATCAAACGTGTGGCCCACATGTATTATCCAAGGGCTGCAAAATAAAATATGAGAAAAGTGCCAATGAATTAGACCAATATCATCTATGATAAACACACAAAAATCCAACATAGCGTGTAACTCATAGCATACTACCCTTGTACTATCAGGTTTGAAATGGGACCACAGAGTGTGTGTGGTATTCCTACAGGCCTACTAGGTACTTGTCTTAACACCGTTTGGGCTGTTGATCACACTACATTAACACAACATAATCTAGCAATTTAAATGCTTGAAATTTGTTCTGGTGACTTGCTTACTGTATTAACAGCAATGAAGTGTTTCAGCTTCTTCTGACAAATGTACTTCTTGTATGTCGCTTTGGACAAAAGCGTCTGCTAAATGCCCTAAATGTAAATGTAAATAACATGTATGTCTGAAAATGCTAACGTTAGCATGTAGCATACAGGATAGCCCATCGCCTTAGCAATCACATGCTCGGTGTGGTAAATCCTCCACACTTTGACACAGTGTTGAAATGTGAGTGGCGCGTGCATACGGGCCTGCATGTATCCATACTGTACTTATCAGTGTGAGAGTTTACCATCACCCTATTAATAAAGTGCAATGTAACACCCCAGGCCAGACCACCCCCCACCCCCAGCTGTCAGTCACCGGCCAGTCGACTCCCCAGCCACCCCCTGTTGTATTTCTGGACTGCTGTCAAGTGCAGGGACACTGAGACCACCAGCCTGGGACCAAGACCTGAGAGACTGAAGTAGATGTGCTAACGTTTGACCGTCTGTCCACGCTCACACGGCGAGGACAGACGGTCAAAACGTACCAAACTGTGACGTAGGAGCCTCGGCCAAAAGTGACCCAATTCAGGGTGGGATAACCAGGCTGTGATCTCCTACCTGTAGGGTGGGTGAGGTGGGTGAGGTGGGTGAGGGGGGTTAGGGGGTGAGGGGTTAGTGAGCCTACCTCCTCCAAAGGGGGCCCATATGACCCTCCGAATGGCCCGCACCCAGTCGTCCATGTCACTCTGGGAGTTAGCCATCAGCAAAAAGGCCTCATGGCTCATGGCTGCCCTGTCCTTCTCCCCTGTTCCACCTGGGGGGGGGGGGGGGGGGAGTGAGTGAGGGGGAGAGGGTGGGAGAGGGAGAGGCATGGAAAGACAGACGCCCGGAAGCCAGACAGCCGGCCGGACTGACGGGGAGACAGAGAGAGAGCGCGAGAGAGAGAGAGAGAGAGAGAGAGAGAGAGAGAGATGCATGGATAGACAGAAGACAGGAAGACAGTCAGACGGCAGGACTGACGGAGAGACATTCCATCAGAGGAGTTGGAGAGCATGGTAAATACAATGTTTAGTATGCCATAAAGGAAGGTTTAGGTTTATCTCATCCTAATGATTTGGTTGAGGTCATCTTACCATCCTGTCCTGAATGGGACATTCAACTCATCCCTATGTCTGGCAGTCGTCCCGTCCTGCCTGAAAGCAGCCACAATCATCCCGGTGGCGAAGAAAACAGCCATCACAGACCTCAATGACTACAGACCAGTTGCACTGACTTCTGTAGTCATGAAGTGCTTTGAAAGGCTTGTTCTCCACCACCTGAAAGCCCACCTCCCCCATAACATCGACCCTCATCAGTTTGCTTACAAAAAGAACCGGTCCACGGAGGATGCCATTGCCACCGCCCTCCATACAGCTCTCCAACACCTGGACGTGCCTGGAACCTACGTCAGGATGCTGTTTGT
>JAOPUH010000065.1:6645895-6665871 GCA_027123175.1 Urophycis cirrata | reverse complement strand
AATACAACATAATATATAATATAATATAATGTAGGACAATATAAAAGGCATAGACAATCTAAAACAACACAACACACAACACAATATATACATATATATATTCTGAGGTAGATTAATGTATCCAGAAAAAAAAAATTGCACTTATTTCTGCATAAAAAAGGTAATTGCACATGTATGGTTTGTAATTGCACATGATATAGATCAGCTCCACTATCACGGCCTGTTGTGTTCTTCACAATTATTGTGAAGTGCATAATCAAGAATCTGCTGGGGACAATGATGAAGATTATGTGGACCATTATGTGGGCGGTCAAAACCCCCTACAGGCATCAATTCTGGCAATGCCATCAGGGAAGCTTTATGTCAATATTATACTCACTTTGAAGCCACAATTTGTTACCCTCAACATTCTGAGCAATATGAATAAATCTGATGTACTAATTAAGTCATGTGTCAAAGCTTTTTTATATACTGTATATGTAAAGGACATATTGAAGAGGACAGAACTAACAGTAAATCTCGTAAATATTTCAATCAAAAACATTAAAGGCAAGCAAACTACTCCAGTGATGGATGTGTTAAGCACTTGTTGGTGTGTGGGGGAGGGCCTGATGCAAACGGCAACTTTGTACAACTTTGTAAACCAAGCCTCTAAGCTCTGTTGTCATGCAGTCCAGACAAATGTGTTTATGTTTATATTTCTATGACATTTATCAGACGCTTTTGTCCAAAGCGACAAATAGCAACAAAATAACAACTACAAATAACATACGGACATTAACTAATTGAAACGTGGTCTCTCTGCAGTTTTGTTGTTGTTGTTGTAATCATTATTATTATTATATGCTTCCAATTCTGCTTTTACAGGCAACTCCACCTCTGAAGACAGCAGCACCCCTGCCTCAAAAAAAAGGAATGAGAAAAAAAGAAAAAAAGGCATAATGTTTTCTGGTGGACTCGGGTCCCGGTCTCGGGTCCGCACCCGAGTTCAGTAGAATGCGTTCACATTATGAAAACGAACCGGTCCAACTGCCTAAACGAACCCGGGTCCGGTCCAAAGGTTCTAGTGTGAATGCGCCCTAAGTGTCCCTGAGTGTCCCTGTGTGTCCCTGAGTGTCCCTGTGTGTCCCCCACCGAGGACTTTTACTGCCTCTTCCCTTTTACTTTTCAAGAAGCAGTTAAAAAAGCATGTGAAAGACCCTCACATTCGGAGGACCACCAAGGAGTTGTTGTAAAGGGCCTCATTTGGAACAGACTTCAGTGACTCCTCCTATTGTGACACGAGTCATTCAGCGCCCTTCTGTCCATCTGCTCTTTAGGTCTCTCCTTGTTGTCTACCTTATGGACAGAAGGAAGAGAAAGCCTGTCTGGGTTTGTGACCTGCGGAGTGCTCCTGGATTGAGCCTTTTACTCTCTGTGGCATGCGATAGGACTCAGCCATAGAGCCAGGATTCCAGCACAGATCTGAAAAGCAGAGGTAGCATTAGCATCGTAAAACCGTCCTTTTCAAGGAGAAGGGAACAAAAAGAGCATATCAATAAACGAAAATGAGAAAATTATGTTGCGGTCTTTGTCAAACACACATAATGCACATGTGTTCCTTGTTATGCACATGTTCCATGTGTTTGATGTAGCTTCAAATTCTCTGAAACCACAAGTTTGAGTGGCAGCATAGAGTACATATGGACACGAGAACAGAGATGAACCCGTTTCGTTTGGTGTTGCAACAAACCTCCCATTCATTGGCAAATGATGAACTACAGCTCCCTTAATAATGTTGTAAACTAACATTAGTCTTCCCCACGCGACAGAGTAGGGGCCACACACACACACACACACACACACTGGTGAATGAGTGAGTGTGTTCATGTGAAAGACCCTGCCATTCTGCTATGCCTGTCATTCTCCCGGGGAAGATGGATTCAACAGATTGCTGGAGCGAAGTTCCCAGTTCACAGAGAACAAGGTGTTAGATAGCGTGAGGAGCTTTGACCTCACCATCAAGAACAAAGACTCTTGCGTGTGTTCAACATGATACTAAAGGAATAACACCTCACATCTTCCAGGGGAGTATTCAGGGAATAAAGTTAAGGATGTGGAATAAAAAGGGTAAAGCTGAGGTTAAGGATTGATAGCGGAGAGGGTAAACGGGTCACTGTGTAATGAAATCTTGTTGAACAGCACATAATGGGTTCCTCCTGTAATAAAGGTGATCTTGTGCTCCAAATGGCCTGTGTGTGTATTGGTGGCATTCATCAGGGCCGCATCTTGATGGCACCGGGGAGATTACGTGATGTAATCTGGGAGGGAGCTGGCTGGGGGCTGGAATGAGCCCGATGAATCAGGAGATAGAGGCAGAGAGGGGCAGGGAGGGGCAGAGAGGGGCAGGGAGGGGCAGAGAGGGGCAGGGAGGGGCAGGGAGGGGCAGGGAGGGGCAGAGAGGGGCAGAGAGGGGCAGAGAGGGGCAGGGAGGGGCAGAGAGGGGCAGAGAGGGGCAGAGAGGGGCAGTTAGCATCACACAGGGCGACGACGGGTTATGAAGACCTCCGTCATGGCGGCAGATCTGTTTTTTTGCACGGGGAATGAGATTCGGAGAAATTAGATATTCGGTGAAAAAGAAATACATTTCAAGCATGAGATTGCGTCTTGAAAATCCCATCATTTTAGTTTGTATACTATTAGGAATTATGATTACATTAAATGAAAATCAAAGCAATTCAACAAGTTGTTGTGAAGGTGTCATACAATTAATATATTATGACATGTGTGTATATAATAATCATGAAGAAAAAAGAGTTGACCACGGAAGAACCAGCAACCCAAAACAAACAGGTATGGCAGACAGACAGGTATGGCAGGCGGCCCCCACTGTGTTGGGGTCTGTCTGATTTGTGGTGCCAGTGAGCCAGCACCTTTAGCCCTGTGTGTATTAGATGACTTTAATATCACAAGAAAACAGCCGTTCTCAATCATTGTAATCCTCCCCTCCTCTGCAATATCTGTTTGCAGAAATGAGATGCTGGTGTGTGCGTTACAGCGATGGATTCCTCGCTGTCTGGACCGCTGCCATGACGACGCACATAAATTACAGGGTCAGTTGCAGAGCCAGGTAAGGGACACAGAAGGGCAGGGGGCAAAAGGCCAGACATTGAATTAGAAGTCAATTGAGATTCAAACAAACCCGTCTCAGATTTATTGGTCAATGACAGTGTTCATCTGGCGGGCAGGACTCCCACCAAATGAAATTCCAGGGTATTTCCCATCTGCTCCTTCAGCTTCACCTCTATCTCTTTCTCTCTCTCTCTCTCTCTCTCTCTCTCTCTCTCTCTCACTCTCTCTCACCCCCCCCCCTCCCCCACTCTCTCTCTATAGCTCTCTATAGTTTCATGGTAGAATACTTGATGTCATATACTCTCAAACTATGAATCAAGTTGCCTTTAACGAGCTGCAGTATAAATTCTAACATCCCAGCATGCACAACAGAACGGTTGTGGGTTTATATTCAGTAGGGTACTTATATAATTTGTATGACATTTAAGTTCCACAAATATATCTGCATCAGCGAGTCTCAAATGACATACACTAGTAAACTATTTTGAATGTACCATAATTTCCATTATGGGTACCATGTCCATTTTCATAATTAAAATATTGACATTTCGGATCAATATATTTTTCGAGATTTAATATTGTTATGATAATTTAAAAAGTGGTACTCTTACACTTAGAAATGGAAATGTTTTTTGTATTATACATAAAAAGATTGGGTATGAAGGTTCAAGGTCCAGATTGTAAACGCAACACACGTCGTACCCGCGAGCGAGCACGCGCACGTTGCTGCGCGTTGCGCAAGCTTCTGACAGCGGAAGTGATTCTCTTCCTCAGGAGGTCACAATGGCGGCGCACTGCATGTGAAGAGGACATAAGGAGTACCGGCTCTATGCTTTGTGAACATGTTTAAAACACCATGTACCAGACTGTCAGGTGAATAAATGCAGTATATTTGCTGTTTTGCATGTGGACTGGTACAATGATCGCTTGCTCAATGTAGCCCTTAAAGCTAATACCTAAGCTAACTAGGTTAGCACCCATTAGTAGCTGCATCGTCGGTAAGGTGACACATATGGGCTGCTGTTGACCTTATTTGACCGTGCTATTGCGATCGCGCGATTCATTTTATTTTGGCACCTGCGATGTAACTGTCGATTTATTTGAAAGCGGTTGACCCTATTTAATGAGTTAAACAAACCCTTGCAGCTACATATCCCGATGTTGTTGTTGTCACAGTGGCCGAATGTAACATGGTACACAGCGCACATGCAGTGAAGTGGCCTCATTGTAATGGTTGGTGTAATCGTGTGCTTTATTAACATGTATAACATACAACATCATATGGTGCTTGATATTTGAATGTGCGTCGCTGAGAGGGCTTGTGTGGTGACAACAACAAAGTGTCCTCTAATTCTAGGTCTGGTTGGTGCAAGCGTGAGCCAGAAGTTGTTAGGAAGTGCATCCGTAAATTATCAGACTGCTCGCAGCCTTCTTCATTTATATAGGAAAGAGCCATCGAAGTGGATAACGTATCAGCAGCTGCATTTCCTAAGACGTCAGGTATGTTTATCAGATCTCTAAACGTCATATTATGCAGGGATTGCCGGTCTTTGCAAATAGTTTGACATCGAACCCTTTCCTTTTTTGTGAAACAGTCAGTGATTTTGTTTGTCATTCTGAACATTGTTTTTGTAGGCTGACTTCTTTGTGTGTGTGTATATATATATATATATATATATATGGACAGTTCTGAATGGTCTCCCTTGGCTATGGTGAATGTTTCAGTATGTTACAAAGAGCAGCAGTGAACTCCGTCAGCGAGCCGTCCCTAAGCCAGTGCTCCCCGTGGGGGACGAGAGAGAGGACTCTGTGGTCCAGAGGGTGCAGCACGTGCCGGCTGTCTCTCCCTCGCCTGCAGCGGACACCGAGCCTCGGCCGGGCGCCGTCCCCAGCGGGGAGGCTCCGCCCTCGGCTGCCGGCGCCGCGCTGAAGGCCGGCGATACGGAGACTTTGGAGGAGATGCCACATCTGCACAGGGAGCCGGATATGGCCCGGGAGGCCCGCCTGGACCGGCAGTGGAAGGAGCTGAAGGTGGATGTGGCAGAGCTGCCGGGTGTCTATGCCAAGCTCGCCAAAAGCAGACTGACAGGTACGGCACTGCCAACACTAGGGTGGTACTGCAGATGCTTTTATCCAAAGGGGAGGTGTTGGGATACATGCACCAACAGGTAGGCTACAGACATTGAGTCAACCCCCTCTGTGTCCAGACTGTCCCAGCCCCAAGTAATATACTCACTGACATTGACATTGCTTTGTGTGACACACAGTAGTGTACTGATGAACTAATCCATCCTCCATGGTTTCAGCCCTGGTGGTGGTGACGGCCGCAGCAGGCTTTGCAATGGCCCCTGTACCCTTTGACCCGGGGATGTTCTTCCTGTCATGTCTGGGTACTGGGCTGGCCTCCTGTTCGGCCAACTCAATCAACCAGGTCAGTTACCTCCCCAGCTCATCACAGTGCATTTATGTGGTCCTGTTCGGCCAACTCAATCAACCAGGTCAGTTACCTCCCCAGCTCATCACAGTGCATTTATGTGGACTCACACGTTGATTCTGACTTAATGGGTTTATGGGTTCCCCATTCATCTGCAAACCAGTTGAATTGTATTAATGAATGCCGTTTCATTGATTGTCTGTCATATATTTCTGTGCATGATTGGACAAATGTTTCAGATGAAATGTGCAAGATAGGAACTTTGATGGGGAATGCAAATACTTTTTCAGTGTTCCAGCAGCTTTGGTCTTTTATTTTTTTATTTGCTGAATATTATTTGGAAATGTTCCTCCGTTCGATGAAAGACCATTAACCAGGCAGGCCACAACAGTCATTTATTGTTGAATTACATCATTTATACAACACTATGCTTGGTGTCATTCTTTGATGGGCTGAAGGATGGATGTCCCTTACTGCCACTTCTTCCATGATGAATTGTGTCTGTCCGTCAGTGAGGGCACACTCAGTCATAGTGAGGTTTGACATGCTCTGTCGTTGGCTGTAATGCCCTGAGTGCCTTTGTGAGGTAAAAGTAATTAGTTGTATATCATTATATGTATATCATGATCAGGGCTTGAAAACAAAATTATTTTTCAATCGTTCCGCTCCGAACGGAACTGGTACATTTTACGTTTTCGTTCTTGCGTTCCGCCACCAACATATCGTTCCTGAACCGGTTCGGAACGTAAAATAATGTTCGATCTTAACGTTCTGGCAGTGTTATTGGGCCTAGTCTATTTTTGTGGTCGATATCTTACAATAGACCTACTTATTGGTATTTGNNNNTGTGTCACTAATTCACGATTGGGTTAAATGCAGAAGACCAAATTTCCCTCACGGGATCAAATGAGTAATTCTTCTAATTCTTCTTCTTCTAGATTTGTATCTTCTCAACAAGGTTTTACTAGTAAATCACACAAGTCTTTTATAATGTGTCATGGACATCTGTTGCAAGGTGCAGTTTAAGGTTTGTTTTTTCATTTGGTTAGATGACACTGGACTGTGTTGTGGACTTTATTTACATGCCAACCCTATCGAAATTGAAAATAGTTGAAAGATTTGATGAATATCTAAATGTCAATCATCTTTCAGGTCAGAGAACAACGTCAAAAATGTAGTTGATGCTGTGCATCTGTGCATATGTATTTAGATTGAACATTAAAGTCCATAAGAGAGGCTACTGTATGCTATTGCTAGTGCTGTCACTCTGTGTAGACCCAGACAATAATGAGGAGCCAGCGAAGCCCTTTGTTTGACCTTTTGTCTTGCATTCCTCCCCACCGGGCATCAAGAGGAGACAGTAAAGCTGTTATTATGTCCCTGGAAACATTCTTTTTTTTCTTTCTCTTAAATATAAAGATGTCTTTCTGAGTCTGAAAGTCTGGACACTTTAAAAGGCTGCTGTGATGTGCAGCACTGCATGGTGTGCCGGTGACGTGGTGCACAGGAATGCACTCAGCGACTGAAGAATATTACTTTTAATGGGTGACCCCCCTCAGCCCGTTGGTTGAACCCCATTTAGCGGTGTGCTCGGCCTGTAATTTGCTAAGAGAGACCTGATTACACTGCAGGTTCCCTTCCCTGAGGTACGCCGGAGAACCCCCCCCGCCCCCCCATGCTGCAGCACGCCCTCATCAACACCGGCTTCCAGCGCCGCCGGCCTCGCTCGCAGCCGGAACGACCACGCTCGGCGAGGTCGTCCAAATGTTCATTTTATCCCAGCAGTCGTCTCTGTTGTGTACAATCAGTAGGTTAGACACCCCCCCCCCGTGTATCACTTATGTGGGGACATCTATGGACATAAGTGCTCAAATGGTTGAAGAGCTTACCTTTTGGTTTTCAAACGGCCGTGTTTGTTCTGCGTACGGTGTATCAGTCTCCTGAGGTCCCGTTGCCTCGCCTGCTTGGCGTGAGGGTGACACTGTTTGTGTGCCTTCACTTTGCACCAGCACAGGTGTGCACATCTATTTGTAGCTGTGAGGTAATGATACCGGGTCACCTGCCAGCCCAGAACAACCTTGAGGAGCCCCGAGTGCTGCCTTCCACTCCGTCTAGCTGCAGTCTTTATTTGTGGGCGGGCCTGAAGTCACTCAGTGTGTTCTCCCTCAGATATACTGTGACTCTGTGCTCCCTCTCCTCCTCCACACAGGGAGCGATTCAAACCCAGACCATGAAGAGATAGTCGAGGTTGTCTAAGACACAATGATACTGCTACTACTGGTGCAGCTGCAGGAAATAATCCCCATCTTTTATATAGCAACAACGACAGTGAACACAACAACAAGGAGAAAGAGAGGTGGATGCGTGTTTGTGACACATAATCAGCAGCTGTAGTGTTGCCGTGGCGCCACTCATCCCCACCACTTCCTTTTGTCTCCTCGCCAGACACACTTCTCACCTGGGTGCCATTGATCTCAGAACCGCTCAGATGAAGTAGGAAGTTGAGGTGAAGAACACCTTTTTTTAGATCCTCCTCTGCCCTTCATCCGTGGCCATGCTTTCATCTGGGGTGGGAGAGCATTGCAGAAGGAGTGATCAAAGTGGCTTTTTACTATGAGAATAATGAGTAATTCTTCTTAATCAAACAAGTGTAACAAACAAATCAAAGCAAGGAGGAAGATCCTACCTTAGAACACTTCCCAAGGCCTGGGGTGTTCCTCTCTAATGACCCCCCCCCCCCCTCAACCTAACATTCAGTCCTTCAGTTGCACAGATCTTATTCTTCTGGACCTCCTGTACATTTTGAGTCCAGAAGGTTAGGTTTAGGTTTTGCAGTCAAAAGGGGGAAACTTTTCAGGAAAGTTTTAGGTAAATATGAAATTGCAAAAAAAGTATAATTTATGGTTACCTACCAGAGTTTATTACCTACCTCAGAAAAGTCCTCTACAAGCCATTTGTAAACGTCTCCATTTCACTTGTCATTATGCACTGGGTCTTGACTGGGAGCACATCATCTTGTGTGTGGCTCCAGACAGAAAATTGCACTTGTGGAAGTTTTTAATGCACGGTTTGCATAATTACTTTTTGGAACAACATAAATATGAGCAGTAGGAGCTCCCCATTTTCTTGCAAGGACATTTGTCAGGGCAATTTACAAGGAGTAAATTGACGCAAGCTACTTCTCTGTGCTCCGGAACCTAAAGAGAAAGAGGTGTGTGTAGTGATGTGACCACACACCTGTCAACTTACCTCCAGGGAAATGTGTTTAGGAGGGAGATAAATGCTCTCGCTTTGGGAAGTAGCAACAAGTCGGCTGTCAAATCCCCAAGACTGTTCTTTGTCCTGCAGGGCAGTGTCTGCACACGCTGCAACGCTGTTAGTGGATTTGGAAGCGTTCTAAGTGCCTAGAGTCATGTAAAGAGGACACACTGCCATTTTAGGATTTTTACTTGTCATAATGCAGTTTATTCTTCATCTCAAACCCTTTTTAAGCCTGTAGATATTTTGTGAGCTCTCATGGCAGAGCGTCCAATTGCTTGTGTCAGGTTTCCTGCTTGGACTGACATTGTAGTTTGTGTTGAGGTAGCCCAAACAAAAATACTTTAGATACATTTGTTCTTGTCTGATGGCAGACAAGCCTAACGTTTCACACTCTTCCTCTTTGTTCCAACCAATCATGTTGCCAGGGGCAGCAATCTGTATGCGTGTAATTGGCTATTAACGGCCAACACAAATTCAGCCAGCAGTACTAAACTGTAAAAGAGTGTAGAAATACACACATCAAATAAAAATCCCCTCTAAAAACTTGATGAATGACTTATTTTCAGAAGAACATGCCGTAACGAAACGGGAAACAAGAAGTTACTCCTCTTCAGGTTCCCAGCACAGTCTCTGCCCTCTCCTTGCACTCTCCCACCCCAGAGGGTTTGTGATAACGTAGGACTGCAGGATGCAAGGTTATTGTTGAGCTATTGTCAGGGCTTTTTATGACTTCATGGACAGGACAGCACAATGTCATTAGGGGGGAAGACATGTAGCGTGGGATCCGGAGGATCGGAATCAAACTTGTGTGGTTAACACACTAGTGGCTTGAGCCGCTGAACAGCTCCTGTTCAGGTGTTGTTCCTGAGAAGGGACTTTTGTGGGACATTGTACATCGGCTGTGTTGTCCCTCTGTTCCTGTGGCCCCATGGGCTTTGAACTAGAAGGTTGAGTTCTTATTTGGGTTAGTCCTGGGGGTGAAATGTTCTTCCAAAACCCCCTTTGGCGCACCGCAGTCCCTGTCTCCCAGGGTGTTCCAATCATCACCACCCTCCTGTCTGGGCCACAATTTCCACTAATTGGATAATTGTATCTGAAGAGAGTTTCAAGCTGCAACCTATAACACCGGTAACCTGAGGCCCCCGCCCCCCTGCCGGTGTGAATGAGACCCGACACGGTCTTCTGACTGTCAAAACAAGATGGCCACGCTGTTTTGACAGGCACCGCGGTGCTACTCACCGGCACGTCGACACGCGTGTTTGTTTAGATGAACAGTGGGCTCTTTTCCCCCGAAGGCCTCGTGTCAGTTCGCCTTTCACGTCCACACCACAAACCTTTCTTTCTGTTTTGTCTGCCATCTCCTGCCATGAGCGGTCTGCTGGCACGCCCACCGTCCTCCACCACTCTCAGCGTACAACATTTGCTGGGTCCCGTGCAGGCATGCATTATTTACTTTGGTGCCTTTCTTCTGTGTCCTCCTGCGAGTTGTTTGCAGTGCAACACGGTTTGGACTGAACACGAGAGGAGAGAAGGGTTGAAATGACTTCTGAAGTGCGTGCCGGCTGTTTTTCCATGATGCGTGATTAGGATTCCCTCATTTTTGTTAAATGGTTTGGGCTGTTAAAGATGGTTCTGTTCAGGATGGGTTAAATGTCATCACCAAAGTCTGAAGCATGCCTCTGCCAACATACATGCAGAGTTTATCCATATTTATGCAAATATGTGGATTCTGGGTTATCCAATTCACATTGAAGTGAAGATGACTCCAAATTCTTAATCTCTCACATATATCTGTTTGAGGAAGATATCCAATCCAGTGTTGCTTCAGTGAAGAATGGAACTGCAAAACGAAGAAATTAGATGAATGCCAATTTCCAAGCAATAGTCGTTGGCACCAACCATTTGTAGTGCCCGTATCCAGTACCTTCAGGGCCTGCAAGATCTCAATGACTTCTCAAGGTTGATTGTTGGAACATGTTGGATCTAAATGGCCGCTATGGTCCATAGTGACACGAGTCAATCACTTCATTAGATTTCTCCAATTGTGCTAATGTTTGAATTGGTGGTCTGCCAGTTAGACTGGGCACCAGGACAGATGATGAATTCCTTTTTATTGGTATGAATGTAAAACAGGCATAATGTTTTAGGGGGCCATTCGTTTTTTTTTTTTTTAACCACACTAGTAAATAATGATTGAAACGTATCCTAATGACGCCCTTGGCAGTCAGAGTGTGCCTTTACATGTTTCACGACTGTGTGGCCTCCGTCGGTCCCACACGGTCTGATCAAATGTCGCAGAGTCTTTTCCAAGATGACACAAATTGCTCAGATTTACTTCGCTGGGATCAAAGACCAAATGATGATATGTAAAGTTACCTTGGGTAACGTAAATGCGCCATTACGCAAAATAGACTTCATATTGTACTGCAAGTGTCCTTGACGGCTGACTCGGTATGCTCCTTTTGTTTTAAACACGAGGCCGGGTGTAGTGTTGCATTAACGGGGGAAAGAGTTGCTGACCGCCTACTGAGATGTTACCCCCTCACTGTCTGCACACCCTGAGCCCAAAACCTTCAAGGCTGTCAGACAGTTCTGGAATCCGACTCCTCTTCTTGTAATTTTGGCCACCCAGCATCACCTACTTTTCTTTTCATCTTGCAAAGACTCAGTAATGTAGCTGCTTGGTAGGCAGGGGGGGAAATGAGTGACCAGAGCTTACCAGTGTTGACCAACGGTTAGATACATGGTGGACACGATCAACTCAAGTATTCAGCCCTTTGTTCTGTACCTAGACATTCAAATTACAATTCAGTATTCAGGAGCTTTGTTTTGTTAGTTTTTTTTTCTTTGTGTTCCAAAAGATTTGCTAATATCCACACAAGCCCATGACATGACTTTGTTAATGTCTGCCCTTGGCTGTGCCAGAACGTGAGAAAACCAGTAAACATTTTGAGCATTATTGTTTTTGACAATATTTGTGCCATTCATTTGAAAACAAGATTCTGAATCATGTAAAATGATATTCGGGGCCCTGCCCTGGTTAAATATTAAACTGCAATCTCCCAAGATTATACGGCATTGTGTGCATGTGATGTCCTGATATATAAAACCTGACACACATGGAATGGCAAAAACAAAGTCATTACCACTGTCTAACTAAGTGATGGAGTCAATAATGTTCACGCTACACTTTAACGTACCTTGGAGTATGAATTAAACCTTTACCAAGCCACAGTCACCATGAGAGTGAAGCAATGTCATGAAAACCCTGGTGAATAATTGTGTTATAGCTGGTACCACTTGAGAAGTGGTTTGTCTTCGTCACAAGCTATTCCTTCGGATGCTTTTGTATTTTTTGGGGGAGCTGAAGCTTAAACTGATTAGAACGGTTACCAAGGGGCAGATTAACAAACTCTTGATCCTTCTGCCGGAACAGATGCTGTTCCTCAGACGGTTTCCAGCACCTCTCTTAAAACAATGGTGCAGAAATGACCCTTTGCCATGGACTCTCTTAGTTTCCACCATGCTGTTCTGTTCTCCAGGGGAATGGATGGGAGAAGCTCTGTGTCTCATGCGATGGCTTGATGGTTGCCTTTCATTTGCCGTTTGGATTAAAATTAATATTTAAGCAGACAGCCCTGTTACATATTTAATTGCCCTTAACTCCTTTTGTGTGACACCGCGGGGTGTCATGTCAAACTCTACACATCGGAACCCCTGCTGTGCTGGAAATGGCTCTCCTCTTTGAGAGTGTCGGGCAGAATGGCAGCAATTATACGATGACCTGAAAAAAATATTTAAAAAGCTCCTTGTGCTTGTAAAAAAAAACAACAATTAGATTGTAAACAAGCCTTTGTCTGGTTGTGTGTATGTAAAAAACAAACCAAAAAAAAACACGGCAGTTGCAAAATGAAGGTCACTGTGGCTTCATGTCTCACAGCACACGGCCGCGTTTCCGCGGTGCACAGGATGAACAGGAAAACACCGGCTGACACGCGAGGTTTCATACCACGTCTTCAACGCTGCGTCCTGTTTACAGCGTACACCCTGCTCTGCTCGCCTCCAGGTTCTCTGCTCTGCCTCCAGGCCTTGACAAAGCACTGTGATTACAGGCTTCACAGCCAGGTGAGATGAGTGAGAGACACTGCTGAGAGCCCAGTCAGGAGGAAGAGGGAGAAGGAGCAAGACGAAGTGGGCGTGGAGGGAGGGCAGACTTCCCTCGACGGCAGTTTCTGTCACCGGGGGTGTCCGTATGCACGGCTCGCTGGAATGACTTAAGCATTTTCCGTGGCACCTTGTGGTGTCCATTTGCTGTTTTTAAGGAGGAAGCTGTCTCATTTGGAAAGACTCAAGAGGCTATTTCTGTACATGAGAGCACTGATAAAAAGATTGCTGACCAGCTCAGTTTCTGTGAGAAAATGAAAGGTCCGTTGACGATGTTGCAAACTGCAACTGTGTTCCTCAACACAACCGTGAACCAGTGCTCCTTTACGCTGGAAACCAGCCGGGCTTGATGGCTCCCCGTGTGTACGCGGTCAGGGCTTATTTAACGTTCAGCCCTGACTGAAAGGGTGCCGGCCGTGGGGAGGCCATTCAGGCCACACCTTTCTTCAGCAGTCGGAGCGTTACTGATGCAGCCTGCGCGGAGCCCGCTGTGTCAAGGGGGGACGCTAACGTTGCGTGGTAACCGCCAGGGCCATGCCAATCGTTGACGCCGTCGTCTTTGTTCGCTCTTCTCCCGCGTGGCGTGCGTCCTATTTCTGAAGACGCTCCATTGGCGTTGAGTTGGGCTCTCTGTTTGCTGCTCCCCGCCAGTGTTTTACTGGCCTACCGACCCTACCACTCGCTCACTTTCACCGTAGGCCTACCACTCGCTCACTTTCACCGTAGGCTGAAGAAGCATGTGGCATGGGCTGTCAAGAGGAAGGCATTTCTGCTGCGATAGGATCGCGGAAATATGCCAGCATGCACTATTTCCTTGATAGAAATAGCCCCATCATTTATTTAACCTCCATTTATCCATGTAGAGCACACTGAGATTTCAAAATGTCTTCTGCAAGGATGACCTGGCCATCAGAAGTCAACCCAGCTTTTATTATTAGTAATGCTCAACGATGTGGGATTTCCTATCGCATGTTACCGTTTCCTGTTATTCAAAACGGGCTGCCTTTATTTAGGGTTGGTAGTACCATGATTGACTGTCGCATAATGGCTTGGCATTTAATCGCAATGGCTTTCCCTGGCAATTATGCACGGATACTTCAGAGTGAGTGAATTTAACAATCGACCTGGGACAAAAACCTAAACCATTGTTAACTTTCAGAACCCGAGGGCCCAGAAAGTCCAAACAAGTGGGACACTATCAAGTTAGCAAGATCGATGTTGGTGTTTCCGAATGGGAAAGGGGGTTTCTATGTAGGCCATGTATTCCTTCATGAGATCGCTCCCTTTTATTTGTGACTTTTTTTTTCACACCCCAAATCTCCAGCTTGCCCTCTTCCATTGAAAGGTAACGCAGCCAAAGGCTAGCAAGAACGCTCCATTTAATGCTGGGCTGCGTGGATAATTAACAAAAGCAGCCCTGTTTATGGAGTGCCCGCAAGCTAACATTGCATGCTAATTTGATTTGGGCCGAGAATCTTTTGGGGGCTTTGCCGTTTGGGGGGTGGGGGGTGGGGGGACAAGATGGCGACCAGCATGGACCAGGGCCTGTCCCTAAGCTCGGACTACTGCTTGTGGCGTCTGAAACTCTCTTTTACATGTCCTCCAGGGGTGTAGAGTAAGTAGCGTGATATACAAGCCCTGCTCTGTTCGCTAGAAACAAAGCCGTTTATACAGACTTATTTGAATTTTTTTCTCGGTGGGGCAGATGGTAATTTATTTTTGAAATGTAACTCTTTAAATGAGAAGAATCAATCTGTGCTGTTGTTGACATCGGCCCTGGCACACTGCCGCCTGTGTGCGCGCCTCAGGCCATATATTACCCTAATAGGTTTTCTAATAGCATCAAGGGCACCGCTGTGTCTCTTTCTCCCTCCGTTTTGGTAAAACTAGAACTTCTCAATGCCTCCTGAACTTTTCCTCGCATTGCTTTTTGTTGTCGGTACTTTTTTTTTGTGTCGGAACAAACCAATTGAGCCATTAGTCCCCGTAGCAGAACAAAGGGCTGGATGGAATTCCCTCTGTTCAGACGGTGTATTATTACCTTGCACCTGGGAACATTTATATCACCCCTTGCTCCTAATGGAATCTATTATTTGGAATGTCAATAACTGTTGTTGAAATGGCGTGTCCTTCATTTCATCGCCTCCGAATATGCAATTGTGCTGCGTGTCTGCAATTGAGAAACTTTGAATTATATTCCTTGACGGATTTATTTTTGGCAGATGGGGGCTTGTAGGTTTTAACCGCATCTTCTGTAACGTACACTTCACCCTCTGGCCGGTGTTTAATGTTACTCCCCAACACCTACAGTTGGCCTAAGTACTTGACTTGCTGACTATTTTTGGTCCTTTTGCGTACCCATTAATCAGACACACACACACACACACACCTACCTGTTAGTTTGGGTGTGGTTCTGTCCTCAAGCCTTCCCCTTTAGTCACCTCTTGTCATCCCAGCTGTACAACATAGCCGCTTATTACTGCTCACATGACAGCCGTAGAGAATGTATGCATGTGTTGGTGTTGAAATGACTGGAGCTCCAGACATTGTATTCAACATGTAATGCCCCCAATATGAATATATATGCCTTTACCCTCTACAAACTACAAACTCAACTTTATTTATTTCAGTGGCTCACCTGCAAGCTTGTTCTTTGATACCTTGTCACCACTGTCGACCAGAACAGAGGTGTGGCGTGTGGGCTAAAGTGAGCTGTGAGGCCTGTTATTAGGCCCTTGGTATTTTACATACTGACTTAAGGCAGCAGCTTAACGTACACAGCATCTCGCCTTTTGTCTTCGGCCCCACCCCCTGAACTTCTGATGTTGGCTGGTGATGAAAGAGCTGCATCATCGTCATCATCATCATCATCATCACGTCACTGTCTGGCAGTGAGCGGTTCTGTGTTCCTCCTCTGGTGTCCCTGTCCTGCCTGCACCATCGCCAAACGGCCCTGATCACACGCAAATACAACCAAAGCCTCAACTCAGGGGCGTCCAGGCGTGACTCAGGATGACTCCCTCAGCCAGGCAGAAGGCCGTAACCACAGCTTTTTTACAGACCATGGTGCCATCTGCGTCTGCAGCCAGGCTTGTGTTCCCCAGCACGTTTAGAGCCTCCTCCTGTTGGCGTGGCCCTTACATCCTGCTGTGTCAATTAAGGTTTACAGTACAGTGGACCGTTTCCTCCTTCTCTTTTCGTTTGACCATGTAACACAAGGGCAAGCTCCACCACCTCCACCTTTATCTCCACCGTCCTTCACCGTCCAACCCCTTGTTCATTCGCGACCAAGGCTCTTGACTTGTTGAGTTGTGAATCACCGCACGCCACGCTGTGATGCGTGTTCTGGTGCGTGTTCCCGTGGTCGCTGTTGACTTGAAGAACAGTGAAATGGGATGATTGGCGCCGGCCCTCCCACATGTCCCAGGTTAACTCCGCTGAGCCGGCAGCACACTGACTCCCCACAGCAGCTCTACCTCTCCGCTCCCGGCGACAGAGGCCTGACGAGTCACTGCTGAGACCCGCTGAGGAGGTAACCGTCTGCCTTCACGCCAGAGGGGATGGGGGAGAGGGAGGAGGGCAGTGTTGAGCTGGGGGTGAGCATGGAGGAGGACAGATGAAGACCAGAGACTGTGTCCCTCTGTCCCCCACCAGCCAAGCTAGCGAGAAGGGTCAAACCCCATGGACACAATTTAAATCATTTTTCTATGCTCTCTGCTTGGGTCCTTTTTGATGTTTGGCAAACTTGGTACCCCATGCGCGCACAACTGTGCAACTAATAAAATAAGTAAGTGCGCCAACAGTTGTATTTGTGTCCTCGCGTGGCTCTAAGACTTTTGCTAGCTTCTAGCTATAGCCCCCCCTCCACAATTAAACAATCGATGCCAACAATTGAACAATGGTTTAACACATCAGCCGTGGTTAGGTAGGTTCGGGAAAAGATCAATATATTCAACTTTTTCCACGAATCCGCAAGAACATTTGTGCTCCATCGTTCCACTTGATGTTGCATCATGACCCCGTCAGCATTCTCCCAGAGGCTGCCTGCTTCAGTGCCCGGAGAGACGCAGGCCGGCGTAACTGCAATCAGATGTTTGGTTGACGCGACATGCGGGCGCACAAAGGCGCGGGCGCGGGAGGAGAAAGGTGAGCCTGATTGAAGAATGTACACACAGGCGTCAGGGGCCCTCTTGCTGTCACCGTGGCGCTGGGCTCCCAGAAGAAAGGCCCGAGGCCCGGCCCGGTGACCCCGGGGCCAAGGGGCCCGGCCCGGTGACCCGAGGCCCGGCCCGGTGGCCCAGTGACTCGGTGGCCCTGTGACCCCGGGGCCCGGCCTGTTGGCCCAGTGACCCCGGGGTCCAGCCCTGTGACCCGGGGTCCGGCCCAGTGACCCGGGGTCCGGCCCAGTGACCCCGGGGTCCGGCCCACTGCTGAAGGGCCTGACTGTGCGTCAAATCCCCGACGAAAGGGAAAACATTCCTCTGGAGGTTTCTTCTGCACGGCTACTGCGAAGCAGAATCACGGTGAAAGCGTTTTTTTTTTTTAATGCATGTCGAAGATGAGTTTGACCGTCTAAAGAAAACGTTTCATCAAGCATATCTTCACACGCGCAGCTTTATTAATGGAAGTCTGCCCTTTGAATTGACCCACGGGCGTTGCTCACTTGCTGCGTAAAGTGTTTTTGATGCCGGCCACTTGAATGTCTTTTAAAGACTAAACAATGTCGTGGACAGAGGTGCAAGAGTTGGGCTTTCTGCACGGTTTGTGTTCTGCAGGTTTCCTTTCGCCTTGATCACGATTTGAAAGAACCTGATGAAAGGTTGGATGAGTCTGTCCCGTAATGAAGGATTACATTTAGCCGCGGGGTCACCAGAGCCTGGGGCTCGGGACACAAACCCCAGCGGAGGTGCTGATGACTGCTGTCGCCCCGCTCAGAGGCCCTGGGGTGTTCCAGCCCCCGGTGCCACACTTTAACGGCTGGCTGTATGGGAGCTGCAGCCCGTCTGGACCGCCGCTGTCTCTATACACACACTCAACACACAGCGCAGGCCTGTGGTCGGACACAGCTGGGGAAGAATAATCTAAACACTCACATTCTCTCCAACATACACACACGCTCATGCACTGGACTCCTTTTCCACCGCAGCGAAAAACTGGAGAGAGGCTTTATTTCGGGGGGCGGCATGTCGTGTCACTCACGCGGCTGGAGTTATTTTCCAAATGCCCAGTGACAGCGGAAAGAGGCTGTTTACATTCTGCTTTTTAAACAAGCGGCCTGACCACACACTGCACAGCCAGGCCCTCCCTGTTCACATTTCACATGACACCCCACCACCACCACCACCACCACCACCACCACCAGACATGTGGCTGCATGGAGAACGCCTGCATGGTGGAGAAATGCCCTCGGGTTTGGACAAGAACTTTTTTATCAGAGTGGAGATATGGCCGGCCGGCAGTCGGGGTGGAAAGGCATTCAGGTCCTATTAGTGCAGTTCAACAGTTCACAGCCAGAGTGTCAGCCAGGCTGGCCAGTAGTTCTCTGGTCAGGTTGGCTGCAGTTGCTGGCCGGCTGGTAATGCTGCCTGGGAGTTTTGCGGCAGGAGGAGACCAAACCACTTCCTAGTAGTTTGTAATTGTTTCTTTCTTTTCAGCAGCGCTCAAAATTCTACTGTCTTTCACAGCCTTCAGTGTAAGAAATGCGGCCATTCTCGTTAAGAACTTGAGCAATGTTGAAGATCGTCTTACGAGGCTTTTAGGGAGGAGTTTGTATTCTGATGGAAGGTAATGTATAGCCCTGCAGTGGCGCTGACAGAAATATCATTAATATCATGCAAAATGAAGAAGAGTAGATGTGTCGGCTGCCAGCCTCCCTCCCACTGAACACTGCAGATGTGCAGTCGTCCCTGACGCTCTGCCGGTCAGTTCCACCGTGTCGTTCTGTCTGTAAGTTCCACCATGTGGTTCTGTCTGTAAGTTCCACCATGTGGTTCTGTCTGTAAGTTCCACCATGTGGTTCTGTCTGTAAGTTCCACCATGCGGTTCTGTCTGTAAGTTCCACCATGCGGTTCTGTCTGTAAGTTCCACCATGTCGTTCTGTCTGTAAGATCCACCAGGTAACCCCAGACTTGTGTCACAGCCGGGAGGCAGCGCGGCCTGTCCACCACGCTACCAAACCGATGAGACGGCTGTTTGTGACACGTATTCCACCTCTGAGACGCGTCTTCCTCCAGAGCAGCGCAGCACACCCTCTCACACGGTTTAGTTTAGTTCATTTTTACCAGTTATCCTTCTGTGGAGAAATGGTATACAGCCGCTTGTTTAGTTCAGTCAGACCAGCAGCTCTGAAATACCACTTCTTAGGTTTTTAGATCCAGCTTTGTCCTTTCCTTTCCTCTTGGCTGTTCGGCCTCTTTTGTGGGCAGTGCCCGGCAGGGGCCCACGCTGCTCTGCCCCGCAGGCCTGGCTTCACTCGACCACCGCAGCCGAAAGGGACTGATTATCAGCAGGGCAGAGGTAATGCTGCTCTGCTCAGCATTAATTGGCTGATTAACATGAGGACAGTTTAGCACTTCACTGTCCCACACTCGGGCCATTAATCAGGGAGGAGGCCGTGCCAGCTGAACGCCTGCCAACAGCTTTAAACAGCCCTATAAAGAGAGGGACTGGAGTGTGTGTGATGGGGGTGGATGGAGGCTTAGGGAGGGTATATAATTTTACATGCACAACCAAGAGGGGATGTGACCCACTCTGTCGGCCAGACAGAGTAACGCAGTCTGGGGCCGCGGTGCCGAAGGAACGCCCGGATGACACCGACTGCGTGGCTGAAAGTACAGCGCCCCTCCGTGAGGGGATGTAGCAGAGCTCCCTCTGGTTGAGGCTCCCAGGCCGCCTGGGGAATGGAGTCACTATGCACGTGTGGCATGGGAAATGGAGTCACTATGCACGTGTGGCATGGGAAATGGAGTCACTATGCACGTGTGGCATGGGAAATGGAGTCACTATG
>JAOPUH010000065.1:5345370-5355736 GCA_027123175.1 Urophycis cirrata | reverse complement strand
ACACACACACACACACACACACACACACACACACACACACACACACACACACACACACACACACACACACAGCTTTTATCGCTGCTACGCTCTCAGCTATAGACTGTATGAAGTTGGACTCTACTGACCAGCCTGAAACAAGATATTTAAGGCAAACAAAGTAGTCTGTGGGGGGGAAAACCCATCTACCTGAAACCATTTCTAATGAATCCCCCTGTCCTGTCCCGAGTGATACCTACAGTGTGTGCTGGTATCACTCCATCCTGCCCTCCTGCTGCATTTCCCTCATTCACCTGCTCTCTAATCGCTTGAGTGGCCAACAGGAATGACCTCTTCCACATAAGCTCAGGCAGATATCTGTTAATGGAAGCCAGAGACTATGTCTGTGGACGGGGCCATTCCTGAGGTTGATGTGAAGTGTGCGTCTGCTTCATGTGTTGGAGACGCTTGTTTGGGACCCATTTGGGATCACATTTAATAGATTTCTTGTAGGTCGATTTTTTTTTATTTGGCCCCTTTTTCACTTCATGTGTGTCTCTGCGTGTCCAGCTGACCGAAGAGAAGTGGAGCTTCTACCATTCGTCTCGGGCTCACATCCACCGGTCGTCCTGCGTTGCCGTGGAGATGGAGAGGCTAAACTCGGCCCTGCAGGAGAAGAAGATCGGACAGTCCATCCTGGGGAAGGTACGCACGGCGGTGAAGGTTCGAGTCGGAGCCGCGTCCACCATTTATTGGCGAGCGACTCGCAGTGAATTCAGAGCAGGTAGAAGCTGGGGCGTCTTGCTCAAGGGTGCCTAAGGTTTGGGATTTGAACCCAGTTGGGCCTTTTGGTTGGGAGTCAAACTCCCAACTGCCCCTATATAATAATGATATTGATAATATTGACAAGATTGATAATTATAATAATATACCATGATTATATTACTTTTTTTGTATCTTTTATTTATTATATTACATATTTATATCATTACATATATTTTTTTTTATTATTTTTATTTTTGCTATTTTATTTTGTTATTTTATTTTTTATTTTGCTATTTCTATTTTATTTCTATATATATATTTTTTTATTATATTGTATCTATATGTACCCTGGCTGCTACGGTGACCCAATTTCCCTTCGGGGATGAACAAAGTCTCTCCATGTCTCTGTCATCTACAAACCATTGAAACGTGTGAGACGCCACTCATTGCTTTGTGCCTTTTCCCCCCGACGGCCAGGTCCACCTGGCCATGGTGCAGTACCACGAGTCGGGCCGCTTCTGCGAGAAGGACGAGCCCTGGGACAAGGACTCGGCCGTGTACCACCTGGAGCGGGCCTCCATGTGCGGCGAGCTGCAGGCCATCGTGGCGCTGGGCCAGTGCTACATGCAGCTGCCCCATCACATCCTGACGGAGGTGGAGCTGGAGGTACGGGCGGGGCCGCTCTCTCTCTCTCTCTCTCTCTGACTCGGTCTCTGCCTGTAACTCTGCTGTAACTCTAACCCGGCCCCTTGACCGGGTCGCCCATCCGGGAGTTGTTCATGAAACGTGGTGAGACGGTGCTTTGTTGAACCCAGGTGGGACATCGAGGGTTTTAAAGTAGAAGTTATGGGATGTAATGGGATGGGAGTTTCACTTGGGAAAATACATCATCGCTTATACAGGTTATAAAAAAAAGTTGATTTTATCTTCAATTGTTAATGTCGTTCTAAAGATTAAATATGGTATGTCATTTTTGACAAAGTATCTTCTTTTTTAATTCAGAAGAAATGCTTTGAAATTATATTGCCTAACATAACTACAAAAGTTTTTTCTATTGTAACTTTAAAGCCTGCGTTATGTAACTTTTCTACTGCAGCTATTTGATCCTTAAAACAATATCTGGACTAGAGAGTTTCTCACATATACTGTATAGCATGCCTAACCCGGGGTCAGGCCATCCAGGGCATTTTTCTCCATAAATCATTGTATTCTGGTCCACTTTTGCCCCCCGCCTGTGGGAAAATCTCAGATGACATGTAACGGCTGTCTGAACATTATGTACTGTATATATATATATATATATACAACTGCAGCTCCATCTCCAGCCACTAGAGGCTACTAACGGGTAAACCCCCTGTACTTGTATTCTCTCCTTCCCCTGCAGGACAACGCGGGCAACCGGATGAAGGGCTTCAAATACCTGCTGCAGGCGGCGAGGGCCGGGGACAGACACTGCATGATGCTGGTGGCCCGGGCCTTCGACAGCGGCGTCAACCTGTCGGCCGACAGGTCCGTAGGAGGGGGGTGGTCAGTGGTGCTGGAGTGGGAGTGGCCGCAGTGCAGGCGGGGTGGCAGGGAAATGAATGTAGTTTGAAAGTCAAACGTTGCATCGTACCTTGTTCTAATGGGCCGTATTCACCCGGTGGCCATTTTGGTGCCGTATTGGCGCCATCTTGGTTCCACTGACGTTGTAAACACCAGCTGGGTGGGGGGGGGGGTGGGGTGGACTGAATGTGGCGAAGTGAATTCCCATCACCCAGCCAGGACCGTTAACCTGTAGGTGGCAGTGTTTGTGTTATCTCTCAACAGTTTTTCACTGACCCTGGTCTCTCGTGTGTGTGTGTGTGTGTGTGTGTGTGTGTGTGTGTGTGTGTGTGTGTGTGTGTGTGTGTGTGATGGTGCAGGAAGCAGGACTGGGTGGAGGCTGTGGAGTGGTACTCCCGGGCCCTGGACATGCATGAGGACGACGAGGGCGGGGACTTTGACGGTCTCCAGGACGACCCCCCCTACCTGGTCCTGGCCAGGCAAGCGGAGATGCACCAGGAGGGGGGCTTCAACCTGGCCGCGGACCCCCAGAAAGCAGGTGAGCGTGTCGGCCATCTTGCAGGCGCGCGCACGCGCACACACACACACACGCACACGCACACACACACACACACACACACACACACACACACACACACACACACACACACACACACACACACGAGATGTGAGCTGAATGTTTAGGTTAGTTCTGTCCAATGACGTTAGAATGGTGTCCACCGATGAGCTGAAGCAAGTGACTCGGTAGTAGAGTGCGGATCGGGCCGGAAGGTTCTGTTCGAGCCCGGCCCGCGTCCAACAGAACAGTCACCGAACCCGAAGCATCATTTCTAAATATTTGTCCGAACCCGACCCGGCCCGTGTGGTACCGTCGGGTCCTGTCGGGCTCGGGTCGGGTGTCCATCCTCTACTGGGCGGGACAGACTGAGCCCTGCTGTCGGAGGGCTGGACGCTCACCCTCTTGTTCCTCGCTGCCACAGGCGATCTGTTCACGGAGGCCGCGGAGGCTGCCACGGAGGCGATGAAGGGTCGCCTGGCCAACCAGTATTACATGAAGGCTGAGGAGGCGTGGGCGCTGATGGAGGAGGAGGAGGAGGAGGAGTAGGGAGGTGGAGGAGGAGGAGCTCATCTCATTGGACATACACAGCGACAAAAGAACGTGGAAAAGAGGAGTCGACCGACATGTCTTCAATGTTTACAGTGCGCAGGGTTTTTTTGTATTGGGTTTATAGCATTTTATTCTCTCAGATCGACATTGATCTGTGATTTTTTTTTTCCTAACATCATATATCCCGCCTGGTTTTGACAGGAGTATGTCGTGTTCCTCAACATTAACTCTACTAATATAACTATTAATATATTTCGCTGAATGATTGTATCATGGAAAGATACTTGGTCCTTCAAATGTTTTCAAAGCAAGAATGGAGAACCATAAATAATTGTCTACATTGGCATTTAAATAACAACCAAAAATAATGTTTTGCATGGACGCATGTGAATGTTATGATTGGTTCATTTGTAAAATAAAGTTTTGTTGGCTTGTGTTCGTACATTTCGTAAAACGGGCATAAGGACTTAGATGAATTACAGAAGCAATGACTTCAAGTAATATGTGCACCAAGTGCAACGGCAGTAGGTAGAATGTAATGTACGCCACACACGAAGAAAAAGCTGGGTTTTCTAGTGTTAACTGAGTAAGCAATTTCTCTGTTGTTTGTCTATGTCTATGAATTGGAAAATCTGTCGCTGTTATGTCACCTGGGTAGCGTGGCCGAGCGGTCTAAGGCGCTGGATTAAGGCTCCAGTCTCTTCGGAGGCGTGGGTTCGAATCCCACCGCTGCCAATATGTTTTTTTTAGCTTGAGGCGCTGTTGTCTCCTATCTGAACCTCTTTGTGACGGGCTACATCAGCTCCGTTTTACAATGACATATAGAATAGGCAATGCCAGCAAAACGTGAAATATCCACAGTGAAATTCCATTGGCTCGCTTTGCATTGTGGGCATCAGCGCCTCCCCACGTGTCTGCAGAGAGGAGTCAACATGGCACCAAGCTCAACACCGATAGACCACAACTGTGCTAGCCTGCACTAGACACCGCGCTGCTCACAGACACACTTGAATCTACGAATGAGATAGCAAAAGCTCTCCCGCAAACTGTGCAGGTAAGGCCAAAACACAAATTTTGAACTGAAACTGTCTTTATTGTAACATTAGCCTATCTGTACAACGCCTCTTGTCTAGCTAGCGACCACCGGCTACCAGCCAACGGTATGGCTATTCTGATCGCAATTGTCTGAGCATTCAAGCTATTAAAGTAAGATATAAAACTCGTTTATGTCTGTCGTCGTTGTCTCGTGGATGTCGTTTGGTAGATGTGTTTGACTTGCCGGGTGCTGTGGGGACAGGGCAGGCCTGACAGTCTGCTGCTAGCTCTGCAAGCTACCGAGATGCCTTTTACTTCTTTATACGAGTTGTTACTACTGCCGTCTTTACATTATGTATTTGATTAATATATTTAAACATATGCACTGACTGGCCCGGAAGACTCATGCTGTTGATGATGTACATACCGTAACATGATAGAATAGTTTGGTTTGAGATTGCGTGCTGTTTCATCACATCTTGGAACTTTTTTTTAACCTGTCAGCCACAACCTGCTCGCTGTCTCGATTCTATCATTAAAATCGTGTCAATGAATCATTCCATCTAGGTCAGGTCCTTGCAATCTGCTGCTTTGACACTATATCTCACTTGCCCCTTCAACATGGCCAGTGGAGAGGATGATGACCCCATTATAGAAGAGGTAGGCGCAGAGCCCGTTGCTAATCCATTGCGGATAGATTAATCAATGCCGGGATGCTTGTCAGTTCTTTTAGTAGGTCGCGTGGTAGTCTCTATGTTTGACTACCAATGTTGAAACTTCCTTCAAGGATAGGACGTTAAGTTGTCATTTAGATTTGCTGTCACAAATTATATTTTACCGTCTTATATTTTTTTTAGATTGATGTCTATCTAGCCAAAAGCCTGGCAGAAAAGCTCTATCTCTTCCAGGTATGTTGTTCTTGATTCGGCTTTGTACTCGACTGTCTGGGGATGCTTGTTGACCTTACCTTACTGAAGCCAAGTCATGAGTGGGGTTGTTCCTAAGTGGCCTACTGTGTTATAATTCCTTAACAGTACCCTGTACGGCCATCAATGATGACCTATGATGACGTCAACCACTTATCCGCCAAGATAAAACCCAAGCAACAAAAGGTAATAAAGGCCATTTACATTGAACATAAACCCATTCCTGATGGGGCTTGTACACCAGAATGCATCATGGGATATTTTTTGGTGATACTCAATGCTGAGTGGACTCCAGAGAGCTGAGATACCGTTAAGTCCCAAATCAATTTAAATGTTCTTAAACGTAGGCTTATGAAACCTTGTCCCGCATGGTAAAACGCTGGGAACAGTTTCCAACACAAATATCTCCCTATGATGACGAACAATTTCACGAAGAATGACTAAACAATAGCCAAACAAACCAAATGTAAACATAACATTCCAAAGTTCCTATTCGCCCAAAATGGCAGGCAAATCCTGCTAACATAACACTTGACTCTGGCACACCTTCGGCCTGTCTTTGGTTTAAAACGTGAATCCGATGTGCCACAGGTGGAGCTGGAAATGGCCATTAACACGTTGAGCCCCAACTACTGCCGTAGCAAGGGCGAGCAGATCGCCCTCAACGTGGACGGCTCCACCTACGAGGAAACCAACACCTACGCCACGTAGGTGCAGCCCTGGTGGGCCCCCCGTGTCCTCTTCACCATGAGGCGGCGCTGCCAAATGGTTCATTTGGCAGCGCTAAGTGATGCTTTGTGCCCCGCAGGAAGATAATGGACAAGCAGACGTTCGCCTCCATCCAGGCCACCACCAACACCTCCAGATACGCTGCAGCCGTGTTCCGCAAAGGTGAGGCTGACGGGTGTCCCGGGGACGGGCCGGTCCCGCTCGTTATACTGTGGGTCCAACAGGGCACGTTCAGGGCCTCCGCAGGGCCTCTCTGTGTTTGGGGTGCCTGGGGCCCCTGCTGATTCAGTGCAGGGAAACGAGGTGTGTGTGTGTGTGTGTGTGTGTGTGTGTGTGTGTGTGTGTGTGTGTGTGTGTGTGTGTGTGTGTGGGTGTGGGTGGAGCATCGGCGTCAACGTCTCCTGTGGTGTGTGTGTGACCCCTGCAGGGGAGCTCCACATCACACCCCTGCAGGGAATCCTTCAGATGAGGCCCAGCTTCACCTACCTGGACCGGGCTGACGGCAAGCAGCGGGAGAGGGAGGCGGCCCACGAAGGTGCGTTGTTTGGGGCGTCGGGCCGCAGAGTCATTGTCGCCGCCATCGCCGTGACAACGAGGATGCGGCGGCTGACCCGTGTGTGTCTCTGTGTGCCTGCAGGTGGAGACTCCTCCCAGGATGAAGCTGAGGAAGACGTCAAAGCCATTACTGTAAGGCGCTTGTGCTGTTACACCCACATGCGTTCAAAAGCCTTTACACACATGCACACACACACGCACACCACCAATGGAACCGGTGGAAGGGATGGGCAGGGTTTTACTGCTCTGCTAAGGTTCCCTCGGGTGTTGCGATCACAATGGGGCAGCCGCTTTTGTAAAATAGCAGGTTTGGTGTCTTTTTGCCTGCGTCCCAGCTGTTCCGGTGCCTGAGGTTGTAAAGGCTGAAACAACATAGGCGTGGCTGTCTAATATGGCTCTAAAGCGATTTCAAAGTATACCATGCCACATTTCAAGAGCCTCTCGCAAATGCTGGCTTGCTTTTTAAAGGGGTACACACATCATTTCTGTAGAGTTGGTTTTGATGGTGGTGGATTTTGCCACTGTTTACTTCAGAAACATGTTTGGTGATGACTTGATGTAGCTTCTGGTATACCAGTTTTTAATACCAATAGGCATACCCATTCCACTTGAACATAGCTACCAAATTAGCATACCTACCTCCACGTGGAGGAAATGCTCCTTGAAAATACAGTCTCGTCAGCCCGTGTCAGGCTGTATGTCCCCGTGGCGCAGTGGTAGAGCATGGGGCAGTTGACCCGTGAGGTTGTTGGTTCAAGTCTGACCTGAACCAAACGTGTTGTTCGAGACGTCATAAAATACATTTTATGTATTTCTTTAATTTATGGTCCCCATGACTGCCATACCAAGTAGGACTCTGTATCATTGCTTGCAACTTTATTCATTATCATTTTACAGTCCCTTTTCCAGTGACTTGCATTGGACGGCAAGAGCATGATGTCATTTCAAGGGGTTTATTGTTTTGTTTACTGTATTTGGAACTCTAGGTGAGGTTCTCCCGCCCGGAGTCGGAGCAGGCCCGCCAGAGGAGGGTCCAGTCCTACGAGTTCCTCCAGAGGAAGCAGGCAGAGGAACCATGGGTTCACCTACACTACCACAGCCTCAAGGTAGGGGGCACCAAACCCCTTTGAGACGCCGCGTATTCCTCTGTGCTCCTCTACACTGAAGTGCGGGATCTCTTGATTTAACAGTTTGTAGTGTTGGGGAAAATAACTACAGGAGGTCTGTTGCTCTAGAAGAGGTTTATCTTGGATTAACAAAGATAAACGGAGGTCCCCTATTTTGTTTGCCCAATACAGATTATGAGATCAAAACATTTGATCCAATCAATCCTTTTAACTGATTGGCACAGCCCAAGAACAGTATTTGTGCTTTGGCTTTGGCGCTAACATATGCCCTCAGATTTTCTCCCGACAACACTTCTTGTGTTGTTTTGTTTTAGGTGTTTGCTTTAGAAGGTGATTTTTTTTTTTACTATTGTTATGACTGAGATGAATCCTTGTGATTGTTAATATTTGGTGTGTGTGTGTGTGTGTGTGTGTGTGTGTGTGTGTGTGTGTGTGTGTGTGTGTGTGTGTGTGTGTGTGTGTGTTCCTCCTTCCTCTTTCAGGATGGGCGGTCTGAGCATGAGAGGCAGTACCTGTACAGCCAAGCTATGGATGCCACAGATAACTCTGAACTGGTCAAAACTCCCAAGTGAGTGGAGTCACGCAATGACGCGCGTGTGTGCGTGTGTGCGTGTGTGCGCGTGTGCGTGTGTGCGCGTGTGTGTGTGCGTGTGCGTGTGTGTGTGTGTGTGTGTGTGTGTGTCCCTTCCAAACGGTCTGTTGTCTCTCTTCGTTTCCCAGGGAGTATTTGGCCATGCTGATGCCCCCTCTGGCAGAAGAAAAAATGTGAGTATACTCTGTTGCCCTCTAAAAGCGATGGGAAATATACAATGTTGTCTCTGTGTGTGTGTGTGTGTGCTGACCCTCCCCTGGTTGTCCCGTGTCAGTGTGCGGCCGGTGGGTCCCAGTAACGTCCTGTCCATGGCCCAGCTGCGCACCCTGCCCCTGGCGGAGCAGATCAAAACGTTAATGAAGAACGGTGCGTACGTGAATGACTCTAACTGGTGCATGTGACTCCTGCAGAGGCTACTGCATCCCGCTAAACAAATTGTCCCCTGGGGGACGAGAAAGACTCTTTGGTTCCGCTTTGAGCAAGAATATTGCATGGACAGTAATTTGATCAAAGAAATACTTCTTCTTATTATATTGCATGTTCACAAGTCTTCTCTAATTGTTGGGCTCCAGTTAAGGTGATGCCCTTTGCCAACCTCATGGGTCTCCTGGCCTCGGGCATAGACTCCACTGCAGTGCTGCGCTGCATCCAGCAGGTGGCACTGTTGGTCCAGGGAAACTGGGTCGTCAAAAGGTAACCAACCGCCCCGTGAAGGAGCAGTGTATCAGCTCATATTTCAAAGTCGAATCGATGCGTTTCAATTAACGAATCGATTATCGGTCGTGTTGCTCACAGTTCCCAGTATCAAATGTATTTCCACGGCAAGTATCTCGATCTTAATTGGCCGAAGTTAAAATACAACTTTGGAGTTGGCATCGCTGCAGTGACGCAGTGGGTCGTCGTGTCACTAGGAGAACACAATCTGTCACACAAATGCGCACGATGTGGCATCACGCCGTGTCCGATGAGTAATCCCGCGCTCTCCTCTTGGCCCAGTGACGTGCTGTATCCCAAAAACACCTGCAGCCCCCACAGCGGGGTGCCAGCCGAGCTGCTGTGTCGGGGCCGAGACTTTGTGGTGAGTGGACGCCGTCGGCACAACGGGGAAATGCACCCGCTGCTGATTTTGAGATGATTATGTTAGCAGCAAGTCGGTAGAAAAACGAGCACTGTTGCAAAGCCCTTGCATCATTTATGCGTTACTGTCAGAGCGGCGAGGTTAAACTAAAAGACCCGTCCTGGGTTCGAGTCACAAAATGGCAGCTTTCCATTTTTTTTTTTGTTTTAAATATTTTTTTTGAGATGCTGGAGTTGTTTTGTTTGAGCACCCGCGTGTGTTTTTGCGGTTTTCGATATTTCCGAGTCGCCGTGGCTCGCGTGGCACTCTTTAAGGCGGGCTTTCAGATCTCCAGCCGGCTTTGTGTCTCTCTGTCCACAGATGTGGAGATTCACGCTGGACCGCTGGCTGATGAGGAAGGAAGTGGCCGCCATCATCAAGGTACCGCCGTCGCTGCGTCCCCCTCGCTCGCCTTCCGTCAGCCGAGCGAGTCTCACCGCAGCCTGAACTCCCCCTCCAGGGGCCGGGTGGTCTCGTGTGCAGGGTGCCTGGCTCCCAGCCAGCCCCGCCCCCATCTGCTCATTAATAACACAGATCTACATTCAGTGGAAGTCGCTCGGGTGAAAGCGTCCGGACCAGTTTTTATATGCATGCAGTATCTTTGTGCGCCCCCCCCCCCCACCCATTCGATCAATATTGCGAGTCGGTGTGAAACAAAATGTCCCCTTCCTGTGGCGTCGCCCCCAGCTTCCCCCCGAGGACGTCAAGGACTTCCTGGAGCACATGGCGGTGCCGCGCATCAACCGCGGCTGGGAGTTCCTGTTGCCTAGCGACGGCATGTTCACCAAGAAGCACCCAGACGTGGCCCACAGGCAGCAAATGCTGTGGCTCGGCATCCAGAGCACGTAGGTGGCGGGGGGGGGGGGGGGGGGGGGGGGGGGGGGGGGG
>JAOPUH010000065.1:4977758-4988355 GCA_027123175.1 Urophycis cirrata | reverse complement strand
CTATCGCAGATCATGCCGCAATTTTGGATAAAGCAAGAGATCAACAACGTAACTTTAACCTTGCCTGTGTCTGATTTAGCATTGACTGCTTAAGGGCCATGACTGTTTGGATAAATAAAGATCATTGCAAATAACTTCCAAGTGTCGCAAAAAGCGTGACCGCGTACGTATGATTGGAGCAACGGCACCGGAAGAGGCGGGACATGTGCAAGCAACTGCCACCTTGGCGTTACGAAGTTTCCCCATGCATTTCAATGGGATGATGCGTCTCCTCCTTCTATAGGGTCTCTGATCCCATGTTCTTAACAAAGATGGTGGCTGCGTGCTCCTCAATGCTGTGACTGACAGGACAGGTCCCCCCCGTTTCACGCCGGGGCAGCGGGCGCGGCACGCTCACCGTATCGTGGGGTCGCTGTTGGAGGTGATCCAGACGCCGGCAAAGTTGTTGGCGTAGATCTTGTTCTCGATGAACTGGCCGCGGCCCTTCTCGTGCACGTAGATGCCCCCCGTCTGGCCGTGGTGGATCTCGCAGCGCACCACCGTGGGGTTGGCGTACGCCTTCACCTCGAAGCCCGCGATGCGGTTCCTGTGGATGTTGCAGCTCTCGAAGTAGCCCTGGAGAGGAGGAGGAGGAGGAGCCACTTAGCGGACGAAGGCTGACGGAGGCTAACGTCGGACACCTCGAGAGGCGACCCGGCCGATGGCTTGTTTGGCGTGGCGTCGCGCGGGGGGGGGGGGGGGGATTTACCATGCCGGGGTCGAAGGTGAACACGCCGACGTCTCGGCCGTGGTGGATGTGGTTGCGCCGTATGATGGGGTTGCCGTGGTTCTTCACCCAGATGCCCGCCAGCGCGTTGTTGCTGATCTCGTTGTCCTCGTAGATGCCCTGAGAACGCACGTCAAAAGAGGTGAACTTCCGAGAGATGGGGGGGGCTTCATACTTGCTCAGACAGCAAGAGGCACGAGGAGGGCGTACAGATGATCATGTGACACCCCCCCCCCACATGATTAATTACCAGACGGCAAACACTGGATGTCATCGGAGCATCTCAGACAGAAGACGATTGTGACGTTTCACCGTATCTATCGGCCAAATTTACGGTCAGCGGCCGGCGATGGAATCTGTCTGAATCACGTGACCTCTGGGGCGCGCTGCGCTCCGTCTTACCTGCGCATGGTCGGTGATGTACAGCCCGACGTTCTCGCAGTCACTGATGTTGCAGTGTTTGATGGTTGGACACGCCCCCTGACCACTCACACACACCGCGGAGCCCACTGGGGAGAAGCACAAGCACGCCGGCAGGTGTCAACATGGCAACATTCACAATAATTTACAATGCTTTCCACTGACATTTCTGCAGACCACTCGGATTGCATTTCTACTACACAGCCACCAATGGACATGTATGCAGCTGAAAAGACAAAACTATGGACATGTTCACCATCTGCCTTATGAGAAATGTGTACAACACAACTAAAACCAAACCACAGGAAGTGGGTGTGGGCGTGTGTGTGTGTGTGTGTGTGTGTGTGTGTGTGTGTGTGTGTGTGTGTGTGTGTGTGTGTGGGCATGTGTGTGTGGGCACGTGTGTGTGTGGGCACGTGTGTGTGTGGGCACGTGTGTGTGGGCACGCGGGCATGTGTGTGTGTGTGTGTGTGTGTGTGTGTGGGCATGTGTGTGTGTGTGTGTGCGTGTGTGCGCACGCATGTGTGTGTGTATGAGCGTTGTGCGTCTGCGGCCTCCAACCTGTGCATGTGGAGCGGATGATGCAGTGGTCTATGTTGGGGCTGCAGTTGACGGTAATCTCCAGGCAGTGGTGGGCGTTGTGGTGCTGGGCCGACTTGTCGTCGGGGTTAAACTGCGGAGGTGAGGTAAAGATGTGAGACACCGACCGGGGGCCTCTTCTGTTCAGAGCCGCTCCGGTCATGTGACACACGAGGTCGGACAACAACAAACAATTCATTCAAATGCTTCAAGAAATTAAATACAGATTTGAATTGGCCATTTTCAGCTAATATAGCATGGTAGACTTGCTGCGTAACTACTAAATAATTCACGTCACAGAATTGCTTTTTATCAGCAGTTGGGATTCAATTATAATCTTGAGCGCAAAACAAAAACACATCGGCTACGCAAAATAATAATTTGCCCCAGGTGTGAGGCAGCTGCATTCACAAGCACAGTAAATTCAACAACAACGCCTCAACAATGAGAATACTAACGCGCGTCAGCCGAGGCAGCCTGCGGATCAATATCAATATCTATATTCATCAGAAGCAGAAACAGGAATTTCTAATGACCTTCAACTGAAATGACGCTCATCACCCTACAAGGAGTGAGCTGCTGAGAGGACGCAAGCAGCTGAAGACCAAAATGAAGAAGACAGAAACGCGAGGAGCGACGGGGGGGCGGAGATGAGGGTGGTGGTAGTGGTGGTGGTGGTGGTGTTGTGGGAGACGGGGGTCGGTGCTCACCCGGATGGTCATGTAGCCTACGTAGGCGTCCTCCGACCCCTCCATGAAGACGAACGTCGAGTCCCGGGTGTTCTCGATCACCACCTTGTCTGCCACCTTACCGGGAGCTGGGACCGGACAGAGAGAGAGACAGAGAGACAGAGAGAGACAGAGAGAGACAGAGAGAGACAGAGACAGAGAGACAGAGAGAGAGAGAGACAGAGAGACAGAGAGAGACAGAGAGAGACAGAGAGAGAGAGAGAGACAGAGAGAGAGAGACAGAGAGAGACAGAGAGAGACAGAGAGAGAGAGAGAGACAGAGAGACAGAGAGAGAGAGAGAGAGACAGAGAGAGACAGAGCGAGACAGAGAGAGACAGAGAGAGACGAGCATCAGGAAATCAGTGTGTCACTGGTGAGTAATCAATAGAGGAGACGCAGACCTAGGGGTATAAAATTTGAGGAAAAGCACCCCACGCGACCCCCGCCCCCCCCAAAAACATGGACTCCAGCTGCATAAAAGGATCCATCCGTGTCAGTCCATCTCTCATATTCACGGGTGTCATCGTCAACATAACAGCAATCGACAATGCCCCAATGCCCTCGGCTTGCAGCAAAACTGTCCAACATCGAAGTGACAATCATGTGATGCTAAACAGGGACCGGGGCGTGGGGTGGGGGAGGTATCGGGGTCGAGTCCCGGGGATGGCTGCGGCCGCGCGGGTGTCGGGTTCTCACCTGCGCCGATCATGGTGATGGGAGACTCGATGTATATCCACTCGTCCGTGTAGATGCCCGAGTGGACAAAGATCAGCCCGTCAAAGTGGGCCTCCTGCACGCCGCCCAGCGCGTCCTCGATCGTGTCGTAGTACTGCAGTGGCGGGGGAGGGGGACAGCAAACGGCCGCCATTTTAAAACCATCAACCGACATCTCTTCCACGATTGGCCACGAGTGTATTTTTTCATAGTTTAAAAAAAAAAAAAAAAACTGAGCAGGCAGATGTTTACATTGGCTATTAAAAGCCGAGCAACGTGTTCTGGAGAGGTGGGTCCCGCTGTGTGTCCCCCCCCCCCCCCGCCACCCTCTCCTACAACTTACCAGCATGTTTTCCCTGCCTTTATATCTGCCAGGGTTGCTGTAGAAATGCTCGGCGAATCCGGGCTTGACGTGAGCGCCTTTGTACTGCAACAGACAAAATGTCCACGTACGTGATCACTGGGCACTCTTAAACAAAAACGGCGCTTCATCGAACCACCACATATAAATAACCCACCGGCCAGGCAATTTTGGTGTTTTGATCCTGTATTTTTGATTAGCCAGTACATGGCTTGGCAGTATGCAACATTTATTTATTTATTTTTCTCCATAAACCTGTGCCAAGAGTGACTGGCTGACTCATCAGCTAATGGTGACATTTTCTAGTATTTTGATTTTAATGGGTGTCAGGAACATGCCCTACTGTTCACGGCAAACCAAAACAATCGCCATTTAATACACCCATCACACCATCTGGGGGTCTGGAGACGATGCGAATGCACCAAGCTAATTCGTTCGCAAAACGGTAGAATTGAAAAAAAACAAAACAAAAAGACTGCAAACACACGTTGAATATTGGGACAATAACGCGTCGGTACAAACAGAAACCTTGACGCGGCTTGTTAAGGCGGGACACGGTAATGCAATACACAAAATTAATAAGTGAATAACTGAATGGCGCCTGCGTGGCTACTGACCAGCTGCTGGAAGCTCTCCTTCCAGGGGTTGGGGTGCTCGTGCTCTTCAGGGCTGACCTGGTAAAACCTCCCTGGCTCTGGATGCATCATTGGTCTGGTGTACTCAAACACCTCCATGTACAGTCGCTTCCTAAAATATAATAGAAAAAAATAATGATATATATATATATATATATATACACACACACACACACACCATGTTGTATACATTACCAATAAACACACTAAAACAGAGTCACTTCTTTAAGTGGAGTCAGAGGGTTGCCTGCTGCTCATTAGGTGCCGCCATGTGACTGGCTGACCACTCACCAGAGGATGGGGTCGTTCGCTAGCTGGCTGAATCTCTTGCACACGCAGGCCGCCTGGCACAGGTCCTGCTCCAGCAAATAGGAGAATATCTTCAACACCACCTCGTCTGGAAGCTTCTGCTGCAGGTACTGCTCTGCTGGGGCAGCTACACAGACAGACACACAGAGACACACACACACAGACACACACGCACACAATTATAAGGGTGGGCAGTAGAGAGTATATTACACTGTTGTAAAACAATGGGGGGAAAAAAGTTTGCCATTATGCTTCGGATTTACAGACGAGATAAAAATAAAAAAAAATCCAATATTAAATAATAAAATAAACGACAACGTGTTGTGATGACATGCCAATACATTCTCCTCAGTTGCCTGGCAGTAAATTCGAAAAGCTGACACACACCTGGCAGGTCGTGGGTCTTACCGGACACTCTTGCCCGCTTGGCTCGGTGACCAAAGGCTTCTGTGGACGAGGTAGAAGCACCCTGGAATAGGAAGTCAGAGGCACATTACATCACCACAATGCACCCCCTCATGCAACGCAGGAAGACACTCGGCCATGGTACTCATATCCATTCATATACAGTCACATATACACACACACACACATGATGGGAGTGTGCACTGAAGCATACTCCCATCTTTGGAGCACACTCCCCCAGTCCCAATACACAAGCCCCTGAATCCTGAATGTGTGCCTTTACTTTAGTGGCCGATGCATCTCGCTTGCCCGAGGGGGGGGGGGGAAATACAACCCGTTTGCATCAGCGATAAGGAACATAGCATCAGGGCGGCAACGCATCCAACACAATCACCTCCATGGGGCTCTTGCTGGGGCAGGCGGAGGCGGTGGCAGAGGCAGCGGCGGTTCTCTTGGGTACCAGGGACTTGCGACGGAGCTGGTAGGGACTGTTCTGGGCTCCCGGACCCGACTCCTCCACGGCCATCTCGGCGGCGGCGGCGGCAGCAGGGACCTCCTCATCTGGGAAGGAGGGAAGGGAGACCTGAGCACGCGAGAGATCAACGCAAGCCGTCCACGCAGCCAGCCCGCCTGGCAATGGATAGCAGCGGGTCATGTGACTTCATGCCAACTGGATGGAGAAACAGGTGGATGTGAACATCTCAGCCCGGTGTTTCCATCAAGGACATTTTCACATGCTAGATGTGAAGGAGGTAGTTCTATAGGTGAGCTCTTCGCATCTTCAAGAAAGGCATCCTTCTTGAAAGACACATCTTTCTTCATATATACGTGCCATGTTTTGCTATTGTAGAATAAAACATGTTGACAAAAGAACAAATACATGAAAGCTGTCTTCACTAATAATGACCTCATTATTATTATTGATGTTAATATTATTAGGTATTGACCTAGTATGTGTGGATACCCATTGTTATTATGGTGATTATCACTTATATTAAAATGACACAATTGAATGCCTTGGAAGCATTTGCCTATTTGTTGAGTAAAAAGGTGTTTGTCTTTTTAAAGCACATATTGCTACATAACATTAAAGAGAAAATTGTAAATGTGTGCCATTTACATGTAGTCTTTATTAATGAATGGCGTTGTAGTAAAACGCATACACTGCACGTATGTGGTATGGGCTACCCAGCAAGGTAATACTTGGCAAGACAGACAAAGGTTTTTGATTGATAATGGCAGATGTAGCCCCGCAGACGACCTGCTTAATCGTTGCAATTGCAAGAAGGATATATAGGCCACTTGGTTTTTTTCAATGGCTATTGGTTGCATACATATGATCGAATCAAAGACTATCTCGCATACAATGAAATCAAAATAAAGGAGGCAGCCAAAGGGCCGCAAGCCCGGTCGATGAGACATGTAGCTAATGGCTCAAAACCCAACTGCGTATCTTGCAAATACGCGGTGTAAACAAATAGAGACATAGGAAGCACGGGGAACCAGGAATGGTCTTTGGGTTCATGCGGCTGTTTCCTACATGGGACGTAACCAGTCTTAAAACACACAAGATGGACACGGCGATTTCGTGTAAATGGCCCGATGGCGTCAACTACAAATGCACAAATGTCTATCACGTCTGACCACTGATACGTCTGACCACATCCAGCCAGACGGCCAGCCATCATGATCCCCTACAGTGCCAGTGTTTTGTTAACGTTACACCCCAAAAATGGCAGTCCAAATGCATCGCATTGGATTTACACCCTCCAAACCATTAGTGACAGCTGAGAATGCACCGGCCGAGCAGACACTCAGAGCTCGGTCACGAATGGACGTCCAGTCCAGTCCTTCGGCTCCAAGTCAGGTCCACCTGAACACGGGCTACCAAAGCTGGCAATCTGGTCTAGGTACGCAGCAGCAGGCGAAGACAACCCCCAACCTCCATCTCACCTCACAGGGAGCTAGCTCTCGGGGTTAGCCACGATCACTCAAGCCAAACAAAGCGCGGCCTGGCCTGAGCCACAGAGCGAGAAGCCTCGAGTTTTCCTGCGTTACCCGCAGTGTCTGGGTGTAGAGGAGAGGCCGGCGTGCAGAAACTCCGCCGCACGTAAATACTAGCGTCGCCCGACACGTCTTCCACCCCGGGCATTGACTGGCCAGGGCCCGGCTTACCTCGCTCGCCGTTGTTCCGTTCGGGCTGCACCGGGCGCGGCCTCGACACTCGCCTGGGTCTTCTGTTGGTGGCTCTGACGGAGTTCATTTGGGGAGTTGGTCGTTCAAAAATACAACGCTTTCCTCGACCGCCCGTGTCTAATTTTAAACACCCGACCCAAACTAATACTCCGACCGCCTCTGTGCAAAACACACCCAAACAATAACGACAGAAAACAGCTAATATTTAGGGTGTAATTGCTATTCTACGTAGTATTGCTGCTACCCCTTATTGCTCCTCTGTGCCAGCTCCGTCTCAATATCTAGCAGGAGGAGCCATTAACCCACACGGGGAAACAATCGCGAGAAAAAAAGAGCAGGATATCCCTTCAGCCAATCACATCACATAGCGTATATTGTCTCCCATCGCGGCCCAATCAAAAGCGCTGTATTAAAGTACTGGACTGGTTGGATGGCTTTCTGGGTCTAAATACTGGTTTTGATAAATGTATCGCTGAATGCTGCACGTTATAGTCATATATTGCTGGAAAAGAAAAATACATTTTAACAAATATCAGCTGTGGTGTTTAACTACAGGGTGAAAGTGGTTGGCATAATTGTATGTGCATAATACGCATTTTATATTTTTGATGGGCTAAATTACATTCATATGAGGCTTCACATAAAGGTTTACAAATTATACAGTATAAAAAAAATGCCGGGGTAACAATGACCATATAATTATTATGTACAGTGCCACTCACAACACCCAACAGGCCAATCAAATTAAACCTCCGTTAAAGTAATAATCTCGGAAGAAAATCACCGTGTAAATAAATGTCTATGTCACTATCTATCGCCGAATGAGAAATCACAAAGACAGGGCCTATGTCCCATTGACGCATTTGGACCACTGCATTTGCAATATTATAGACATTATGTGTCTCCGGTCGAATACCGAAAACAATGCAATATATATTTTTCCTTATCATTTTTCCATTGCTTCTTCGACGGAAAACATCATGAGATCAAGGAAATATGTGAAGGATAATTCATAATGACCGCGACGGCGGATGTTGTCACGTTTCATGTTGATTGTTTACTTTACGGCCGAATGGTGAGTCACTTTAAATGTTGCTGTTGCAAGGAATTATGGGCCGGTATTAACTCCTTTCCTTTAATAAAGGACGAACCGTGCTCAATGAGATTATGAAGGAAGCACTGAAGTAGGCTACCTTTCCTCGGCATTTGGAGAACTCGACTGGCTCTTACAATGGCTGCCACTTAAATACATCCGGGCAATTTCAGTAAGGAACCTTCCAAAGCAAGTAGCCGGGAGGCCTTTCTCAGCTCAAGTACGCCAAGCTCGAACTGGCTGGTTCGGCTCGAGAGTACAAACTCTTGAGGACGGGATGACGCAGTACCGATGACGCAGTACCGCCGTTCAGTAATTGCAACAGCAGAGTATTTCGTGACGTCACAATCTAAGATCGTCTCGGCAATGTTGAGGTTATTTTCACCCAATAGCATGAATTATGATACAAAACACAACCCATTAACACTTTAAGTGTTAATTAAAAAAAAGGTATGTACTGTATGTAAAATTTACAAAAAGCATGACAATGTAGCCTATCAGAATCATGAGTAACAATTATGGGTTTTCTCCTCCGCCATTGCCGCTGGTTGTTGCAAAATGCATTCTGGGATACCTGGCTGTCCCGATTACCCAACACATCTGGGCATTTGGCGTGCGCCAGATGCAGACCTTTATTGGAACAGTGCTTGGGGCTGCGACGAATTACGTTTCACGAGTCCACAAGAACACAAGTAACAGACAATAACGCCTACTGGGAAAGGGCTTGGGTGTCAGTGGACACATTCCCAGGAAAAATCACGAGCGGCACACAGTTAGCAGCCGCATTTTCCTTCGCAGACGAGTTCCTCAACTCACGTGTGTGCGAAGCCGTCTCTGCTGGCCTTACCAGTAAATCAGCCGCCAACTGACAGATGTCACAAAGGCGACCCTGTACTCACTATCCCAAAACATAACCTGCAGTTACCGCTTATCACCATAGGTGTTGCCAAAGAGAACGAAACGGAAATCTTTGAGATCCCTACTTTAACCCGATCCAAATGGTTACTGTTGGGCAGCGCCAGCACCTGGTCCTGCGAGGGCCGAATGGGCCGGGGGTGAGGAAAGTACCAGATGAGGGGGCCCACTGGCTCAGCAGGGCGTCACGGTCGACCAAGGCAATGTGGGAATGAAAATGAGTCAAGAATTCCCGGATACTCCTCTAGAAAACAAACCTAACCCCGGACATCTAGAAAAATAATCTGGTTAAGACTTGAGAGGGATGATTTGAACACATGCTCGGGCACACACACATTCACAAATAATAAATCATGAATGAATAAATATATAATAAATCAGGACTGCTGGCAGTCACAAAAGATATTCACAGCCCACGCACCGCCAACCCCAGCCGTCACCCTTTTAAGTGATTCAAGGTCATTACTCCTAGACGCAACTATGCCTCAGACAGGAGAGTGTTTTTGTTCTTCATCACTGGGTCTTTTTTTACTCCTAAACACACACACACGCACGCGCACACGCATACACGCGCACACACGCACGCACGCACACACACACACACACACACACACACACAAACAGTGGTTTAAAAGAGTAGATGCCGTTTATGTGTCATTTTGGGCCCCCTGCAGGCGAAGTGGTGCATTACGCTTAACTGGGCAACTACCTTAAATTGACACTGTTTAAGCATACATGCCGTTTATCTGTGGTTTTGGGTCCCCTGCAGGCGAAGGGGTGCATTACGCTTAACTGAGCAATTACTGTAATTGACAATGTGACGTCATCGAATGAGCTGTCGACACAAGTTCAAGTCAAGTCAAATCAACTTTATTGTCAATTTTCGTGAATGTACAGGACATACTCAAAAACCGAAATGCCGTTTCCCTCGATCCCTGGTGCAAGACAGCTGTAAACATGTATGCAATATAAATATCAAAAATAGATATAAAATAAGAATACAAATTAACAGAGAAGAGAATATATACAAACAATATAAACAGTATGGACAGTATATAAACAGTATGAACAGTATATAAACAGTATGGACAGTATAAACAGTATGAACAGTATATAAACAGTATGGACAGTATAAACAGTATGAACAGTAGGCTATATAAACAGTATGGAAAGTATAAACAGTCTGTAGTATATAGCATATAGACAGATTATTTTAAAAAGTTAAAAAGTTCTTGTATGTATGTATGTATGTATGTATGTAAAAAGTTCTTAAAAAATAGATCTTTAAAGTGGCTGTGCATGGTGGTGGGGGAGAGGAGTAGTGTGCAGGTGTGTGGGGGTGGATGGTGGGGGTTAATGTTCAGAGTTTGTGGGGGCGGAGGGCAGAGAAAGAAGGGCGGTCAGTGCTGGGTGGGAGTTCAGCATCCTGACCGCCTGGTGGACGAAGCTGTCCTTCAGTCTGCTGGTCCTTGCCT
>JAOPUH010000065.1:4914983-4937162 GCA_027123175.1 Urophycis cirrata | reverse complement strand
AGAGAGAGAGAGAGAGAGAGAGAGAGAGAGAGAGAGAGAGAGAGAGAGAGAGAGAGAGAGAGAGAGAGAGAGAATTATTTATATACAGACACAGGTAATTACGGAGCAGGTAGAGGTTGGACAGTGAATTCAGAGACAGGTCATTAAAGAGAAGCTAGGGAGTTAGACAGTGAACACAGAGCCATGCCATTAAATGGCAGATAGAAGAATTACTAATTTACTCATTATCTTAGGTTAGGGTATCTCGCTTTACGACGCCTACACATAGGCCGAGGACAATCGGGGTCGAACCCTCGACCTCTTTCCCTCACCGCGATAGCGGGTCTCCAGGTCCATGAGCAGAAGTGACAGGAAGGCGTGATTGGCCGAGAGCAGGGCCTTGAGCCAGCTCTCCTGGGTGGGTTGGTCCTCGGCGGCGAGCTTGTACACGCGCCCGCCGGCCACGTGCGCCTCACTCCAGACCACGGAGAAGGCGAAGCGCTCGTCTGACTCGCAGAGCTGCACGCTGCAGCCCTCCAGCACCAGGACGCCCAGAAGCTCGCGGTCCGACGCCCGTTCCTTGTAGAAGAGCAGGTTCCCCTTCAGAATGAACCAGCGCTTCTGGTAGGACGAGTTCCGCACCCCCTGTGATGTCACAATGCAACACTGTCAAAACAAACGCCTGGCTTTCTAAATTGTTGAAACCCAGTACTTACTGAAGACTGTTTTGGATGGGCCTTTGTGGATGGGAGAGTGGAGAGAGACGAGGTTGGGGGTTAAAGGAAGGGGAATGGCATTCAGCATAGATGCACAGGATGGGAATCAAACCCGCAGTCACTAGAAAGGGTCTACAAGTGAGGAGGAGATGATCAATAAGAGGAAGAGGGTATCGTTAAGAAGCATGGCTGACCTTCTTGTAGAGGTAACCTTCCTTGTCAACCGGAGAGTCGCAGGACTGGTAGTGGAGCAGGATCTTCTCATGCAGCTTCATGTCAGAGGTGGAACATTGCTCGATTCAGCCGAGACGCCGAAACTAGTGACAATTAGGGAGTATCTTCACTGTGAGCCATTCAAAATATTATGTTAACAAATCATGAAATTAATGGTGGTTTCCTAGCGATGTAGGCTATAGAACGCACGGTATTTGCGTGGCCAAGCATGATCGTTCTCCAGAGACTGTTTTTACGGTGTGAGTTTGGGACCCACACCCCCACTGTCATTGTTTCACCGACAAAAAAAAGTGCCAAACGTTCAGACACATAATCAAATAAACACTCTTTATACTTACTGTATGTTGTTTTTTTTATACTGTATGTTGTTTTTTTCAGTAGTCCCCCCCCCAAAAAAGAAAAAAATACATGCCTGTCTTCATCTCAGCTGAGGATTGCGATCTTGTAGAGCTGCTCTGCGAAGATCGGACACGTCCTATCCTATTTAAACAGTAAAAAAAATAAGAAAAAAAAGAAACCCTTTGTGCACGTTCGTTTGTCTTCATAGCCTCTGGGGATAGAAGACCGTACAAGGAGAACAATTGCGCTTCAAAATAAACGATTGGTCACTGCCTCGGCCCGCAAAACAAGGACGGGATGAAAACACGACTTTCCTGTCGGGTCTTTCCAGAGCTGAAGGTGTGCAACGCAACATCACGTCAGTTCTATATAGAGCGGGTGGATTTTACATATCATTTGATACTCTACCTCAAATATAACCCCTTACCTACTGCAGACTCGTTGTGCCTTTGGCAGTCATGCACAGATGGTCAAGTATTTCTGGAACATTTTTCCAATAAAACTCCCAAGCCGTGTACACATCTGTCCTCACCTGGTGCGTCTCTCTGCTGGTCGTCGTTACCTTCCGGGTCTCCAAGGTAAAGGGAAAAGCGCCGCGCAACTGACTAACTAACTCAAGACTGACCAAAGTTCTGCTGAGATCTGCCGTCAACGCCCACAGATTGACGCTTCCTACTTTATGTTGTCAACTACCACTATTAACTAATGACCAAACTTGGTGCCGTGCGAAGAAAACCACCGGTGCTTTTTATTTGTAGGTCGAAGGAGGGCGGAACGTTTTCTGAACGCCAGTCACTGTTGATTTCATGTTGGTTCTCAATCGTCATCATCTCCATCATCATTGTGCGATCTTTGCTTTGTGTATTTATATGATGGCTCGACCATTAAATATTAATCGTAAAGTGTCACTATGAATAAGAACGTAAAATATTTTCTTATAGGTCTGTGCTGTACTTGAGTACATGCGCTGCGTGTGCAATAAAATGCTCAGGACATTGAAAATACTCATAGGCCTATTTACAAAGTCTGTAGTAGGCTATTCCAGACATAATAAATGTCCATATTCTCCAAAACTAAAAACCTCGGCTGCGATCTTCAAAGTGTTTTCTTATGACATTCATAAAGACTTAACAGTATCTTTATGGTGATGGTTATTTTCCCCATACTGTAATATAATTCTTGTTGTTGTTCAACTAGGCCTATTGCAGTCGTTGTGACGCTATCGCCCAGCAGATGGAGCCGGTGTGCACAGTAGTCCATAAAAACACAAGCATTGTCGCATTTGGTTAAGCGTTGCCGTTTAATTCAAACAAATATTGAGACTGTCCTTTAGTCAAAACGATAGAAAGTAATACATGAACCACAAACAGTAGGGCCGGCTTTGTTCGTCTGCGTAAACAGTGCTGTTAGCCATTACACCTATTCTCACAGTATTTGTCATTTGCTTTTCACTTGTATTTTATGAGCTGTGTGTAACTATAGATAGATACAAACATGTTGTTCACAAGTGGAAACTTGTCTTTGACCCCGAATGACAACTAAAACCACATATTTAAAACAAGGGGGGACAGTGTAATTAGTGGGATAAGATGCAAGATGCTGAGTGTGATGTGACTGGGCGTTAGTGATGGCTGAACAAACAGAGGTTTCCAACGATTATGAGTAACCAATCAAAAAGGTCTGTTTCACTAGCTCCGCCCATATAGCATGGTTGATACTGGTACCCGTTAAGACCTGTAGCTAAAAACTAGTCTGGGTACACCAGCACCAACCATATGGTACCAGAACAGCACACATCGCATGGTAATGCAGTAAGGGTACAATTCAGGTAAATTTAGAATTGAAGCTAGAGCACAGGTTCCAGTATGTTGTTACGGGTCGACAGTGGAAATGAACCGTAATACTTCAATTGGAGGACGAGGCAAGCTTGCAACCCGACATCACTATGACGACCAAAGCTCTGGAGACTCGCTTACGCCAACCAGCAGACACCAGGTGTTCATCTCTACAATGTACGGAGACACTCCCCAACCTCCTTGGAGAATAAATATGAATTCAGTAGAGCTCCCCAGGGGACTCTCGAGTCTCTGTGTGAAGTGGGCCTCGCTTTGAACACAAGGCACTGTGCAGGGTCAGGGTTTAGGGACAGGGGTCAGGGTTAGGGTTAGGGTTATGTCATAAGGTTACATCATAGAGTTAGGGTTAGATTCTGCCTTCTGGTCATAGGTTAGAGTTAAGGTTTAGGATCAGGGTTAAGGAGTTAGGGTTAGGTAGATCCCAGTGGATTAGATCTGTAACCGTTGAGACCCTGTCTTAGTGTCTCTGTCTCTGTCTTAGTGAGCTACAACGCAAATCCACATAAAGACACTTTCAACACTTTTCCATCAGCTCTGTCCTTGTCCTCGCCTTGTTCAGAACTCAGGTTTAGACTCACTTCCCGCTTCGCATTTCCAATACAGGGAGCTGTGGCGGTACACCAGGTTCAAGCAAGTTCAAGCTAATTAGGGAGTACCGTGCCATCAGAGCTGGGATGAGGCGGGGGTGAGTTCACCCCTTAGCCCTGCTAGCAAGCAGGACCAGAGTATCTTGTGTGCCCTCGTGTCAGCCCCAGATGTGACTTTGCATTGAATACCATTGCACACGGGTGGGCGCGCTAAAGGAGAAGGGGCCATTCGTTCCGGGCTCTAGACGACCAGGACCTTACCCAGAACCAGGCCCGGTACTAGGGGAACCATCACTGCTTCCTGAAGGCTGGATGCCGCTGCTGGTGAATCTTCTGGTGGCGTTTGAGGTTCTCCCTGCGGCTGAAGTTCTTGCCACAGTGACTGCAGTAGTAGGGTTTCTCCCCTGTGTGGACCCTCATGTGTTTGGTGAGGTCTCCTCCCTGGCTGAAGCTGCGCTCGCACTGACTGCAGCGGTACGGCTTCTCTCCGGTGTGGGAGCGCTGGTGGATCTTCAGGTTGGCCAGTCGGCTGAACGTCTTCCCGCACACAAAGCACACATGCTTCTCCTTCCGCACCAGCAGCTCCATCCTGCTCCTCCAGCTGTCCCTCGCTCCCCTGCTGGACCTGGAGAACCCAAACCTCCTGGCGGCCGCGGGGCCGGGGTGTTCCTCGGCAGAACCGGACCTACTGGGTCTAGTGGTGCCATGTGGCGGCGGTCTGAATGACACCGCTTCCAGACAGTGGGCATCCCAGTTGAAGTCCACCCCGCTGTGGGAAGGTTGGGGAGGGTTATGGTTAGTGTTATGGTTAGGGTGAGGGTTATGGTTAAGGTTGGGTTCTGGTGGCTTCACCATACTGCAACCCCTCTCCTCCTCCTCCGGCTCCCTCTTGATGAACGCCAGGCTCAGAGCCAGCAGGTCACTCGACCCAGAAGAGCTCGTGTGATTGGTCGAGGATGGCTGAACGTCCCAGCTCAGGTCACCTGACGGGAAGCCAATCGCGGATTCCCCTACAGCGTCACGTGACGCCTCCAGTAATTCATCTTTACAGTGTTCGTTGAGGGTGAACCTGGTCTTGCTCTCCCCGGGGCTGTCTGGGCCCAGGTACCCAACTTCCAGACTGTCTGGGTCCTCGTGGTGGACGTACCCAGGCTCCAGGATCTGCGTTGGGTTTGGGTCTGGGTCTGGGAGCAGCAGCGCACCAACAGAGTCCGGTCTGGATAACTCATCTCCTAGCACAGGCTTAGCTGGACGTAGAGGAGCTGAGAAGCAGATAATAAAAATTGTTTTTAGTTTCAGGGATTCAACAGTGTTGAACCTGACCATGTCCATATGCCTGTTGCCGCTGAAGAAAACAGAAACACCTCAACACTGGCCTTGATTTTACACTTTTACTTTTTGCACTCGTGAATCTATTCAGATTGGACTTCAAAATGAGTAGCTGAGACATCATACATTTTTTAACACTCACTTTCACTTCCCTTCTGGTTCTTCCCGTACTCTCTCAGCTACAAGCTTCCAGGTAATGACTAAACTCCTCTCCTCTATGTCGGAACTATTTGGTCCACCTCTTTACCTGCGTCATCTTTCAGCAACTTTTCCTGGAGCTCCTGGAGCCTCCTCTTCAGACTCTCGTTTTCTCTCTGGGTTCGTGCGGTTTTATCCTGGTACTCCGACACCGTCTCCTTCACCACCTCCAGCACCTCCTGCACTGCGGCCGACAGCAGCTTGGCTACCCGGCAGTTCAGGCGCTCCAGCTTGGACATCCTAGCGCCGAGACAGCGGTGTTACGGACCTCCTTCCCCTCAGTTAGCTGATGTTTTATACTGGCTCTATTACATCTGTATATCCATCTTTAGCGGCACTTAGAATAACGCAACTTGTAAGAATCATCAGTTTCTGGTCGTATTATTTTACGACCCGATTCTGCCACTGGTTTGCCCTTATAGGCTGTTAAAAACGTGTACGATTGAAAAAGTGTTTTACATCCAGACATATATACGTATATAAACGTTGTTTGCCATTATAAACATGTATAATAAACACAATTGTTCTATGGTTTCCAAGAGGTAGGAACTCTTCGATGACCGAGCTGATGTGGGGATTGTTAGGATGTGTATTCGGATCCCTTTAGCAGCAGAATAATGTCACCTGAATCTCAACCAAATGACCAACACATTAACAGTGCAGCGTTTACCTGAAAGATGAATACCTTTCCGCAGATGTTGATGAACTATCGAGGAGGAAAACAAACCCAGCACGCGTCACGTGACGTTTGACCGCCGGAAACATTTCATGTCCATCCAGTGGCACTTTCCAAAATAAAAGTCGCGGTCCCAATCGGAAACACAATGTGCATTTATTCACAATCATTTGTTTTTATCTGACATGAACCAAGTCTGTGTTGGACACAAAATGAACCATAAATCAATTAAAAAAGTCTCAAACTGCTGTAACAAATGTCATTGCTATCCTGCTTTATCCACTGTGAATAGATATACTGTAGATACAGGACATTAATGAGCAGGCGGGGTTTAGACATAGTGTTCTTAATACAGGCAGCTGACATTTGGGATCGAACATGGTGCCGGCTGGGATTCAAAACCCTCTACACCACCCCCATGATTTAACTGTTGTTGATAAAATGGCCCATGGACAAATTGGATCAACATCTGAGGCTGATGAGATACCAAGCTGTTGAGAGAACTGGCTTCTATGAAGATTAAGGAGAAAACATTTTTTTTTTAAATGATACGAGGCTATAACAGTAAAGATGATACAAAAAAATTTCTGTGGCTGTTTAATGTGTTGGTGAAGCTGGAACACATGCCAGCCACACAACCGTGTACACACTGCAGTACACCCTTGAACACTCATACACCAGGAAGACCAAACACAGCTTCGATTTGTCACTGGAGAACCAGGTAAACAGGTGAGACAGCACTTGCTCTTAAACATACGCGCTGGATTCCAAAATGTTTATACCAATTTGCTTAACGCTTGCGACTAAATGTCCTGACTCCTGATATTTTCCTGTAGCGGCTTGGCAAGAGATCAAAGCCACCGAATCGCCTTGGAGACTGAGGATGAATCAGTGTGACCTGTTTTGGTGATTCTTTGACGGTGTCATCGGACATTGACATACCACGCCGCCGCAGGGGCCACAATGTACAACCAAACGCCATTGGCTAAGAAGTGTGAAGGTTGCGATGCTCCTTTATGGTGACACTGCTGCTCCCCAACCTCCAGTTCTCAAGCCCCGGCTCGAGCGCTGCGAAAATGTCGTCGAAACGTCAAGACCACAAACGTCCGGTCTTGGCCCGGGTTCGGCGTCGCCGGGCGCTGCCGGCACGGCGGGGTCACTTGAGGCTGTAGTGGCGATCCATGTGGATGCGCTGGTGCTTCTTCAGGTGGCTGGACTGGCTGAAGCGCTTGCCGCAGCGCAGGCAGGCGTAGGGCCGCTCCCCGGTGTGGATGCGCGTGTGTTTCTGGAGGTTCCCGATGTGGCTGAACAGCTTGCCGCAGTGCTGGCAGCCGTACGGCTTCTCCCCCGTGTGGCAGCGCAGGTGGCTCCGCAGGTTCCCCATGCGGTTGAAGGTCTTCCCGCACAGCGAACAGCTGTAGGTCTCGTCGGGCCGCCCGCCCCAGCGGCCGGGCCCCACCGCCCCCGGGCCCCCGGCCACCGGGCCCCCCGGGGCCAGCTCCTGGGGACACTCGAACTGGAAGGAGTTCACAAAGGAGCTGAGGCCGCTGGACTCGGCGTAGCGGGCCGGCTCGTCCACGACACCGGGATTCTGTGGCGCCACGTGGGGGGGAACGCCACTTCCGCCGCCACCGCCACCACCGCCGCCTTGCGCGTCATCCAGGGCGTCGGGCTCCGTTTTGATTGGCGGGAGCATCAGAGAGCAGGCGGGGTTATTAACGGGCGCGGAGGTCAGGTGGACCATGGAGTCGTTGTTCTCCTCGCCAGGCAGCCAGTAAGACATATTACTCGTCATGGTGGCGTTCGTTCCGTTAGACAAGCGGTCAGTTACAAGACCAGGCGACCCGATGCAGGTGGCTGGATCCAAGTCCCTTGTGTAGAACACCTCTTCCTTACTCTCCTCCTCCTCCTCCTCCCCCTCCTCGTCCTCTTGGTGCTGCTGTGTTGGGGACAGCTTTGAATCTGGTTCCAGCTCCTGAATCTCATCCTTCGGTATTTCATGTTGACTGGTTTTATTTAAACACACTGACAGGGAAGGGATGCGATCTGTAACAGGCAGATATCTTATCAGGACATTATACAGGATCCCCAATCTATGACAGCACAGCGTGAATGTACAGGTAATGGCTACCTTCTACATCGTTTTTTACTGACCTGCATCCTCTTTGAGCAACTTGTCCTGGAGTTCCTGTAGCCTCCTCTTCAGACTCTCGTTTTCTCTCTGGGTTCGTGCGGTTTTATCCTGGTACTCCGACACCGTCTCCTTCACCACCTCCAAGACCTCCTGCACCGCCACGGTCAAAAGCTTGGCAACACGGGCGTTCAGTCGCTCAAGCTTTGCCATTCTGTGCAGCTTTACACTCCGAATTTGTAAATGGGGTGTGGGTGCGTGTGTCTGTGTTTAATTTAAGATATCAGCAAGCAGTTTCTAACGCCTGAATAGCAACGCTAGGGAAGCACAACGAAGTGTGTAGCGAATTGCGTCCCGTAGTGTAGTACAATTCACGAATTGTCTACTTAAACACGAATGAGATATCGCAAGACACGGCCACCTGGATGACTAGTTAACATTTCATAAATCTTTCACACAAATGTTGTGTTTTAGGTTCCTCTTATTTCGAGCCAGCTTCTTCCGTATTGTTCGCGTGTGGCTTTGTGGGTAATGTAGTATTTTCGCGACCGGATACCGGTAACAGTAAAGGACACATTTTGGCTACCTTTTACCCTACCTTTAGGCGACCTCCAGATTTATCTGGAATGTACAGATGAAGGACAAATATGTTTCTTATTAAACCTTTATTAGGCAACTCTGAATATACAAGTTCTATGGTACCCTATCCAGCCTGATCGACCGTCTCGAACGAGTTGGTCATTAAAGATAAATACACAAAATAAACAGGGATCATTAGACTGCAGGCAGACCGAGGGTCTCGCTTGGAAATTCTTGGTACGCTCATGAATATATCATATTCTTTTTATATTAGATAAAGTGCTCACTAAAGCAGCTGGCAATCAGGTGTAATTTACAGTAGGCCTACATGATATTACAGTAACATTTTACATCCATAGGCATTAGAGAACTATTTATTATTATTTTTCCAATTTTTCTCAGTTATAGAATACGTTCCCTACAGTTGAAAGAGCTTATTCTATAAAAGTCATTACTAAAGGTCAATAAAAAAATAAAAAAAAACATTAAAACATATTCCACAGCTGTGACAAAGCCAGTTGATAGCAAGACAGGAACAAGGATACAACATCACAAAACGATTAATATTTTTTACAACATCTAAACCCTTTTAAAGAATCTAGCTACAAAACCATAGCTAGGGTGATATCAGGATACAGATCAAATCAAATATGGAAAACGTGGGAGAATATTTCATTGGCACCATCTGAATCAGTAGGTGGTTCAAACAGCATCTATTAAATCACATGCTCCAATGGGTTTCCTTATTCATTGGGGTCCACAATTACTGAATAATAGAGCTTAGTGAAACCAGTGTTAACAGAGGATGGAGTTGGGAGATCACACCTTGAGCAAAATCCCTGAGAAGTACCTCCTGAGCAGGCCTTATCAATGTCCACACTTCTTGAACATGAGATGCTGTATTCCTGACAGCTGATGCCAGTGTCATATCAATATCGGTTTTAGCCATCTTATTTAAAGGCTCTGGTAGGAAACCCTGTTTCTTATAAAGCAGAAAACCGCTGAGCACAGGAAATGGTTCCCATTAAAACACAGTTTAAACATGTCTCAGACCTCTACAACACCGAGTCCCTGTGCATTATCGTCACCATTGATCCTCATGTTGCTCATAGTACTCAAAGCCCATTGCTCCTAGACAACTGTCTGATGGGTGAGCTTGTGTTTCTTGAGGTTACTGGAGTGGCTGAAGCCCTTGCCACAGTGTTCACAAGTGTATGGCTTCTCCCCAGTGTGGTAGCGGAGATGGATCTTCAGGTAGCCCGAATGGCTGAAGGACTTGCCACACACCGAGCAGCAGTAAGGCTTTTCTCCAGTGTGGTAGCGGAGGTGGATCTTCAGGTAGCCCGACTGGCTGAATCGCTTGCCACACACTGAACAGCAGTACGGCTTCTCCCCGGTGTGGACCCGGTGGTGCTTCTTGAAGTCTCCAGCGTGGGTGAAGGTCCGGCCGCACAGCGTACAGCAGTACCGCTTGGGTTGGCCAACGGCTTTCTGTAAGGTGCTGCTGCCGGGCTGACTAGCGGCTTCCTTGGCAGGTTCAGCCGAGACTGGGTTCAGGTCAGAACCAGCCCAGTCGAAGGGTTCCTCTGCCCCGGTGTGGTTCAGAGCGAAGGGTTCTGATCCGAAGCAGGATGGGGGTTCATGGAAGAACCCTTCTGAGATCGGCTGAATCCATTCGGGCTCGGATTTGATCTGCTGTGCCGTGAGAAGCGCTGGAGAACCGGGACGACTGTCTCCAGAGAAACTGTTTAAAAGAGGGCCAGAAGAACTGTTGTGATTAGACATTGGGTCAGTCTGAGAAATGGGGTTATTTGATTTTCCAGGGTCCAGATTGGGTCCGTGGCGTTTCTGCTGCTGGAGGAAGGAGCCAACGAGAGACTTCAGTCTGGCAGATGCCTCGTAGGGGAGAGCACCAGTAGAACCCAAGAAGGGAAATGACGCGGCCTCCTGATTGGCTGCTGCAGCATCCACATCCAGCTCTTCTTTGTGATGGTGGGAGTAGTGTCCCATGTCAGCCATACCCGGGTCCTCCAGCTCACCATCTGGACCCCCACTGTCCTGTGACCTACCTCTCGCCACACCTCCACACTGAAACATGTCCCTCTGGTTCACCTGCCCAGGTGAGCTTGGGTCCTTCAGGGCATCAGACTCCCTCTTGACTGACCGAAGTGTCATAGAGCATGGAGGACTCACAGAGGTGGAGTTGGAGTTCATTTGAGTCATGGAATCGCTGTTGTCCTCATCCAGGTTCCAGTAACCCCTTTCTAATTCCCCTGTATATGTCACATCCTCCTCCTTCCTCTCCTCCTCCTCTTCCTCCCCCTCCTCCGGCTGGGCTGGAGATAGTTTCAGATCTGGTTCCAGGTCCTGAATTTCATCCTTTCCTCTTTCATGTTGGGTGGCTTTGTTCAAACACACCGACAGGGAAGCAGTGCGATCTGTAACGTGCAGATATACAAGGAAAAAGGGCCGTGTTGTAATTAAGATGGAAGATAATTACACACAGCGAACTCAGTTAATAACTACCTGCTACCTTCGCCGTGAAGACATTCTGTAGTGATTTTACTTACCTGCGTCGTCTTGGAGTAACTTGTCCTGGAGTTCCTGTAGCCTCCTCTTCAGACTCTCGTTTTCTCTCTGGGTTCGTGCGGTTTTATCCTGGTACTCCGACACCGTCTCCTTCACCACCTCCAAGACCTCCTGCACTGCCACGGCCAACAGCTTGGCCACACGGTGGTTCAGTCGCTCCAGCTTGGCCATTATGTTCGGCTTACGATGATCAGCAATGAGCCGGACTGCTATCGACTAAATTGTTTCTGACTCACTTGCAACGTTCGAGAAAACAAACGAGTGTTTGAACAAATAATATTTACTTTACCCCGAATAACAAAGTACAGCTATTTTTGAGAAAAGACGGCTATTGACAACCCGACATCTTCCATAGACATTTATTGTTCCGACTCGAGCCGCAGCTTCTTCCGTGTTATTCGCGCATTGCTTTGTGGGTAGTTGAGTTTTGTATCTTCGGGGAATTGTAATACTCTCGATTCCTGGATTCTCTCCTGCAATACTTTGGTTTTGAGAGGTATACTTGTATAATTTAGACAGAACTGTTAAATCGCAATGACCATCTCAATTTTGGAATCAAAGGGACGTTGGATGTTTGTTATTGGGTTGATAGTAATGCTTTTCTCGTCATTGTTTAGTAATCCAATATAGGGGAGGCAAATTATTTTTGGATTTTTTTGGACATATTTGTTGAAATTATCTTTACACTGACAGCAACCAATAAATGATTCGTTCTGAACGAAAAAAGAAACAAATCGTGTATATGTGGCTGTCGCAGCCTATTAAGCCCGTCCAATCATTTCATTCGGCCTAGATTAAATGATTGGATGGGTTATCTGTCCATCTACATACACAGACGCAGCATTCATGGACGCATTGGCCTTTAGGATAGTAGCAACGGATCGAAGCAGTCAATGCAGAGTCTTGGCATATAAGCCGACAGCTAGACGTTATTTATTTGTCTACCTACCTAGCCGAGAGGCTGCCCACTACAGGGCCTATAGGCGGAGTTTGGCCTAGTCCAGCTCCACTTCTGGTTACAGCCGAACCCCTGGTTCAGGGCCAGCCCCATCCCAGCTCATTCATTTAACTTGGTAGTATTATCTAACTAGCATGTCAAGCCTCTGGGATGACAGACATGCCCCTGGTGTGATGAAGTAGGAACAAAAAAAAACAACTTTGAAAAAACACATGCAAGTGTAACTTCCATATCTGTACCATATTTGTAAATTCTTCTAGCTAACCATAATCCTAACCACAACTGCAACCTTAAGCCCTTAACCTTAACATTAAGCCCTAAATTTAACCATACCCAACCTTTACCATTACTGGGGTTGATTGGCCAGCGAATCCAATCAGCTGAACCAGGTCAAGCTCCGCCCATTTGATCCATCTGAAGTCAGCACACTTGTCCTCACCTGGCTACCTTCGCGCACTCTGCCTGTGCACTCTTTGCGTATGACTGGAGTCTTCCACAAGGCTAGGCAGACCTATTGCCGAAGCTAGCGAGCTACTCATTTGTTTTCGGGGAGTAGCTCTGTAGAAAGGAAGGAGTAGGATTTTCTTTTTTGTTGGATTCTTTTAAAATCTATCTTACTTTAGCTGGTTTGCCTACTCTAGCTTTAATCGTCAAATTATGTAATTATGGGAAGAGTGTTGTATTCGAAACTGCCACAGCGTGTCTCATGTGAGATGTAAACTCTTTTGTTCAACAATACTACACTCTCTACTACAACTACAAAACCCCATGATGCATTCTGATGAGCAAGCACTATTAGGAACCTTGCTTGAATGGTGGATCATCAATGGATAGAACAGGGCTAGTCATAAATCCTTTAATGATAGAGGAAATGAACAAACCCAGCATAGTCATAGTAATACACTAACACTACTGTATCAGTTCAGACACTCCAGATACTATGTAATTATTACAGAGTCCCAACACGTAAAACAAATGCCGTCAAATGTTAACAAGTCCTGAAGTAGCTCCTGTCATACCATACCACGTTTCACATTGATAATGTCCTCAACCCATGAAGCCTTCGCCCTGATCCTCGTGACGTGGGTTCCGTAAACTATAGATGCGTCAGTTGGTGTTTCTTGAAGTTACTCGAGTGGCTGAAGCGTTTCCCGCACTGGGCGCAGCCGTATGGCCTCTCTCCGGTGTGGTGGCGCAGGTGGATCTTCAGGTAGCCCGACTGGCTGAACCGCTTGCCGCACACCGAGCAGCAGTACGGCTTCTCCCCGGTGTGGACCCGGTGGTGCTTCTTCAGGTCTCCGGCGTGCCTGAAGGCCCGGCCGCACAGCGCACAGCAGTACCGCTTGGGGCGACCGACCCCTCTTTGCTGCAGCGTCCTGCTCCCGGGCGGATGACCGGGGTCCGTGGGGTCAAAGGGCACGGGGTTGAGGTCAGAGGCGGCCCAGTCGAAGGGTTCCTCTTCCCCGGTGATGTTCAGAGCGAAGGGTTCCGATCCGAAGCAGGGTGGGGGTTCGTGGAAGTACCCGGCGGGCAGGACCTCATTCCCGGGGTCGTGATCCGCCCACTCAGGCTCGGTTTTGATCTGCTGTGGGGTGAGCAGGACTGGAGAGCCAGGACGACTGTTACCGGAGAAACTGTTCAAAAGAGAGCCGGTGGAACTGTTGTGATTGGACAAGAGGTCGGTAGAACTGCTGTGATTGGGCATGGGGCCTGATGTAGCGTTGTGATTGGACAACAGACCAGTAGAACTGCTGTGATTGTGCATCTGGCTGGTAGAACTAATGTGATTGGACAACAGACCTGTAGAACTGCTGTGATTGGGCATCTGGCCAGTAGAACTATTGTGATTAGATGTTGGGTCAGTCTTATGAGGTTTGTCTGATTGGCCTGGGTCCAGACTGGGTCTGTGGCGTCTCTGCTGCTGGAGGGAGGGGCCAACTAGAGACTTTAGTCTGATTTGTGTTTCACAGGGAAGAGTACCCATAGAACTCAGGTAGGGAAATGACGCAGCCTCCTGATTGGCTACTGCCTCCAGGTCTGTCTCTTCTTTCTGCTGGACTTCCTGCTCTGGTGCCATGGGATGCGAGCTGAGTCCTTCAGGAAACACAAAACCAACCAATTAGATCAATAACGTGTAAGCAGTGAATGGGAGGGTTGGCAGTTATCATCTGCCAGCCCTCCCACTGACTAATGCTTTTATTGAATGAGGCCTACGTTTCTACAAGGTGTTGTAGTGTGGTGGTCGTGTTTATTCTGAGCCACTCCTCCTGCCCCCCCCTCCCTACTAAACTATTCAGGTCACGCAAATGGAGAGTGTGCCGCGAGCCCACCTGAGTGTTTTGCATGTTTCTCTTCCTGCAGTTCCTGGAGCCTCCTCTTCAGACTCTCGTTTTCTCTCTGGGTCCGGGCGGTTTTCTCCTGGTACTCCGACACCGTCTCCTTTACTACCTCCAACACCTCCTGCACCGCGGCCGACAGCAGCTTGGCCACTCGGCAGTTCAGACGCTCCATTTTCAACATATTTTGACTATTGCAAAAGTCTACCACGGTAGAATGGCGAGGCTGTTCAGTTGGGCTTTATGTATTTACTGTCAAATGGTCACCGAAAGGCATCGAATACATTACACTCAAATACACTCGACTTCCAAGTTTACCGCTGTACGGGACCTCAAGTCTGCAAACGATCGGTTGGTGGCACTACCAGGAAACCCTAGTTGTACACAGCAAAATCCATCAGATGAAAAGTACAATTACTTTATATTGCACTCCTCGGCACAGCGTTGCCGTTGTGAAGACAATCCTTTACTTCTCGGTCGTCTTGCACATTATTATGAATCCATAAATCATTAATAAAACAGCAGTACCAGCGGACAAAATGCGGAATGAAAAACAAGAATAAAGCTGTTCAAATACACCTAATACGGTGGATTAGGCATCTCTACACCGGATCTCTGATCATGTGTTGTCTTGTAGTTTGAGATGGACGCGCCCACTGATTAGAAATCAGATCATCGGCTATTCGTCTCTCCGTGTCATTTAAAGCAACGCTTACTTCCACTGGCCCTGGATCTGATCTGTACGAACTGTACTAACATGACGTTCATCGACCACAGCGTCCCCGACACAATAACAAATAAACGCTTGCTTTACCGCCATCTAGCGTTGTGGATGACCCACACTTGGTGTTGGTACGCAAAATCACAAAATTGTGATTTGTTTTGTGTGGCTGATTTAGAGTTGTTGGTTTATTTCTCCTCGGTGAACAGCGAAGTGACACAGTTAACATCTACAATACACTCAGCACACACATGCAGTTACAGCAGCAGACTGGACCCACAAAAAAGTGACATGACATGCTTTGAAGTTGAAAGTGCCATATAATCAAACACATTTAAATCAAAAATTTTCCGATACAAACCAAAGATGAACAGACAGTCAACAGCGTAGTTCTCCAACAGAAGCTTTTTTAAAAGCTCTAAGCTTATTTACACTTGATCCCTCAAAGATCACCTTAAAACAGATTAATTCATTCTCAATTCATGAAACCCATTCTCCTCATCATGGCAGCGAGTCGTTGTCATAGCGGCAGGTTGTTGTCATGGTGGCAGGTCATCGTCTTGGTAGGTTGTCGTGGCAGCAGGTCGTCTAGACAACGGGCGGTCTTGGCATCAGCGCAGGTCCTCTCGCTCCGTCTCCTCAAACAGGCTAAGTAGGTTCTTTGGTTCGATGCTTAGATTCCAGCTAAGAGCCTTCTCCGCCTCGTCTCCATGGAAACGCTGGGTGGAGCCGCTGCGTGGCGATTGGCGGCTCCTGGCAGAGTTGGGGGACACGACCGGCGTGCCACTCCTTCTGTGGGCGGAGCCGAGGCGTGAGTGATGGGTGGGGTTGCTAACGGAGTGGATAGGGGAGCGGGCGGGGCTGGGGCTGGGGGTGTGAAGAGGTGACCTTGGGAGGGGGGTGGAGGTGCTGCCCATAGACAGCCTGGAGCGGACCCTGCAGACACACAGACACTGGTCATTAAGGAGCAGGTCGGGGTTAGACAGTGAATACACAGGTCACAGGCCATGGAGGTCAAGGGGCAGGTAGGGGTTAGGGAAGCTTACTCCTACAGGTAGACTGTGGACATTGGGGCTTGAACCCAGAACCTTTTTGCTGGTAGTTGAACTCATGTGTCTCTATATCTTATGAATCCTATAACTCTAACCTTCAGTGACATTTTGATGGGATAATAATAATAACAATAATATCAATAGTGCCGTTACCTCTCGGGGAATGAGGGGGAGAGGTGCACGGAGTGCTCTTGAGGTTCCTCCAGGAACACAGTGTCATCCACCAGACCCTCAGGGTTGCTGGTCCTGGAGGAGAGGGGCAGAGCAAACTCCTTCTCCCAGCTGTCCCTGGGAGGGGTGCAGGGGGCGGGGGTCTTCCAGCGGGGGGGCCAGGGCAGCCTCAGGAACGACCACAGCCTCCAGCTGAACCACATCACCGACTACACAGAAACCACATTCCCATTCTCCTGGTTACACAGTGCAGTTGTCGCATTCTGTAAGTGAAACCGGTGCTGTGGAACATTTCCAGGAGTTAACGTGTTTGGGACATTCTCAAACGTCAAGCTGTGATGTTAGGAAGTTAGTACAAGTGAACAGGTTCCAGAACACTCTACATTGTTTTTCCAAGTCGGCTTGGTAGAAAAGGTCCTGGGAGGGGGGCCCCTAGTCTGACCTGGTAGAGAGAGGCCAACAGGAGGGCAGTCTCCTTGAGGACGAGGGAGATATGCCTCTTCCACATGTGTCTCCTTACAGAGGGGAGGGAGAGGAGGAGAGGGACACTGGCTCTCTCCAAGGGCTCTGGAGCAAGCATCATCTTCAGCACCGTCTGCAGCTCATCGGAGAGGACTACACAACAACAACAACACACATCAGGGCAGGATCCTTCAAGCCAAGTTCATCCTAAAAGAGACCCAAGTCGAATGAGGAGCGAATAGAGAGCAACACATGGCGTGAGTGAGGAACATACCATTGGTGAACTCTGTCGGAAGGCAGCCCTTCCGTAGCTGTTGCCAGCCCTCTCCTCCCTTAGGAACCTCCATGTTACATACTAGCTCCAAGATGGACACCCCCAAACTAACAGACAAACACACATGGCCAAGAAGAAGACAAGTCAACGTAAATATCAACTTATATGAGCTAAAAAGTCCCGTGAAAGCAGATTACACAAGCCATCGGCGTCACTTGACATTCAGCCACATAGACAGGCGTGCTCACGTTAAGACAGGTGAGACCACCCCTAGACAGGCGTGCTTACCTGAAGACGTCGGCAGCGGGTCCGTACTCGCCCCTGAGCAGTTCCTGAGCCATGTACCTGGGGTCCCCCTCCTGCAGGTCCTCCCTGCCCCGCCCGGTCACCGGGCCCACCCCTCCCTGTGGCAGCTCCATCATCAGGCCAAAGTCCCCCAGCTTCAGTCGTCCTGACCTGGTGAGGAACACGTTGGCAGGCTTCACGTCCAGGTGGACGAAGCCCTGGGAGTGCAGGTGCTGCAGGGCCGACAGCAGGTCACACAGGTAGGCCCAGGCCGTCGCCTCGTCTGGAGAGAGAAACACAAGGGTGAACAACTTCCCCCGGGGGCAGAGGGCACCTGAATCTGAAGATACTGCTGGTTCTATACAGTGTGGTTCTATATGAAAATAGAAAATAGAATAGTGATAAGAAGTCCCAGTGAATGTGTATTTTCGGTGCGCGCACTATGTGTCAATATGATAGTACCGGAAAGAAATAAAAACTACTTTCACCCCTGCCTTTTTCTGACAAATGTACTCTTTGTAAGTCGCTTTGGATAAAAGCGTCTGCTGAATGCCCTAAATGTCAATGTCGCTTTATTGTCAATTCCTTCACATGGCAAGACATACAAAGGAATTGAGAGTACGTTTCTCACCCTCCCACGGTGATACAGATAAAGTGCACGGTGCACAACGGGCAGGACAAGACATTCCTAATACTAAAAATAAACATTTCGACAGATAACATAAAGGATAAAAAGACAGTAAAAATTAATATGCACTGTGCAATGTTGGAATCTACTGTCCTATGAGGTAGGAATGGCAGCCTAAGTAAGCATGTCAATGCAAAGTGTAAATGTAAAATGTGAATGTAATGTCGTGGTTCTATACGTTGTGGTTCTGTACATAACAGACCTATGTTGGCAGGCTGGTTCTCGGCGTGCAGCTGCAGGTTGGTGCAACAGAGCTCCGTCTGGATGTGCAGGCGGTCGGCCTCCTCCCAGGCCGCGATGAAGCCCAGGATGTGGGGGTGTGGTCCCAGGAGCTCGTGGTTCCTGGCCTCCCTCAGGCTCCACGTGCGCTCCCGGCCGCCCCGGAAGCGGTGCACGGAGCGCTTCACGGCATACTGGCGGCCGTCCTGGTGGCTTAGCACCTGGGGGTGCAGCACGCACGCGCACACGCACACACACACAGACACAGACACACACACACTGTTGTTGGGGGACACAAACCCCATACCATTGGACCTGTCCCCCTCACCAGTAGACTACCCTGCCCCACCAGGGGACCAGGATGCGGCCTCTCACCTTGTAGACCTCCCCAAAGGAGCCGCGGCCCAGCAGGCCCAGGTGGGTGAAGCACTGGGAGAAGAACGACTGCTGCTTGCCGGGGTCGTAGAGCGAGGCCGGGGGCGGAGTCACGCTGAGGGAGCGGGACAGGGGGGACCAGGGGGACAGGCGCGGGCTGAAGATCCTGCTCACAGACCCACAGCAGCCCTTTGCCGAGGGCCGGGGGGGCAGGGAGCGGGAGAGGCAGACAGGGGAGGACTGGGGGGAGGAGGAGCTGGAGGTGGAGGAGAAGGGGAGGCGTCGCTTCTTGAGGGAGAAGGACTGCTCCGCGTGGGCGAAGTGGACGGGGAGGGGCAGAGGGGTGGTGGGCAGTGTCGTCTCCACGGCGACGGACATCATTCTGGAGGCGGTCGTCAGCGGGGGAGGGATGAAGGTCCCCTCCTCTTGAGGCAGTGAGCTGTAACCATGATGACAGGTAAGGCAGCGGCAGGTAAAGTTTGATTGAGGCTAAAGAAAACATAAGATGTTAAGTGATACTTGATACGTGATACGAGATAATAGAGCTGTCAACAAGAAAACAGCAACATCATATACAATTCCATAACATGTACTGGAAATGCCAATTTGACTCATTACTTTGCTGCATTCATCTTGCTCCTCAAAGTACAAAAATGACTTGATGTAAACGGCTTCATTAACGCGATGGTTCTTCATATTTTAGTCCTTGATTTCGATACTGGACTGACCGAACCGGGACATCATCACCATCAGATCAACTGACAGGTTTGACAGGTCGGATCAGCAGGTCAGCATTCTTTCACATTTTAAATAAGAGGTGAAGTGTACTGGAGCACCCGGTTTTAAAATAACGCGGGACTGGTTATCAAGATAACTAACGAACAGCAAGCAGTCTGTACCTACCCGAGGTCGGTTGGCATAAGCGGGAATTCAACGCTCAAAAGGCCGCTGCCTCCCGTTAAACGCGCGACGGCGGACGAGCCTGCGGCCCGCAGGTCAACATCTCCCGTTAAACGCGTAGTCTACCGTACACGTCCCCAACACCAACACCAACACCAGCTCGATTGACTACCTTCGGCTGAGTAACAGCAGCGAAGACCGGAGCACGGGCATCGCCGAGACACCGAAACGTTTGTTGGCCGGCTTACGTGATCGTCTACGGTGCGTTTTCCGGTGTTTTCCTGGCGTTCATCGTTCACCGTTCACGACAAACCGGAAGGCTCGCGACGAACCAGGTTCAAACCACCGACACCCATACAAACTCCGCTCGCGCCAAATCTCAAAGCTGTCACGCGCCCGCTGACGCCGCCCCTCACGTCTGCGCAAAGCGACGGGTTTTGGGGTGACGTGCTGACGTTTATTTGGATGCCTTTGCGCATGCGCGCAGCAGGTCCGGTGCTCTAGTCGGAGCCAGAGGGTCGGAGCTAGCTAGTTTAGCACTCGACATGGTGAGTTTACAACACATTTTTGCCGTGATTAGGATTGATTTACCACAGCAGATGTACATATATTATAGTGCCCATCTCTGGAATAGAGGCTATTGTTGCAAGTATATACGATTGTGTGTTATTCTATGTGATGTTTGAATCTTTGACAGACTACCAGGTTAGCTTTACTTGGAGCCACTGCGGCAGACTGTATGATAAACTCTGGCTGATCTATTTCCTAATGTTCTGATTCACAGTAGTTCATAATCAGAGTACTTTATGAATCCTGCTACGCTTACAGCCACAGTTGCTCTCCTCAGGATAGAATTATAATATTAATAGAGAACAGAAATATAAATAAACCCACACAAATGCAGTAAGGAATAAACTAATGTGAAATAGTAGAATATCTGCCTATAAACACACACACAAATGTACGTAAATAGATATACATTAATGTATAACTACATCAACCATCTAGTGAAGGATTTGTTAGGTGCACTCTTATCTTCGTATTTCACCAACTACGAAGTCTCTAGAAACACTTTCTGTTTCGTGAACTGTCAGCACCGTCCACTGGGTTCTCACTGGGAAGTGGCGTTAGTGCATCATAAACTTATCACCGCGAGCCATTGATTAATTCATCAATGAACCTAAACGATCGTACACTCGGCTAATTACAGGCTCCGATTCAGTTGACTCCGCTCAAGATTATAGAAAACACTATTGAAGTGAAACAATGTAAAACACGAAATTACTGTAAGGCCATACAAATATAGAAGAATGTGTACACATTCAATTCACATATAATGTGAGAATTGCGATCTGGTTTGTGTGAAACCTTTCGTTTTCTCCTCAGGACGTCTTTCTAATGATCCGGCGTCAGAAGACGACCATCTTCACGGACGCCAAGGAGTCGACCACCGTGTACGAGTTGAAACGCATAGTGGAGGGCATTCTGAAGAGGGCACCGGAGGACCAACGCCTCTACAAAGTGAGTCGGGGGCTTTCTCCTCCTGGGTTGTCATGAATACTCACCTGTATCAATACCAGGTGACCTGTGCACCTGGGTGTTCCTCTAATTAATTGTGAACATGTTGGCTCTCATGAGAAATGTAAATATTATGAAAAATTAGTAAAACGGGGATCTTTAAAAACAAAACAAAAAAAAACGTGAATTCAGTCGCGCTTTGTGTGACCGTCTTGTCCACTCACCAGGACGAGCAGCTGTTGGAGGACGGCAAGTCTCTGGGAGACTGTGGCTTCACCAGCCAGACGGCTCGACCACAGGCGCCTGGTACCGTTGGCCTGGCCTTCCGCATCACCGGTACGTCCTCCTACCAGGAAGCTAGCGAGGAGAGATGCTTCTCAAGGGCTTGTAATATATATTGGCAGGCCTAGCATAGATAACTTCTTAAGGGTTTTGTAATGCGGAAGCATTGCTAGTGTGGAGAGATGCTTCTCAAGGGCTTGTAATGTAATATCATGGCTAGCATGAAGAAGCTTTTTATGGCCTTGTAATGTATGAGCATGGCGAGAAAGAAAAAGCTTGTTCAGGGCTTGTAATGTATCAGGAGGATTGTATTATGTAAGATAAGAAGTACTTTATTTATCCCCGACAGGTGATAAAGGGGTTTGTAATGTAAGAGGTGTATGAAGGAAGCTTTTTTTTTTTAAGGGATTGAGATGTATTATCTGTATGTATAAGTGGGTTCTGGGTTGTATTGTACAAAGGTATTTCCATTTAAGTATCAGCTTGATGTATTTAGGCAGTTTTTTTTTTTCTTATCAAGGAGGTTGGCTATTGGTGTATTTGTGTCGAGATTAAGTTGTTTGTCTGCAGGTTGATATCACGCGACCTCTGTACAATTCATGAGCGTGAACCCGTTTCCATGGCTGAGCACCAAGCAAACGCAGACACGTCGTTAGGGCTTTGTCGGGGGGGGGGCGCCGCCCCCCCGACGCCACCCCCCCCGCAGGGCGACGAAGCGTCACCCC